>JAJVHD010000078.1:0-397340 GCA_022207745.1 Brachionus rubens | reverse complement strand
TACATATGTCTGTAAAATATCATTATTTTACTCTTTCAAGGTATTAAAACAAAATATTATGAGAGTTCATAACATAATTCAGGGGATACTTAACACTGGAAACTTCATTGATAGTTGTTTTAGATGGGTAAATCCAGTAAGAAGCATAATAGCGTTTATTGTAAGTCCACTGGATTACAATTATTTTTTAAGAGCTTAATTTTATTTTATTTTAGAGTTACATTCTTATTGTTTTGAACTTTGAAATCTACATGCTTCCATTGGCTTTACTTGCAATCTTTTTAAAAAATTACATATTCATTAAAGCGAAAGAAATAAACTCGGGCCCAGAAGAAGAAGTAATTATTTGAATTGTTACAGTACCAAATGATATAGCTATAAATATTTAATTAAAGGATATCGATTTTGAGTATCTCGATGAAGAAGAAGAAACAGTCGACCCGGAAGCAAAGGTTAATTTTTCTAAACAATATTTTTAATTTGAAGATTTTTTTAATTATTTGAATAAACAGGAGCCAAAAAAAAGTTTTCGAGAACGGTTAAACGAAATTCAAGAAATATGCCTAAAAGTTCAAGAGACTCTTGACTTCATTGCTTCAATGGGAGAACGAGTTATCAAGTAATTTTTAAAATACTTTAATCTTAAGTCTTCAAATTCAAATTTTTTTTTTTAGCACGTTTATGTTTACAACCCCCTGGCTGTCTTGGTTAGCCATAATTGTCCTGATAATCGTTAGCACAATATTATACCTGATACCGTTAAGATACTTATTACTTCTATGGGGTAATTTATATTCAAAAAAATTTTGAAAAATATTGGTTTTGTAAAATTTTTTTTTTGAGGTGTGAACAAATTTACGAAGAAATTTCGAAAGCCACCAAATTTTGTTGACAATACAGAGATACTTGATTTCTTGTCAAGAGTTCCATCAAAAAAAGAACAATATGAATATAAAGAGTTAAGGTCTGAAAAAGCTTCTCCATCCAACAACAACAACCAAATAAATGCAAATTCAAATATTAAAAATAATAAAAAGAAAAAATAAAAAAAATTTTTTGTTATTTATTTAGTTTACTTCCGGTTATATAACTTTTATTTAATTTAAAAAACTAAAATTTCTATAATAAAATTAAATCTAAAAAAACAATTAATCATAAAATTAATCATTTGGTTTTACTGGATAATTGGGTTAGAATCGGCGCAACGCGGTTCGTTTCGGGATAAACTATACAAAAAAATTGCGGTATTAGGTTAACCCTACTATTTGTCCCTGAGTTTTAACAGCTTTTATGCTACAACTTTGGTCCTAATTAGATAGATCATTAATTTACAATATCAAATAAAGAACAAAATTTGGCCAACTGTCGACTCAATAACTATGGTCTGTAACCTTGAAGACCCAAGATTACCATATTATTTTTCGTATAAAAAATGATAATTCTCCCTTACCTATCCATTCTAAATTTTTGAACTTTCGGTCATGGACGTTGTGATAGCTCTAATTCTTCACTTTTTGCAGCTTAATTTCATAGTGCTTTATCACAAGAATAAACCGATGATATCACAATAGATATTATTGGTACAATAAAACTAAGCAAATTCTTGACCTTTTATTTTGAAAAGAATCTCCAAAAAGAATGTTTTCTCGAATCAATCGAATAACTAAATTCACATGTTTTAATAATTTTAATTAGAAGGCTTCCTCTGAAAAAAGAACCGGGTCATGGAACTCGTACGAGGTGAATTTTTTGCTGACGTAAATACAAACTCCTCCTCCCAAACGTTTTTTTCTATTTGTGACAAACATATCGTAACCATTTAAACACGGGCTAAAGTTATCAGAGAACAATGTTTCAGCTACGAATATTAAGTCAAGATTTTCAGACTTTGACAACAGTTCTAATTCCTCCAACTTATTGCATAATGACGTTGAATTAGTGTACATACATTTTAAAATTTTCGATGATTTGGATGACTTGTTAACTTTTATTTTTGAGTTTGATTCATAAATATTTGTTTTGGTTTCATTATTTGAGACTGTGCTAGAAATAACGCTGCTATTTACAATTTCGGGAGTTGGGGGTTTTAGACTTGCATGTCGTCCTGGTTGGACGGCATTGTTTCGACTGTGTACTTCCGTTCCTACCAATTCCATATCGAACATTTGATGCATTATAGACTTCGCGTTGATTTAACCTTTGTCTGTCATCTCTATAAGATGTCATAAGAACCGCCGGTGGACGATTATTTGCTGGATTTGGTTTGAAACGACGGACAAGTTTAATCTTTTTTGTGTCAACTTTAAGTGCTCTAAACGTACGCTCTATAAAACCCTTGTCATCATTTTCCTGTGCCTCTCTGGTTCTGCTACTACTAGCTGGAACACCAAAACGATAACATTTTTACGACGTTTCTCTCTCTCGACTTGTTCATTGGCTACCGAATTTAGTGCTTCCATTTGTTGAGTTGGTCTTTTTAAACTTCTCTCTTCAGCTCTAGCAACTGCTCTGCTAGCAACAGTGACCAAGCTCGAACTGGACGGTTCTTGAGGTTGTTGATTTCCAGAATCTGTCTGATCAATTCTAATCGATTGACTTTGAACCGTACGTTTTAATTGATCGATTTTACTACAAAGGGAGGATACCAAGGATTGAAGTTCGTTGATCAATCTGTCTTTTGAAGCTAGTGAGAATTCCAAGATTAGGAGTTTGTTTTTCCAAGTTGAAACTCAAGGGACTCAACATACCGCTTTTCGACTGAATTATGAGGACTGTTATCCGGCGAGTTGTTATTCCTCGGTCTCTTAACAGCTTCAGAGATTGTAGCGAAAGTGAAAGGTGCAACCATCCGCGGGGGACTGTTAACTGAGGAAATCTCTGTTAATTGACGAAATGTATCAAAAATTTTTGATTTACTACAACCGAGCTTGTAATCAGTTCATTCCCAAAAAGACCCTTGGAAAGAAGAATAAGCCATGGATGTCGAGAGATCTTAAGTCGGTAGTGAGGAAGAAGCACTCATCGTGGCGAACTTATGCTGTAAGCGGATGGTCTTATGATAAAAAAGTTGACTGTGCAGTCAGGAATAAAGAATGTCGAAAAGCTATCAAGCTTGCAGTCAAAAATTACGAATCAAAGTTAGCTAAACTTTCCAAATCAAACCCGAAACTCGTTTACAATTATAAGATACGGGAAGCAGAGCTTTTAATATGCGAGTAACGGAACGTTAAATTATCAATATAAGGCAAGTAAGGCATGGCCCTATCTCTATTGAAGGCATGGTCCTGTCTGTATTGAAGGCATGGTCCTGTCTCTATTGAAGGCATGGCCCTATCTCTATTGAAGGCATGGTTCTGTCTGTATTGAAGGCATGGCCCTCTCTCTATTGAAGGCATGGTCCTGTCTGTATTGAAGGCATGGTCCTGTCTCTATTGAAGGCATGGCCCTATCTCTATTGAAGGCATGGCCCTATCTCTATTGAAGGCATGGTTCTGTCTGTATTGAAGGCATGGCCCTCTCTCTATTGAAGGCATGGCCCTCTCTCTATTGAAGGCATGGTCCTCTCTTTATTGAAGGCCCAGTCCATAATAGTTAGCTTTGCCGAAACATTTTTACTTGAAAGTCTAACAAAAATAAGAACTGTAAGATCATCCAATTCATTATTAATCAATCTTCAATTACTGATAAGGATCAAAACTTTTTCTAAAATTTTCATGACTTTGCCTCTTAATTGATTTCATTGTTTTTTTAATTTAAATAAAAGTTTGTCAATATAAGAATGTCACACATTTAACAATCTTGTTCTTAACAAACAAACGTCGGACGTTGAGAAAGCGTTGAAATCGAACGAACGTGTGATAACAAACTCGATCGATATAGTTAACATTATGAACGAGTATTTTCTTTCGGTTTTCAATGTCGATAATTCGTCATGTTTACCACCGTTCAATCTCAAAACAGATAAAGTTTGTGACCCAGATACGGAAGACATTTCAAGTGTAAGTAAAATTTGTGAAAAGCTAAGATCATTAGATCCAAATAAGGCAGTAGGACCCGACAAAATTCATAATAAGGTCTTAAAGTCAGCAGTTGATGCTTTCTCTATTCCTCTGTCTTATATTTTTCGGAAGTCATTTGTTGACGGAATTTTACCAGCTGCTTGGAAACAAGCGAACATTACACCTTTGCATTAAAGTGGAAGTCGTACTGAAGCCAAAAATAACCGTCCTGTTTCTCTAACAAGTGTAGTCTGTAAAGTGTTTCAGAGTATTGTAAAAGATATTATGTTAAAACATCTCATTGGGAACGACTTAATCTCTAGAGCCCAGCAAGGCTTCTTACCAAACAAGTCATGTACAACCAATCTTCTCGAAACGATTGATATCATTACAGACGCCCTTGCAAATGGCTTTCCAGTAGATGTTATTTATACAGATTTCGCCAAAGCTTTTGACAAATTTTCTCATCGTAAGCTACTGTACAAGCTCCGATTCTATGGTTTTGGGGAAAAACCAATAGCCTGGATCAATGGATTTTTAACGGGACGAGCCCAAAGAGTGGTACTTGGTGAGTCGCCTTCCCAATGGGCTGAAATAACAAGTGGTGTACCCCAAGGGTCGGTCTTAGGACCTATTCTTTTTATCATCTTCATTAATGTTAGTTAGAGTTGATTGAGTCCAACTGTGAAGCTTATGCTGATGATACAAAGATTATTTCAGTCGTTAAAAATTTCCAGTCTTTGATAAATCTTCAAGGGGACTTAGACAAAGTATCAAACTGGTCAACAAATTGGTCTACTCAACTTAATACTGAAAAATGTAAAGTTGTGCACTTTGGGTATTCAAACACAATGTTTGACTATGAAATTAAGTCAGAGTTCGAGGGGAAAACTCTTGGCAAAGTCAATTTGTGAGAAGGACCTTGGTATTTATATCAAAGTGGGACGTTCAAGTCAAAAATTGCACTGTTAAGGCAAATAGAGTTTTAGGATCAAGAAAGCTTTTAATTTCCCTAATCAAGAAAACATCAGATTACTATACACATCATTGGTCAGACCTCATCTGGAGTACGCTATCAGTTCGTGGTGCCCGTATTTTGAAAAGGATATCGCGGAGCTTGAAAAAGTACAGAGATGAGCGATGAAGCTTGTTCCGGAGCTCAAACATCTCGAATACCCTCAACGGCTTATAAGGCTAGGCCTAGACCTGAAGACGCGAAGATTGAGAGGTGATTTGATCCAAATGTACAAATTAGTAAATAAAATGGAGAAAGTGAATTTTGTAAATGGCATAAATTTTAGTTTTGGTGCTGGCTTAAGTTGCAATTACAATCTAAGAAGGCACAGCAAAATGATTCATAGAGAAAAAGTAAAAAATTGCCTTCCCAGATTTAATTTTTTTGTTAACAGAGTTGTGAATGATTGGAATAAATCGCCGGAAGAGGTAATTGAAGCAAGAAGCCTGAACAGTTTTAAGTCGAAACTTGATTGCTGGCTGGAGAACAAACGTGTAACGACTGCTATAGCTCTATGAGCTCACTTGAACTGGTTTCAAGTTGCAGTTTATTTTACTACTACTTTACTACTAAGTTAATCTCGCGGACTGTACGTTAAATTTCAAAGAACCGCAAACAAAATTTTCAAATAAAAATCCAAAAGAGATTGGTTTTAGAACTGAGATTAACTTGTCGTGGAGGAGTAACAAGGAAAAGATTCTAAAATTTGCTAATCATGTGATTACAAACGATGTTTAGATTGTTCATACGTTTGGTAAGAAATTTTTTGAAATAAATTTTTGTTTAAATAATTTTATTTTAAAAATGATTTCATATCAGTTGAAGGATAAAAATTCTTAAAAAAAACAAAGATAAATGAATACGGTTCATTTCTTAATACTGTAAAAAATCCTTGGAATCATCTTGAATTTCTTCATTTGTCTCATATGAATCAACCGATCTCTTTCCTCTACAAAAAAAACAAAAATAAAAACCAAAATTTTGCAGGTGAATTTTTAATTTACATTGCTTCAAAATTGAATCTTCCATGTCCAGGAAGCATCTTGGCATATCTAGAATCAAAATTGATTAAAATTTTTCCATTAAAAAATTTTTTTTAATCTAAACATACGCTTGGGTTAAAAGTATTTTGGCTTGTAATTCCAAAAGTCTAGCGTCAACATCACTTCTTTTGTTACTTTAATTTAAAAAAAATGCTAAATGTTTAATAAAATAACACACTTGTCAAAATTCTTACATTCTTCTTTTACTTGACATACTCTCCAACTTTTTGCTTTAGAAATAATTTTTAAAAATTTTAAAAAAAATTTATCGTTTTGTTTAATTCTTACTCTAATTCTCTTTCATATTCGTCCAATTCTTCCATAAATATTTGCTTTCTCACATCTTTGTCAACTTTACTTTGTGACAAAGATTTACCATTTACTAAAACAACTCCCATAATTGTAAATAAAAAGGCGATTTTTATTGAACTGTTCATTTTTTTTTTATAAAGATAAAAATTGACTAAAATTTTATTCGAATGAATGAATCTAAACAAATTTTTTTTTTTCAGCGGATATTTATATGGCTTTTTTTGTTGAATGAGACTTTTCATTCTGAAGAAGACAATTGTAACTTTTTGTGACGATCAAAAAAATTTGTGTTTTTGTTTTGATGCAAATTTTGCGATCAATTTTCGTCAATTGCGTAAAAAAATAAAAATTTTAAATTAATTCAGAATTAGCCATTATACAGAGAGACTAATGTAATATTTTTGAAAATTAGACTTTTTCGCCTTTTTTTTGTTTCTGTTACAAATATTCAAAATTTTACTATCACGATATTTACGTCAAAAAAACATCCATTTAAGATTCAAATGAAAAAAAAATTAATTCTTGATGCAAATGTTAACAAAAAAAAATGATAAAAAATTATTCAAAGAATCAATACGAGACTTTTAATTCAAGTCCAAATTGACTTTGAATTATTATTTTTTCAAATTTGACTGAAAAGCGTTTCGTTTTTTCAAAAAGCTTAAAATGATGATTGCTATTTTTAACCAAGGATGGGTCTAACATTAAAATTTTCTTTTGAAACGAAAGAAAAAAAGCTTTTTTGAATAAATAATGATTTAAACTTTTTATTTTAACAAAAAAATTCAAATTTTAGAATATTTTAAAAAAAAAAGAAGTTTTTTTTAAATTCGTCAATTTGTACATGGACTTTGTCAGTTGATGAGATCTTCGATTTGAACATCGTAAAACGAATCAGCGGATCTTTTACCTCTTAAAACGGAAAAAAAGAATTTTGATTTTTTTAATTTAAAATTTTTGAAAGACCATGAACTTACAATTCCTCAAAATTGAATCTACCATATCCTAAAAATTTTAAAGTTTTTTAAAAAATATAAATTTTTTGGTTTAAAATTAAGTCTTACCAACAGGCATTTCAGCATAACTATCAAAAAAAAAACAATTTAATTAAGTTTCAATTTTTAGAGAATTAATTAAACTTACGCTTTGGCTAGAAGTATTTTTGCTTGTAATTCTAATAGCCTGGCTTCAACGTCGTTTCTTTTTGCTCTAAATTATATAAAATTTAGTCATGGTTAAATAAATTTTAAATAAATAGATTTTTTTGCAATTGTTAGATTTTCCGATACTTCACTTCCACCAAATTATTGGCTTGCTGTACCGAACCTTACTCAAACAACTCAAAACTTACCCGTACTAAAAAATCGCGAATTCATCACAAAATCATGCGTTAAAAATTTAGAAAATTTTTAGTACGGTACCGATACGCTTCAATCAATAGTGGTTTTGACTGTGTAGCAACTAGACTCGTCTAAAACAAAATCTGAGAGTACCAAAAGTACCTTCAATTAGCTTACAAAGCTTCGCACATAGCGTTAAATTAAAATGAAACTTTTAAGAATTAATTGAAAAATTTTAGTTCACTTAATTCACTTTAAATCTACCGAGCTTACACGGTCCCAAAACTTTTACGGACTTCTCAATCCAAAAAAAATAAATTTCGCAGCCCACAACTTTTTTTTTCACATTACGAGGGTTTAGCGTATATATTTTTTAGACAATTATCTCTACTTAAGCACTTATACAAGTCTTTAGATGGGGACATTGATGGTACAATTCCCGCTAGAGTAGAAAATATCTATCATCGCATAATTTCACACATTTCAAAAAAAGGGCTAACGCAATCAAACACAGAACAAGGCGGATGCGTAAAATGCGGAGGCTATGAATTTTATCACTAACATAGATTTATGAAAAAAATGTTTTTCAATGGCAAAAAAAATGAATTGCAACTTTAATGTTGGAGATACAAATAAAATCCGACATCACTTGTTGAGCGTGATTTTTCAAGCCAGTAAAAATGGTGAAGTTTTAATGTGAAATTATTTTGCAGAGTTTATGAGTGCAAATAAGCTTTGAGACTAGTCTCTAGGTCGCGGAAAAAAAACTTATGTGAACCAAAAATATACAATAATATCAGGCTATCTTGGCTCAAAATAAAATGAGCTATGTTTAAAGTCTTAGAAGCTTATGGAATTTTTGATACGGACCGACCAAGCTTAACTTAGATAAAAAGTCTATTTTTGACTGTTTTTGATATGAACATTATTTTTTATAGGCATCTCATTATTCTAAAATCTGTTCAAATCATAATTAAACCCTAAGCAGAGAAAAATCAAGCCAATTTTTTCTCATTGATGAGTATCGGCTAGGCAGACAACCACTTTTTTAAGATTCTCATTAACATGAACGCTTTAGAAGTTTTTTAAAAGTAAAACTTTTCAAGAGAGATACCTATTGGCTGTTGATGGTAACTTCCTTTTCCAAGAGACAGAAAATTTTATTCAGATATTTTAACCAAAAAGCAAAATATTGAAAAAATAATAAAAAAAAAAGCAAACCTTGTTGAGGAATCAACATTTTTAACTGTTTTTCTATTAATTAAGCTGTTATAGACATCTCCATTTGAATTTCTGGAATTTTGAAATTAAAATTAATGAATTGAAATAGATACAATTAAAGATGATTTGTTACAATTTTGCAGTACTAAGACTTTGAGTAACCAAAACAATTACAAAAATGGTTAACATTATCAAATAATTTGAAACAAAATTCTTCATTATTTTAAAAAATTTTCGTATCAAATTAAATAAGGTGTATTTGTTGCGCAAAATTGAGTTCTTCCTTTAGTTGGTTCCTCAATTTATAGTTGTTTTTTTTTTCTCTTTTGTTCAACTGATTTGAGATAAATATTTGAAGTATGCAATATTTTTGAAATTAGTTTTGTAATTTACGTCAAGATTTTGAAAAATAATTTTCTTATTCTTATTTGGAAAATTTTACTTGGGCGAGTATTCAAATCAATGAAAAAAAACAATTTTCATCACTTTTTTTTTTGTTACTTGGTAAATATTAATTTACACATCGTTTACAGAAATCAAATAAGTTCATGTGTTGTTGTTGTTGTTGTTTTTTTTTTATTTGGAATTAAAGAATATCTAAGATTTGTTGTCTTTTAAGATTTAGTGTTGACTGTGAATATTCGTACTTCCTTTTTTTCGTTGTCATTCGCCTCGCTGTAATCAATATTTAAGAATTCTTCATTTTTTTTAAAAGACAAATTTCTTTTAATTAGTTTCTCGAATTTTTTCACAAAATAAAATATTGATACGAAATTCAAGACTTAAATTGTCGAGTAGTTCAATTTTAATGAGTTTGTTATCAATATTCAAAGAATTCAATCAGATTTACTTTTCTCAAAGTTTTTTTAGTAATTTTTTAAAAAATTACCTAATTCGGTAAACTTGTTACATAAGAATTTTTTCAAAATATCTATCTTGAAAAATCAAAGATATCAGGTTTTATGGTCAAATAAAACACAAAAATTTATTTTTTAAGATTTTTATTGAAACATTTAACATTAAAAAAAGAAATAAAAAATACAAAAAGCTAATTTTGAATGGTTAAATTAGCGATCAAAATCTTTATCTACAATTTGGTGAGTTTGTTTATCATCTGAATATTAATTTTAGTCGGATTTTTTCATAAATTTCAATGGGTCCAAAAAGCGTTTACCACTTTAGAAATAAAAAAAATTATTAATTACAATCAGACATATGTACCCATTAACTCCCTTTTATTATACTACCCGAAAAATTGTGTAATTTACCCTAATAAGGTACGAATCAATTTTAAATAAAGAAATATAAATCTAAAAAAAATCTAACTTTATACAATAGGTTAGTATAGGTTACGCGGAAATTTTGGATTTCAGGTTTGGGTCTGGATTGGATAACCCAAAAAATTTTGGTATTTTATAGGTTTATTAATTTTTTCTCCGACAAAAATTGTGTTATGGGTATTTAAACCCATATTTTATGGATTAACAAACCCAGATCCATACCTAAAATCCAAATCACCTAATACTTTAAAATTATTGGGTACTTATGTCTGGTTACAATATAAGACAAATCACTCGTATCGTTAGTAAACAATCCAGGTGAAATGTATATTTTGCTGCGAGTGCAATTTAAAGTGAAGCTATGATCAAATAGTACAATTATTCTTACAATGAGCCCAGAACTGTCTTTAAAAAAGGTTCCATTTGTGTTAAAAAACTTGACATCAGGCTACAGTCGCCGTTATCGGGCTAGTTAAGCTGGAAACATTAAACGTTTTTATCTTATTGTAGTCTAATGGAACCTTTTTTAAAGACCGTTCTGGACGTGTAATGAACGGTACATTTTTACAAGAACAACTGTAAAAAGAGATTCTATTGTTTAAAATAATCGTGTTAATCTTTGATCGTAGCTTCATTTTTAAAATTAAATTTAAAGGACAAACATTTTGTCAAAATCAAATTTTCCATGACCAGCAGGCATTTGTTGATACGCTTAAACAAATTCAATGATTATACTTTATTAACTTATTTTTATTATTTTTTTACCTTTTACTAAATCGATCTTCGCCTGGAGCTCCATTAATCTTGAATCAATATCGCTTCTCTTATTTCTAGAAAACAAATCTTTGATAAAATAATTTCAGTTATTTTTTTTAAATTCACTTACCTTTGATTATTTAGCAATTTATTGATCAGCTCTTTGCTTTTAAAAAAAATTAAAAATTAAAAAAAGATTGAGTCTTGTTGAAGAACAGTAATTTTGGTATTAAAATTTTTAGGGGTATAAATGATTTTGCTGGTTCTTACTTAAGGTTACTATCAATTTTTTCAATCTCAAACAACATTTCCTTTTCATTTACATTTCTTTCATGAGAACTGCTTTAAAAATTAAAAATCGATAAATGTTAAAGTTAAACATTGATTTTTTGGCTAATGAACCTGTCAGATTCCAAATATTTAGCCATACATGACGTAAAAATTACCATTAAACAAAATATAGTAACTAGCTTGAGCATTTTGGCTTCGAGTCTAATTTGTACAAAAACAAAAAGTCATAAATTATTTTTTTTTAAATTTACAAATAAAAAAACAAAGTATCCTTTTAAAAGTTTTGTTATATGGAAATAAAGAGTCGAGTTAAACTAAGCCAAATTATTAGAGAAAAAACATCTTTTTTTTTTAAAGTTTCTAATTCCTGAATCAGTATTTATACGTGTTTTGAATTCTATTAGACGATTGTTTTATCCACTAAAAGCTTTTTGCAAATTTTTGTTGTTGTTTTTAAAATTTGCATTGGATTTTTTAAACTCTTATTGAATTTGAATAAAAATTTTGAATATGAAATTTTGTTGAAATTCTTTAAACAAAAAAAGGCTTTTAAAGAAATTGACCGAAAATTTCGCATAGATTCTTGAAATTTCTAACATTTACATAAAACAATACTTTTTATTCTATTATCAAAATTCAATGAAACGAAAGTGAAAAACATAACTGGCTGTGTAAAATAATTATGGTTTAATTTGAAACTAATTTTATCTTGAAATTAATAATTTTTTATGATGCTTTTATATCTTTATAAAAAAGAAACATTTGAAATCTTCGATTGCACCTCAAATATTTGATTTGATGAAATCTTAAATAAAAATGATACTCTTAGTTCCCACGTTTTCCAATTTCTAAGGGCTCCGTGTTTATTTAAAGACCCTTTTTTATTGAAGTTTACAAACATTCTTCTAAAATTTTGAGCTCAAATTGTCGACATGATACTTGTTGAAATCATCTAAAACCACATTATTTAAACAAAATTTTACAATTTATTGTTTTTCCTGTAATAAATATAAGAACTTCTTCCCTAACAGTGATTCAGTTGATACAACGGTAAATTGCCTTAATCCAATTACGGTAAAATAACTGTTGAATTATAAAATTAAAAAAAAAACTCTGTGATAGATATTGTATAGTAAAAAACAAGAAGTTTTTTGAATGGGAAAGGGGGAGAAGAACAAGAAAGGCACTAGGATCAATTATTAATTGCACTTAAACTTGCAATAAGGTTACAATAAAAGTCAGAAAATATCCATTAAGCAGACCAAAAGTCAATTAATTTTATTTATTTGCTAAATTTCTGTTTATAGACAAACTTTATCAAATTTTTTGTCGTTAATGTATCCAATAATATGTCATTTTTGATTTTTTTTTTCTAAAAATAGTGTTTCATAGATTCTGGAAAATATTTTTTAAACCTGTCTTTTAGTTAAATTCTTACAGAAATCTCTCTGCCAGAGGAAGAAACAAAGACTTTATCTGGAGTTCATTTTTTTTTCAAAAGTCTCGAAGCATTCTAAATTTTAAATTATCGAAGAGCCTTCAACGAGTTTTTGACAAATAAGCATGACATGATTAGTCATACAGCATCGTAATTAATTAAGTTATTTTAAAAATAAAAAAACTAGTACAGAGTCAATTGGCTGAATAGTTTTATTTTACTTTAATCCTTATCTCCTTTTGAATATAGTCTAAATCTATTGTGATTTTGGAAGGTTGCTTTTTGAGTTTTTTTGGCTATATAAACCTGTTTGGAATCGTATTATCTTAATTATAGTTTCGATAGTTGGTTCTCTTTAAAAGAGGTACTAAATGCTTACTTTATTTTCCATTTCATTAAGCTAGATCCGGTTACTTTAATTTTCTCGATATTCTAACAAAAAAACAAATTTTCAAATATACAGATAATTAACAGCTGATACACATGACCTAAGACGATAACATACAGTCACAAATTTTCCTTTGGGGCTTTCTACACCAAAATTTCGGGTTTAGCTGTATCAAAAAATCCCTAAATTGTCATCAGTTGGACCTTTTATTTTAAGAAAATGAAATTTTCATAAATTTCGGCCGAAGCCATGTTCCTTAATAAATGGCATATTCGATTTTAGCTCGCTGAGAAGATTCTAGGCATACATAACAAGTCTTTATTTTCGTATTCCGTCAAGTAATTCTAAAAAAGTCCAAAAAACGGCAACGTTTTTCATTAATTCGCTTATTGAACGTGCTCATTTTACTTTAAAATATCCAAAAATGCTCAAAAATTAATTTACAAACATTCCCACTACAAATTCTCGTGTAAATTTTCATGTCTTGACTAATTATATTTGTACCATTAAACTCAATATGAATAAATTTAAGATTAAGGTAATATTATGTTTTTTGTCGCACCATAATCTTCAATTTTGGGGAGGATAGCTCAGTTGGTACTGTCGTGGACGTCCGTGCAAAAAAATTCAATTCGTGTTCACAAATTATCCTCAGTGTAATGAGCAAAGCACAGTCTACCCCAGCTCCTGGTCGTCAAACATCAGTTTTATTTAATTAACTTTACTTTACTTTGTATTTAATTTTATCTTTACTTCTCCTTATGGAGGTTAATTCTCAATAAATAAATAAATAAAAAATCTTCAATTTTATGGTGCGACAAAAAACATTTCCAACTGTTCGGAGTTATGGTCTACTCAATTGAACAATCATAAATGCAAAGTCGTTCATTTTGGTAGTAAGAATACACGTTTTGAGTACGATATAAAGTCACCGGTTGGACAAAGAAAGTTATTGACTTGAGTTGCGAAAAAGACTTTGGTCTGTTTATTAAAGACATTCTCAAATGGAACACCTAAATCAAAGCTTGTACAATTAGGGCGAATTTCGGTGTTGGATTTAATTAGAAAAGGCTTTACATCCTTGGACATCGGCACAGCAAAATTAGTTTATAAATCGTTATTTAGACCTAACCTTGAATCTGAAATCAGTTTGTAATTTTCTTTCCTAGAAATGGACCTCAATGAGTTGTAAAAAGTTCAAAGACGAGCTACAAAATTGGTACAAGAGCTTCGCAAGTATGATTAGTCCGAGTAGTTGAAAAGACTAGGTTTAATAACCTTGAATTACGCCGAATACGTGGTGATCCTATTCAAACATACAAGATAATTAATGGAAATGAAATAGGAATGAGGATCGAGTTTACAATTTACGAAGTAACAAATACTCACTAGAACGTGAAATTGTCAGAGGCTGTAATTCGAGGCAGAACTTTCTAAAAAAAACAGAATAAAATCGTGGTGGAACAAAATATCAAGCGAAACAATCAAGGCGCCGAATCTTAATATTTTTAAATCGGAAATAGACAATGATTAAATCATAAGGCAAACATAAGGCTGCTACAGCTCAATAGAGATCTTCTAGAGGATGATCCCTCTAGTCGCAGTCATTTACTATAATTATTAATATATATTGTGTTCTATCTCTAATGACAACACGTGACATCGAGATGACAAGGGGTGACAAGGTGTGGTGTGAAAAATTGCACGTGTTTTTCAAATTTAATTTATTTTTTAACAAAACATATGTTCATGGTGTAGATTTGTCTATTTTTATCATTATAACTATGATTTTAAAGCTAAATTTTCAATCTAAATGCTCTAAAATCATAATCAACATTGAGACTCTTGAAAGCTGAATAAACAAATTAATCGATAATACTTAAGTTGTTCAGGCGAAACAGATCGTTTCCGTCAGTATAAAACTGATATGTAACTTTGTAGATGTTTTCACTTGAATAGTGCTGATGAACTGTTCGAAAGAGAACATGAATAAAAATAAAGATTCGGGATAAAGCAGTTTGCTTTATTGCCGTAAATTCTCGTTCACTGTGACATGTAATTAAGTCCAGTTTTTAAAGTTGATAAATTTATAGCCAACTAGAAAATCCTTGAAAACATATTTCTCTTCACAGAGAAAATTTTATTTTAAAAAGACTATTTTTGGTCCTAAAAATGGTACCAATTTGTACCCATTAATTTTAAGATATTGGATGGATATAGTTTGCCCGGAAAATTCAGGTTTTGGGTTCGGGTAGGGTATGGGTTATCCAGAAATTTTGGATTTGGGTTGGCTCTGGGTTGGGTAACTCATAAAATTCAGATATAAATACCCAAAACCCGATTATTGTCGAAAAAAACTAAAAAACCTATAAAATATCTAAATTTTATAGGTTACCTAAAATATCTAAATTTTATAGGTTACCCAACCCAGACCCATACCTGAAATTCAAAATTTCTTGGTAACCCGTAGCAACCCAATACCTTAAAATTAATGGGCACATATGTCTGGACATCCCCTAAAAGATTGACTTATCTCGTTTTTCTGTGTAGATTACGAATTCGAAGTCAAATATCTTTTTTTAAAGCCTCGTTTGGAGCAAAACCTCCTCACTATCTGTAAACCTGATTGGAAAAAGCTATAATTGATGTAAAGATATGTTCTGAAAGCTAAAAAGCTACCTTAAAAAACGGCCCAATTAGAATTTATAAGACTTTCAATAAGGTCTCGTTCTGTCCTTAGAATATACTTTAGGCAAATCCAGTCTTAGAACTGATACTGAACCCTGAATTCAAAGTTTAATCAACTCGAAAAAGTCCGTTTTTAACGATCGTTCTGAACGCATTCCAAAGGGAACAACGAACAACTGTATCTTTAAATCAATTATAGCTTGTTCCAATCATGTTTACTAAAATGTTTAAATAAAGCACCTTGACGTTACGCGGCAAAAATTGGGAGGGTAGGGTCAAAATTTTGGATTTTTACCCCATGAAAAAATTAATTTTTTGGGGTTTTCGAGATCGTAGATTAACGTTATAAAGCCAAAAATTACGAATTAAGATACAGTGGTGATTTGATAGGAGGATTTTACCAAAATTTACGTAAATTACCGTAAATTATTGAATTTTTACCGAAAATTACGTAAAATACCGTAAAATCACAAAAGTAAAAAATTCGTATTTTACTATATTTAACGTTAATTCAGGTAAAATTACGATAATTTTTGAAAATTTTGGTAAAAATAAAAAATGCCAGTCATTTTTCCTGCTAAATTTTGAAAGATGTCTAGTATTTGATCGATTTTGTTAATGTCTATAATATTTTCTTCTAAAAACAAAAAAGAGACGTAGATCAATTGCTTAAAACATTTAGTTTCGAAAAATCGATCTTTTGAGACCTCGTACTTAGACTCCAAAAAAATTTGATCGAAAAAATGACTGGCATTTTTTATTTTTACCAAAATTTTCAAAAATTATCGTAAATTTACCTGAATTAACGTTAAATATAGTAAAATACGAATTTTTTACTTTTGTGATTTTACGGTATTTCACGTAATTTTCGGTAAAAATTCAATAATTTACGGTAATTTACGTAAATTTTGGTAAAATCCTCCTATCAAATCACCACTGTAGTGTGGACGTTTTGCCAGATTATTATAAAAATTTTTTTTTCGCTGTTCGTCTAACAACTTTAAAAACTGGATTTAATTGCATGTAACATTGAACGAGCATTTACGGTTTATTGATAAAAATATTTAAAACGCTGAGCGCAGCAACTTGAAATTTGTCAATAACGATAAAACATCAAATTTTTGGATTATCTCGACTTTAAAAATTGACTTGTTTAAAAATGTGAAATTCTTTTACAATCTTGTCGACAAGACATTGTCAAGTTTTTTACGCAAGACAAGCTACCAATGATTTACACACAACAGTAAGATAAAGCTTCGGAATAGATTTCTCAATTGAAAGAAAAAAATTCTTTTCAAAGTAAAATCTGTTTACTTCTAGTCACAAACCAAAAATTTAACCATTTCAAAATTCATATAAATTTTATTTTAAAGTTTATAAAATAATGCAAGAAAAAAAAAGAAGAGAAAGAGAAGAAAAGAGAGTTTAAGTATTAAATCAATAATTTTTAGTTTTTAAATTTTTTTGTTAATTTTATTCAAAAAAAAAACTTTTTTTTTTAAATCTTTTTTCGAAAAATGTAAAAATTCATAAAAAATTAAATGATCATAGCCAAAAGCAAGAAAAGAAACAAGAAACAAAAAAAATATATGAAATAATACAACAAGAGGCATTTTGTTTGTTTTATGTTTGTTGTTTTGTTTCGTAAAAATTATATTCCAACGTTATTGTTGTTGTTGTTGAATCACAAAAATAAAGCTAAAATGAACGACCTCATTTTAGATTGTTTTCCGACAGAAAGAAAAAAAAAAAACCAAAAAATTTACAAATCATAATTTTACAAGTTTTTTTTTTAAATATTGAAATTTTTCTTTTTCAAACAAGACAAAAAAAAAAACAAAAAAAAAAAGTAAAAACAATTTCTTTCCTTTTTCTTAATAATTTTGTAACTCTTCTTAGGCCATTCATATTATTAATCCTCTTAGGTCGGCGGCATCGAAAAAATTCTGTTTTTAAAAAAAAAAAACTTTTTACCAAGAAAAATTTCAATATTCCAAAAAAAAGAAGACAAAAAAACAAATTAATTCAAAAAAGTTTATTTTTTTTTAAAAAAAGAAAGAAGGTTCATTTAATTCTAATGAACACAGATCGCGGAACTTGGGCGTATTTTTAAAATTTTCCCATTTGATTCGTATTAACTAAGTTATTGTTACTATTGTTGTTGACGAGTAGATGTTGAGGCGTTATTTGTTGAATGGCCGAACCTGAAGAGTTATTTACGAGGGCTGTTTGTTGACGTGATTGAGCCAAAGCGGCCGAGCTCGGTTGACGTTGTGTACCTACTGTAGCTACTTGATTTTGCTCACCATTTGACTCTTGATTCGATTTGTTAGCAGCTGTACTATTTGACTTGAAAAAAAATGAAAATATTTAATCTTAATTTGAAAATTTTTAATTGTGTTGTTGACTTACAAATTTTAAATTATTCCAATCGAACATGTAGTCATAAGTGAAGCCTTGTCTGTGAAATAAATTACGGAATAATTGTCTTAAGTATTGATAATCGGGTCTGTCATCGAATCTCAGCGATCTACAATACCCTAAATAATTACTAAACTCAACCGGAAATCCTTTGCATAACTCGTCAACACCAGTTGCCATTTTTTTCTCGCTTATTCTTTCATACTTTTGTCGTTTGGTTTGTGCTTTTAAACCTTGCCATGGTAACGAACCACGATTAAAATACATAAAAACGTAACCGAGCGATTCTAAATCGTCACGACGACTTTGTTCAACACCCATGTGAGTGTTTATGGACGCATATCGAGCAGTACCAGTTAAATTTTTATTCTCTCTGTAAGCAATGTGTTGGTGTGTGCGAGGATCACGAAATTTCTTAGCCAATCCAAAATCAATTATGTACACTAAATTACCTTTTTTGGCCAAGCCCATTAAAAAATTGTCCGGTTTTATGTCACGATGGATAAAATTTTTCGAATGTATATACTCTATTCTGCTTATAGTTTGATCGGCGAGTAATAGAACTGTTTTTAGACCGAATTTACGTGAACAAAAGTTAAATAAGTCTTCCAAACTGGGCCCTAATAGCTCCATAACCATTACATTATAATCTCCTTCACCACCACACCATTTTAAAGCTGGTATTCCGACTCCTCCTTGAAGAAGTCTATAAATTTTACTCTCTATGTGAAGTTGTGGATGTTTAGTCTTTGTACATTCCAATTTAATGCCAACTTCTTCGTTAGTAACAATATTGTATCCTAGATAAATATCACCAAACGAACCACTGCCAATTTTTCGCCCTAAACGATATTTTTGACCTACCCGAAGTTCCATTTATTTTTTGGTATGTTCGAAAAATTGACCAAAAAAATCTAAAAAAAAAAAAAACGAAAATAAAAATCAACAAAATATCAAGTTGTCAAGATTTAATAGAAACGAAACAAAAAATTCGCTTTGGTTTGTCCTAAAATATTTTGAGTCCGATATTTAAAAAAAAAAATTTTTTTTTTTTAGAAATAATTTATTATTATTTTTTTCTCTTTTCAACAACAATCGGTTAAATTCGTTATAACGATTATTTATGTGCAAAGGAGGAAAAAATAGAACTAGAAAAAAAAAATTTTATCGATTGATTATCTGTATACTTTTATAAATAAATTATTCTTCGATTATTTTTTTTGTTGTTGTTGCTCATTTTAAGATCAAGAAAATTTTTGTTTGTAGAGAGAAAAAAAAAGGCATATGAGAATAAAAAAAGAGAGAGAGAAAAAAAAAGGGTTAAATATCATATAAAATATCTGAAATATATACACATTAACGATTTGAAATGCACACAAAAAAAACACAAGATTTCGTTTTTGTTGTTAATTTGAAATTAAAAAAAAAAAATTTTTTTTGTTCGTTCGCGAAGAGATTTTATGTTAATATTTGAAATAAAAAAAAGAAAAAATATGATCATTTTTAGCTTAGTTAATAATTTTTCTCCAAAATTTTTAATAAAAAATAAATGCAAACAAAGTAACAAAAATTATGAATATCTTTTCATAAAATGACATGATATTTGTCTTCAAGGTTTCTTCGTTCACTTTTTTTTATTGTTGTTGTCGAAATAAATTTTAATAAGTTTTGTTTGTCTTTGTTGTTAATAAAAAAAAAATTTTTTTTCAAGTACCTTAAAGTGTCTGAGATTTAGACGAATTTTCGATTAAGTTTGCACTTAAATTAAAAAATGTTTTAACAACAATAGGACATAAAGTTGTTTTTATGAACTTAAAAATTAATTTAACATTTGTTGAAATAATTTGCGTATCCCAAATCTAATTTTTAAATTCTAACAAAAAATTCACTTTGGCGCGAAAAAAAAATTATTTTTTGAATTTTGAATTTTTTATCACACGACATGTCCAAAATTTTATTCAAGTTGCACTTACAATCTAAGAAGGCACAGAAAAACGATTCATAGGGAAAAAGTAAAAAATCTTCTTTCTAAATTTAACTTTTTTGTTAACAGAGTTGTGAATTATTTTGAATAAATTGTTGGAAGATGTAATTGAAGCAAGAACCCTGAACAGTTTTAAGTCGAAGCTTGATGACCGGCTGACGAACAAATGTGTAACGACTGCTATAGCTCTATGAGCTCACTTGAACTGGTTTCAAGTTGCATTTTATTTTACTACTACTACTACTGCTAAGTGTTGTATGAAGAGAATATTTACCATATTTCCTTGCTGATAAGTACCCCCAAAATCGACACTTTGATCGAAAAAATAATAATGATGCATTTGGATTATTTCTGATAGAACTCAACTTTCTGAAGATCACAAAAGTGAAAAAGACTTAATGTTCGTTCGTCTATAAAAAGAGGGGTTTAGGGGGGCGCTTACAGGAAGGAAATACGGTAAGTTTTAAGAAAAGGCAACAAGTTTTAAGTGAGACTTGAATTGAAAGAAAAACCCGGTCCAGTGAACTACAAGATTAAGACAGTAAATGGTAAAAAGCGAGTGTTTGTGCACTTAAATCGTTTGAAGAGATGTTTTATGGAAGTAAATATGGACCCACTATTAGAACCAGGAAGTCAAAGTGTGGGCGTAACCATAGTCGAAACACCGATGTAATCCTTGAAACTCGACAGCAACTCCCCAATATTTATAACGAGACATTTTAAAAATCGTTTAAATTAAATTAAAAAATTTAATCACAAAAATTCTATTTTTTTAAAGGTCTAATACAGGGTTTCAAAACGGATATTAATCCTTAGAGAATTGAGTCGAGGATTATGACAAATCTCTAATCGACTTTTATTCTAAAAATTGCAAATTTCTTTAATCATCATGACTAAAAAATTCCTAACCGGAATTAGATTATATTTATCTCGCTTGCAATTTTAAATTCCACTTTTTTTACCCTAAAAGCGGGTTTATGTTAATAATTTTGATTAGTTTTGACAGACATGAATTCTTAGTCTTGTTCAACTAAACTTTTTTAACGAATTTTTGTAAACAAATAAGGTGCTATAAAGAGAGAACATAAAAAATAGTTTTTTTTTTGTGAAAGTTGAAACAAATACAGACACAGTTAAAACCTATATCAACCCAATCTAAATTACCATCAATATCAAATATTTAATTTTAATTTAGAAAACTCACTTATAGAGTAAATTTATTTATCATAAAAAATACCGATATTTTTAAGTTTGTTTGTTTTTAAATGATCATAAATAGGCTATAACCAATTTGAGATACACCTACAATTTAAGATATTCTTCATTTTAGATTGTTTTCCTCTATTTTTGGATTCGATTTTGACAAAAAAATTTAAACATTTGTTTAATATAAAGTAAATTATAATTGACCTGAAACAGTTCGTTTTAATGAACGTTTTTAAAATGAAATTAACTCGTTAATGATTTATTCGTTGAAAAAAAAGAAAAATGAAAGCATATTTTTTTGTTTTTGTTCAGCTTAGAAGAAACTGAAAAAAAAAAAAACAAAACTACTTATAATATAATTATAAACCATGAAAGCATATTTCTCCCACCTAAAAAAAATTCACCTTTTTCTTTCGTAAATTAAAATAAAATTTAAAAAAAGAAACTCTTTTTCTATCCGATTCTTTTATCCAAAATCTTTTTTTTTCATGAGTTATATGACTATGGAATAATTGTTATAAAAACAATGCCAATATTTGAAATTTTTTCCAATTTCCTAGAGTTTATTTTCAAAAATTTTTTATTATTATTAAATAAATGAAGCCTTTAGAATGTAAATTGAAACTAAAATAGTCTTTAATTAAAGAGTTTTATTTAGATCTAAAGGGGGTTTATGAAATTACGGTAATTTGTAAACTTTGATTGTACTAAAAACCCATTCAAAGTTATGACATCTTTTTCGAGTTTTGTAATATATGTCCTCTATTGAAACAATTAAATAAACTAGCTCAAGTACTAGCCTTTTAAACCATATCTATAAACAATCAAAAACTTGAAGGCTTTTCAAAGCATAAAATAGTTTCGGACCGTTTAAGGTTTCAGCGCCTTTATGGTTTATATTCGATTTACTTATAATATTTTAGAATTTTACCATATTTCCTTGCTCAATTTTCTTGACATACCGATAGAGACTATTCAGTCAAATCAGAAAAATCAAAAGATCTCAAAAAATTTGAGGCTCTTATCAGCAAGGAAATACGGTCCATTTAACCCTAAACATCGAAAAAAAATTTAATTTTCTAATCGCTTAGCCCAAAGACTTTTTTCAACCATTTTTAATCGATTATCGCTCAAAAGAAAAAATTTGCGGCAAAATTTCAGGCCAATTTTGTAGACGCTTTTTTGGCTATTCCATTTTTTTAAAAGGAAATTTTTAAAGTTTAGATTCTAAATTTTTTTGTAGAGAATTTAAGTTCTAAACGTGCAAATGCGTTCAAGCTCTTGGATTAATGGATCTTAATTTTGAAAATTTTCAAAATATTCTACTGAAAAAAATGGAGTAGTACTTCCAAATTTGAAAAGAAAATGAAGCAAATTTATAAACTTTCGCACTTTTCTACTTAAAAGTGTTTTTAAAGAATACAAATTTTTTGAACAAAAAATAAAACAACTCAAGAACAATCAGCTGAACAATTGATTATTTTTCTCGATAAAATGAAAATCTAAAATTCCAAAATATTATAATTAATGATGTCTTTGAAACCTCAACTATGCAATATTGTGACTAAATTATGTACAGCGTTTTGGATTTTTATCGAAAATAAAAAATTTAGTTGAAAAAATCTTTAGAACTATGAGCTTTTTTGAATAGAACTAAATTTTTTGACTGGTCTTACTTAAATAAGACCAAATGTGTTCAATGGATTTAATTAACCGAAATTATTTCTCTTTATCTTAATTGAAACAACACCCGCTATACGATTCAAAATTGGCTTCAACTGATACGTTCAAAAAACCAAAAAAAAAATAAAAACAGATTGAATTTTAAGGATACTTAAGTTTTTTTTTTTTAAAATAAAAATTAAATTTTTGTTGCAATAATATTTGTTGTTGTTGTTGTTCAATTGCATAAAATAAAGGCACTATAAATTTGTGATTTAATTCAATTAAGATTTCCAGTTATAGATGTCTGTTTTGGTTCATTACCAAGGAAACATAAGCTTTAAAAAATCATTAGAATTTTATTTTGCTTTTTAAAAAGAGGTTTTTTTACGTAAATGAATTTTGAATTCGAACAAAAAAATTCAATTAAAACACAAGAAACAAAAAATGCAAAGTCTATAATGATATCAAGTTGAGGTAAGCAAATTTTGCATTTGTGTGCACGTCGTTTTGTTGCACAAGTTCATAGGATTTTATTTTGGAACGAGTATACGTCAACCAAAGAAGATGAATAATTTATTACGAATTCTTTAGAAAGTTCTAAAATTTTACTATTTATTATAAAAAACTATCTAAACATATTTCGCATTTTAGATTTGGTTTAGTTGAAAAATTTCGACTGCGACTGTTGGTCAAAGTTGTCTTTTTGTTTGACTAATTTGAGTATAACTTCCGTTATTTCAATTCAAAATGACTCGAGGTAATCAACGTGAATTGGCTCGTGAAAAAGCCATGAGAGCTCAAAATAGCAAAGGAACAAAACAAAGCGAAACCGATGCAAACAAGGGCCTCACATTGGAGGAAAGAAAGCTACGTGATGCTGAACGTATGAAGATGAAGCAAAAATTAGCCGAAGAGAAAAGGGCCGCAGAAGCGGCTGCCGCAGCCAAAAAGTAGATCGAGTGTACAAGTCTTATAAAAAATATTTTTCTTAAACTTAATTAATTTTATTATTTGTTTGATTACATTCACTTTTTTTTTTTCAAAATTCAAATAAAGTCTCTGATCAATGCTTCCAGTCTTTTAATTTCATCCAGGATTTAATTTTAAGAGAGTTTGTTAACAAACTAGATTAAGAGATTTGCTATGGTTCACTAGTCATTAGTTGCTTGAAAGCCGTCACTTGCACGTTTTTTTTTCAGTTGAGCGAATAAATTACGCAACAACAAAAAAGATGAATGAAAATTATTCTCATTTTTTACAACAATCAATCTGTTACCAACATAAAAATATAATCAATATTCTTTAGATTCATAGAACCAAAAGGATCTAAGAAAAATATTTTGTTAGATTTTGAAAAAATCTGATTGAATCTGATTTTAAGTCGAATGCCTTATTCTGTAGATTAAACTTGTTAATTTATTCTTTAATCACTTCAAATACAAAAATAAACAAAATTTAATTAGTTACAACTTTTGGCTTCAAAAAGCCTTAAAAATTTCAACTTTGTTAGTTAGAAATGAAAAATCAAAGATTTGCTATCGAATTAATTTTGATAATTTTGGACTAAAAACAGGAGGTAATAAACGAAAAAAAGGCTAGGCGAGTGGTCATAAATATTCCGAACAAAATACTGACACTCGTGAAGAAAAAACATTTTTACAACCACCCAGTGAATTTAAATTTACTGTAAACACAAGCAATATTAACATTCAAAGGTTAAACGATAAATTTGAAAATATATATATTTCTTTAAAAATTTTAAAAAATAAATCGTCGGCCTAAAAAACTTCAAAGACCAAGCAATATGCTTCAAAAATTAAAAAAAAACATCTTACTTTAAGTAAATAGAATCGAGTACTTGGGAATTTAAAGATGAAACAAATTCAATATACTCCGAAATGTATATTAATGATAAATATTGTGAATGTTAATATTATTTGAAATAAGATACGGGAAGCAGAGCTTTTGATATGCGAGTAACGAAACTTTAGATCTTTCAATAGATCTTTCAGAAACAAAAGTCATTAAAAAAGTCTTGGAAGTTTGATTTTCAAAAAAGGTTTTCCTCTATCTAGAAGCAGTGGCGTAGCGTCCATACGGCAAACCAGGGCTTGAGCCCCCTACGGAAAATTTGAGTCTATTTTAGTATGATAAATTGAACAATATGTTATATAAGGTTCGCAAACCATTATAAAAATTCAATTCTTAAATTTTCATATGATTCTTAAATTTTATTACCACTAAGGACTAAATGTGATCTTTTTTGTTACACACTCTACTCAGGTTAAAACTGGTTTAGTTTAGCACGATTAAAAGTTAACCAGACACAAGATACAAGAAAATCCTTCAGCTGGTTATTTTGTCCAGCTAGCGGGATTAAACTCTAAATGGCTGACAACTATACCTTTAAGACAATTTTACCCGTAGCAATTATTTCAAAAGGTTTCAACAAAAAGAATTAAATATTGAAGGAAATTTAAGATGCTTATTCGACCAAAATCTTCAAAGCTAAGTCTATCCTATAAATCAATCGCATTTTATTGAGAGCAATTTGTCGGGATGTAATCGGCTGGTTTATTACGATAATAGTTTAGGGTTCCGGTATTTTGGGTTATGAATATTTTGTAATAGTTCACATAATAGTTCACTTTGTCGAGACACTTTTTGCTTTAAAGTCTAACAAAATGATAGATCTGTACGATCATCCTGTAAATCGTGAAAATCCTGACTATCAATGAAGAATTTCACACATTTAACAAACTTTTTTAACAAACAATCGTCGGACGTCTTGGTTGTTATTCTACCTTTAAATTTTGTTTGGACCTTGAGTTATTATAAAAAATATCTTTATGCTTAAAATTACAATTTTATATGCGTCTAATATTTTTTCCATATTTTTTTCTAGAATATTGAATCAAGTATTTTTCACGATTGTATTTTAGCTTGTTGAAGACAGATTCATCTATTTCAACAATGTCAATAATTTTTCGCTCTTTGGTCCAATAGTCGATTACCTCTAACACTTTTTTAATAGATAAATCAAATCTCTCAAAAAAAGAACCATTTTTAGTAGATTTTTTACAACGAGTACATCTCCAGTTGAATTTTTCTGGCGAATTTTTTCTTGGACAGAGTTTCATTTTTCGCTGACTCACAAAAATGATCAAAAACAAATCAAATACTCGTTTAAATGATTTTGAACGTATTCTCATATTGTTACACATAAATAATATCCATAGATTAGATTTGAATGTAGAAGAGAATGATGAAATGGACAAGTTGGAGAAAGCTAAAGAGAGAGAAGAACAACATCTTGTACATTTTTTTGAGTAATGAGTTTTTAATCAGTCGAAATAGAATCAAAAATATTAAACAGTTATTAAAGAGAAAGAAATCGATAAGATTGAAAATGTATCATTAGTCTCAGGATCAACACAAACTAACGCTACTGTATTTGGCTATGACCATAGACGAAAAAAATTTGAGATGATAATTGAAGAACCAAGAGTCTCTGTTAAAAATTTCATTTTGATTGATAATAGTGGAAATACCGACATGCCAGCTTTTATTGATTAATCAATCACAAAGCCTCCAAAACAAAAAGAACACAATTTAAGATCAAAAAAATAATTTTGTTTATAAAATTTATTATTTCAAACTATTGATGAAAAATTATAATTTTTATGTAAATTTGAAATTCACTAAATATTTTTTTAATAAAAGTGTTCTTGTGCTTAACATTCGCTTTTTGCAATATAAAATATGTGGTCTTAGTTTTAACAAGGTCAAAAATTTAAATAAATTTAAAGATCAAGTGGTCGTTGAATTGACCAGCCTCGGAATTTTCATTAAAAATTTAAAATTATAAAAAAAAGTTCTAGTACCAATATAGTGTTTAAATGTTTAAGCAGATGTTAGATAAAAATTTTGCACTCCTTAAGCATTCTATTCATTCTTGTTATTACAAATTTTATCAAAGCTTTTGATAAGATCACTCATCGTAAATTACTCTTCAAGCTCCGATTCAATGATTATACTCGTCGGTTATGTATTTTCATTTATTAGCTTACAAATCTAACAAATTAAAATTTGGAAAAAGGCCTAAAATATATTGAGTTTCAAATTGCAATTTTTTTATACAATCAAACCAAAAAGCTTGATGAAATTTTTCTTTAAAAATCTGCTTTAAATTAAATCAAAAGAGGCTGCCCTTGCTTGCCTGGCTGTGGTAACCATTAGGCTGAATGATAATTTGGAATTTGATAGTTTCCACGAGACTAGTTTAAAAAAATATAAACAATTAGATAGTTTTACCTAAAAATCCAGAAAAATTTTTTTGACCTTAGTCACGAGGTCAGAGGGTGGTATATTTTCACTGTAAAAAAAGCTTATCCGATAAATTTTTTTACATGCATGACTTTTGAGATGCAAAAAAAGATCATACGTAAGGTGGTTCAGTAGACTTGAACAATAAATAAATCTTTTTAAAAACTGAAAAACCAAGTTGACTAAAATGAAACTTGCATGATTTGTTTTTGTTATACAACTTCAGACTGGTCTGAAAGGGAAACTGCAAGTTTTGGTGGTCGAAAATATTCAAATAAATGGGCAGTTTAGTCTCTACTTTTGTTAAGATTGATAGATTTTTTTTCTGACCAAATAAAAGAACTTATTTTTATGTTTTTACAAAAACGAGGTGAACTCTTGAGTTGGAAAATTAAAGACTTTTTTAGTTCAAAAGTTCAGTTATTTATTAACAGGTGAAAAAAAACGCCTAAAAAATTGAATGTGAAATTTTAGATTTTAGAATTTTAGAAGGAGAGGGTCGTATTCTTAAATGGAAAAAAAAAGATTTATTGACAGGGAGAAGGGGGTTTAAGGATTTAAAAAATTCTAAATAGGCATTGGGTTCCTTTTTTTTCAAGTACCCCATGGTTTTATCAAGTTTAAAAGACCCTATAAAAGTAATAAAATAAATATTTATCATAATATGAAAGACCGACTTTTAATCAGACAAAAGAAAAAATCACTTAAAATAATATAAAATTTATTTTTTGATGTTTCAAAAATATTTGATTAATTACTTAACTGCTGTACACTCTTAATGTTGAAGTAGTTTTAAAAAAAATGTAAGAATAGTCACATAACATTTCTCAAAATTTAAAATAAATATTAAATTTTTAAGCAATCTTGGTAATATTTATCTTTTTTTTGACGAGTATAAAATCAGGTGTATTAAGCCCTGCTTCAATAAAAAAAAGTGTCATGTCAAATAATGTCTCAAATTTTGTATCTTTAGAATCAAAGGCACTTGAAAAGTCAAATATTTTAAAGTAGTTCAAGTTTTAAAAGTATGAGATTTTTACTAGTTGTATCTACTTTAAAAACACAAATTTTTGTTCGATATCAAAATATTTCAAGTGAAAATAAAATATTTACAAAATAAATATTAGCTTAAAGAGTACTTCAAAACAAACTTTAAAGATTTATTGTTTACAAAAGACCTAAATTTTTTAGCTTCTTTAATTTATTTTTGATAAGCTCATTACGGGATCATTAAACAAAAATGTACTTCGAAACTGTCTAATCCTCAACAACAATAAAATTAAAAAAAAATATTTCACTGCATCTAATTGACCTAAATACATCCCAAACTATGTGCCAAAAGATAATGAAAAATGATTATTTCGATTTAATGGCTTAACTAAGTTGTCTACCTTGTGTACATTTGAAATAAGTTTAATTAAATTTTATTTATGTTAATTATCAAGAGAGCGATAACACAAGATGTATGAGTCGAGTAGATCCATAAATTCAAAAGGAAATTCATTTTTGGTGACATTATTTTGGTCTCGAAGATGCAAATTTGAGTGACTCATTTTAAAATTATAGCCATATTTGAAATAAAAAAGTATCACTCCTATGCCTCGTAATTTTTGTTCATAGTCATGGAGAAGTTACTCCAAATGGTATTTCGTTTGTTGCAAATCGTATGTTGGGTTTAATTAGGAAAGCCTTTAAGCATACTTGTCGTGTGAAAATCAAGCTATTGTAATGTTCACTGGTGTGACCTCATTTAGAGTACGCAGTTAGTTCATGGTATCCATAATTGGAAAAAGATATAAATGAGATAGAGAAGGTACAACGCAGAGCAACAAAGATGATCCCTGAATTGCATGACTTGGATAATTCACAGCGGTTATCAAACTTGAGATTAACTGATCTGAGAACGAGAAGAAAACGTGGTGACCTGGTTCAAATTTTCAAAGTAACAAACAAGACGAACATATTAATTTTAGTAGCGGCATCAATTACAGTCTAAACACAAAGCCTGTGTGTTGAAGATACGATCTAAGAAGAAACAGTCAAGAGGACGTGGTGAGCGCAAAGAACATGAATAGTTTCAAAGAAAAGCTTGCCAAAACAATGTGAAGCGACTTCTACAGCTCAATTGAGTTAAGCTTGGATATTTTCCAAATTGCAGTATAAACTACTACTAACGAAATGGAAAACATATCTTGGGAGAGTGGGGACATTAAGTTTTTATTTAAAGGAGTATTAAAAAATTCAAAAAACAATAATTATATTTTTGAAAAGCATTTATTGAAATATATTTTTTCCATATATAAAAATAATAACAATAAAATTTTTATTTACCATCTTTTTTTTTTTTGTTAAAATCATAAATAAACTAAAATTCTTAAAGCCAAACTAAGAAAAAAAATGTTTGTTTTTAAAATTTTTTTTAAACATCACAAAAAAAAACTTAATTTAATGTCATTCACCATAAAATAATATTAAATAAAAAAGAAAAAAAAAGTACTGAAAATTTTAAGGAAAATATAATACCAATATATTTTATAATTCTATGCTAGATCGTTCACCAATGCACTTCAAATTGTCCTAAACACATACACCAATTTTGGTATTGTTTTTCCCTTCATAAAAGTTTTTTTTTTAACAAAAAAAAATGGTATAAAATAAATATTTTGTTTTTTTTTATTGAATTAATTTTTGTTTAAATTAAAAAAAAATGACAAAATTCAAACAAGTCGAAATAAAATGAACTAAAAAAATCGCTTAAACTTTTTTTTTTACTTGTTAAGTAACTAAAAAACCCACTACCCCAATGAAATAAAAAAAAAGAAAGATCATAAACAAATATAAATAAAAATCGTGTGTGGAATCGTTTTTTTTTTAAATTGCAATTAAAATTGCAATTTTCATGTGTGTTTGTGTGTGTGTTTATTTTCCTCTCCAATAACAACAAAATACTGAACATAATTCATGATTTGTCTGTGTGAGACCTACAAGCCAGACAAACTTCATTAAGCTTTTTTTCTTTTGGTGAAGAAAATGGAATCATTTAAAATCAATTTTTTGAAAAAAAAAATCATTTTTTTAAACTAGCAAAATTAAAAATTTACAAAAAATAAATCCCCCAAAAACAACAAAAAAAATACAAAATTTCTAAAATTATCAGCCAAAAGTGTTAAATTTTTTATATTCTTTTTTTTGTGTCTATGACGAGTTTAGTTTAATGACCGCTTGATTTATTGAATTAAAATTTTGTCCATTGTTTATAACTCTGAAACGAGTAGTTAACTTGGATCCAGTGTTTGGTTGATTCGAGTTTATAACTCGAATATTATTCTTTGGCAATTCTTGCGCATTGTTATTGGCTAAGTTAAGAATTATAATTTGACTTTCTTCGTTGGAATTGTTCAAAATTATGTAGTCATTTTGAGGCGCTGTTTGATTCGTTTGAACCGGTAAATTAGGCTTGCCAATTATTGGAGCTTTGGAAATAAATGGCCTTACTTTTGTTAATTCAACAGCAGTTCCTGTTTTACTGCGAGCAATAGAACTGTTTTGTAATACAGCTTGACTAGTTTCTTGTAAATCATCATCATCGTTAAGCTTTCTTTTGAGAGATTGTGAATCGTCATCAAATGAAACAATTGATTTAATTGATTGTTGTTTTGGCTCTTCGTTTTGAGCTTCGTCTTTGACTGATACAGTAGCGGCAGCAGCTGCAGTGGCAACAGCAACTATGGCCATTGATGAACTCGCTGAATTTGTTTGTGTACGACTTACTGTCGCAGCAGTACATCCAGCCGTGTTAGTCAATTGATCTTTTGTAATCACCGGCGACCAAATGCCGAAAACAACTGTAAAAAAAAGTACCAAAACCATGATCAATGTACCAAATTGATTCGTGTTTGTTTGAGATTGGTTTATATCAGTTATGCTTGTTTGACTTAATGATTGTAAACTTTGGGATTGTGTGCTAAGAGTTGATTTCATTTTTTCTAATTGTAAAATTAAACTCTTATTGTTTAATTCCAAGTCTTCCAAGCGTTTTTTAAGCTCTTGATTCTCGTTTATGTAATTCTCCATGCGACGTTCTAACGAGTCAACATACTCTTTCTTTTTTCGTCGACTCTCTTGAGCTGATATTTTATTTTTAATTTTACGACGGATTTTTTTCAATATTTTTTCTTCGCCTTTTGTCAATGGCAATTGAGTTGGCACTTGATGACCTTCTTGGATCAATGTACGCTTTTCTTCTTCGGTCAAATGAATTGGTCCAGACGATGGCAATTTCTAAAAACATGAAAAATTAATCACTTAAAATTTTTCAAGTCTCTTAACATAAAACTTACGCTAAGACTGCAAAAGAAAGGCCAACAATCATCATCCGAATTGCAACTCTGACTACTAGATTTTGAACTATTCACTGTTGATTTGTTTTTGGAATTACTCGAGCTAACTTTAGCTTGGTATGATTGTTGTTTAATTTGTTTAACAATAGTTGAACCACTCTTGGATGATAAATTTGTCTTTGATTTGACTATTATTGTTGTTGATGGTGAAATTAAAGATTTTTTGATGGATTGACACGATTGATTACTTTCGCTATCAGATCCGAAAGAACTTGGTGGACTCGGTGGTAAAATTGAATTCTTAATCTTAACTTTATCGACTTGAACAACATTAGTTTTTTTAATTAATCCAGATTGATTATTTAATTGAACTATATGACCGGGTTTTTCAAAATTATGCGACGAAGGCGATGGCAATGTTGAACATGAACTAGAACATGGCGATGAAGACATTGAATCAATTTCGTATTTGATTACTTTTTCTTCTTGATCTAAACCAACAGTCAACAAACCAGATGGCGTAAATTCTAAATTATTCCCTTGTCCATTTAGAATAGACGGAACAAAATCAAATGTTTCCATTTGAATTTCATCTCGATGTGAATCAGGTGAGTCAACAGACGATGATGATGAAGACGATACAAAATTATAATCAAAATTCTCGTGATGATTCGATTTTACCATACTACTTTCAATACTATTTATCAAGTCATTTGGGCATATAGACGAAAAACAACAGTCCATATCCAAATTTTCTTCTTTAATATCCTCTTTAATGGACGTGTTTAGATTATCATCAGAAAAAAAATTGTATCCATTCCACATTTCCATGTCATTGGGCGACAGTGTGTCTATCAAAGCTGACGGATCCATATAGTTTTTGATCTAGAAATACAATTCGAAAATTAAATAAAATGTAACAATAAGAAATTTATTGGCAACTTTTCTATTTTGAAAATTAACGTAGCTGATGCTCGTACAAAAATTTTTCAACAAAAAAAAAACTAAACCACGCAAAATAAATTTCTAAAAAATTCAATAAAAAAAGTTGCCAATTAAATTTTTGAGTTTTTAAAATTCATTACAACTTTTAATTGAAAAAGATAAGAAATAATAAACCCCGACTTTAGAGTTTATAGTTTAGTCTATAAAACAAGTGATTAGACCCTTTTTTCATGATTTATCTGTTCACAAAACCGGGTCGTATTATTTTTCTCAAATATAGAACATAAAACTTTATTTTTTTTTTCATATTGATATTGGAAACAAAAAAAACGTATTTTATTTCTTTTGAAACTAAAAGAGAGGTTAAAACCTAAGAAAAAATGTGCATGGGATATATTTGTAAAAATGGTCATTTTTTGTTTGTTAAAGGTAAATACGGAAATTTAGACGTAAACTAAATATTTTACCACATAAAATAAAAAGACTTTTTTTTTTTTTTGTTTACTCAAAGATTAACCCCGGTCTTAAATATTAATATTTTTTTTTGTTGTTGTTGACTAGCGAAACGAATTTATTTGAATTGGAAAAGCAATAAATATTCCGTTTTTTTGTTCGTTTTTTTTTTTTGTTGTTGAACAAATGAGAAATCAATCAATGATCTTATCTTATCTTTTAAATACATGCTCGATTAGAAATTCAAAAAAAATTTAAACAAACTAGACCTCCCTTAAATGAATTGATATTTTAACGAAAAGGTCGAATGATAACGAATACACTAATCGTTTTTAATTACTCAATGGAAATTTAATTTTAGAAAAAAAATTAAAAAAAAAATGTAGGAAGGAAATACGCGGGATATTTAATAAACATTTTCGTTCGTTCGAGATTTTTTAATCTAATTTTGATAATTGACCTAAACAAATATTTTTTTTTAATTTTATTTACGCTTTAGAAAACTACTTGAAGCTGTACGAAAAAAAAAAAAAACGGCTAAAATGTTGTAGACAATTTTAAGTGTAGAAAATACTTACATCAAATTCTTGTAGTTCAAATTCAGTAAAACCGGGCATTGTTATCTAATCAAACACTTTTTGGTTGTTGTTGTTGTTGTAAAAGTAATTTTAAAAATTCATAGATTTTGTCGATTGATCGTATAATATTTCTTTAATAGTAAAAAAAATTGTTGAGATTGTTTTTTTTATTACACAAAATTACAAGCAAATATTTGCTTTATCTAATCTAAAAATTTTTTAAAAATAAATTTTAATATTTTTTATTTTTTTAATAAAAAATGAAAAATGACCCTTGAAACAAACAAAAAATCATCTGAATTTATTCCTTGTTATTGATCCGTACCTATTTAAAGGACATTAAAATCTTAATTAAAAATAAGTTAAGGTAGCAACATAACGTTTTATCGTTTGTTTGTTTTTTATGTTTTTTTTTTTTTTTGATAAAATATTTGTCATTTAAATAGTTTTTTAATACCTTTTCGAAAAAAATCAAGTCTTTATATGAAACATCTGTCCAATCCCATAAATTTTTTGGAAACATATTTTATTTTCACAATTTAGTGCACTTTGATTCCATTAAAGAGTAAGAAGGTATTATTAATTACAAAAATATTTTAGAATATTCTTTCACTAAAAAAAAAAGATGAAGAAATAATATTTCGTAAACGCATAAAATTGAAATTATTAAAAAAAAAAGAAATGCTGCATACATTGAAAAGACTTATTCTAACTAAAAAAAAAATAAAGTACTTAATTTCAAATTCCTCGTGCAAAAATTTTATAATATTTAAAGCGTATATCATCATAATGTAAGCCATGAATTTTTTTTTTGTTGAAAGAGAAATGTATCCAATAAAATCTTTTATTCTTAACACGTAAGGTTTTTTTTTTCTCATTCTACTCAAGCGGTGTACTTGAATCTTTTTTTTCTTATCATCACAAAAAAAGATAAAGCTTTGGAAAATTTTAGAAATTCTAATTCTTTGAAAAAAAAAATAAAAAAAAGTGAATAAATTTAAGCATGTTAATCTTACATGAATGCCTGGAAGATATACAATGTTAATTTGAACCTGTATAAGAACAGACTATGCTCTAATTATTTTCAGATAATCCAAGAAAAAGTCAAAAAAATAAAAGCCAAACCTTAACTTTTTGTTTAAAACATCTCGAAAATAATTTATCCGGACATTCGTAAGGCTTTTGAAATCGAAAAAATCGATTAAACTTTAATTTAAAAAATGTAAAATAACTTTAGTAACACGTTTTTTTTTATTAGACTAAGCACTTTAGCATTATTATCTCGAAATTTATATCATTGATTCATGTACAAATGAAATAGTTCGTAAAGGTATGATATAATAATTTATAATAATTTTTTTTTTTGAAATAGTGAGAAAATCAAGAAATATAATCTCATGATAAATATTAGTAGAGCTTCGATTAGATATTTTTATGCGATCTAAAAGTAAATTTCAAGATCCTTAAGAATACTTAATTATGCTAAAATGAATCGTTTTTATACTCTGACAGTTTCTAGTTGAATGCTTACAGACAAAATTAGGGAAAAAAAAATTTTATGACTAATAACAAGAATGATTTTACTCTTTTTTAAAAAATAAAATTATTATTAAACCTATGCAAAAGTCTTCAATCATGGGATTGGAATTTTTAAAATATAAAATTTAAATAGATAGCTTCACACTTGATAATTTTCAGCATGATTGGCCAAAAGTGGTTTAATTATAATTTCTCGGTAGTTAATCTCATTGACTAGTCATGTGTCCTTTAGAGATACAAAAATGAGCAAGCCCATTTTTAAGATTGTTTCTATGATAAAAATAATTTTAAATGATTATAAACGAATGCTCAAAACTTGGACCTTCTAAGGTATCTTAAATTATGAATTTTTTGAAAAAAAAAAACATTTTAAATTTTTTGAATAGAAAGTTTTCAATAACTACAGTAGTTCTTATTCGTAATTTTTTTTATTATTTGAAGAGCGGTGTTCTCACTTAAAAGGTCTGAATGTTGACTTAAAAATTATTAAGTTTCATGCGTTTAATTTGATACCCTCGAACAAAACTCGTTTATCACTTCAAAAAAAAAGAAGATGAAGCAATGCGTTTAATATTTAAAATTTTAACTTCTCTATTTTTTATAAACTATGAGCTAGAAAAAAAATTACAAAAAAAGGGAATTATGTTGAAATTTTGTTAAAAAAATTTAGTAGGTATACTCGTTTCTTTTGCAATTGTTATTAAAGAAAGTAACAAAAAAAAACACTAATGAATTCAAACGAAACAACATATTTGCTTTAAAATAAAATTTAAAAAAAAAAATTCTAATTTCCTATTCTAAAACTTTTTTTCAATTTGCTAAGGTATTGGAATATTTTTTTAAGACGATTTTGAGAAATAAAAAAAATTGAATTTGTTCGAAGAGACGGAAAACAAAAAATTAATAAAATACCTTGGTAATTAGAAACAAAAGATTACACACACAAAAAAAAAATTGAATTATTGTTACTAAACAAAAGTTAAATTTTTGATCTCTATTTGAACGGCAAGTTATATAATGATCAAACATTTGAAATCATACAACCATAGTACAAATATTTACATTGGAAGTGAATTTCTTCATCTTTTTTATTTTTCTTAAAATTTTTAATTAAAATTTTTAAATGAAAAATAATTTTGATTTATTAATTTGGTTTAAAAGCAACAATTTTTACATTTGAAATAATTTATAGTGACCATTTATATTAATTCTAGTTGTTTTTTTTTTAGAAAAAATAAACAAAAAAATTTAATTACAGCATTCAAGTCTAACAAGGTTTCGCTCAAGTCGAAATGTCTGTAAAAAAAACTTTTGTAAATTAATTCTGAATAATTCAAATCAAAAATAATTTCACTTGATTTTTAAAAGTCATCAAGTTTGATTTTTTTTGTTTTAATGTTTTTTGCTTTCACTTTAACTTTTACGGTATTAATCAGTAGCTCTCGTTATGAGCTTTCTTTTTCTAAAAAGCTCCCATTGATGCTGGGACCTTAATAAATAGAAGAAAAAATGCCCCGGAAGCCGTCTCGGGAGAAACCGTTAAAAAAGACATTTTTTTTAGTCAAATTGTATGCAGTCCCAGGGGTCACTTAACACCCCATTTTTTTTTAAAATAAACCGAACAAAATTCTTAAGATCATGCAAAAAGCAGAGGGTAAAATTTTTGATTTTTTCGCCCATGAAAAAAATGATTTTTTGGGGTTTCCGAGGTCGTATTTTGAGGGAAATAGAAAAGCTACCAATAATTTATGGTTATCAATTGAAAGCTAGTTTTACGAGCTTTAACTAGACCTTATAGCTATAAATCAATGATTTATTTATTTTAGCCAATATATAAATGATAGCTTTTCCAAATCATTTGTTCATGGAAGTTTACAAGAGGAACACCTGAATTACCACAACAGGTTCTCTTTATTTTCCATAATTGTCTTAATCCAATCCAACAGTACACATAATACACATATTTTTATGATTGTAAGACTTTATCGGAGATTACCGCGATAAAGCAGGAAATTTTTTTAATAGTTAATTCTTACGATCCAAAAAACTCGTCCGTTGGTTAATTCCTCAGTGTAAACTAGCTAAAATTTGATATACAACTGTTGAATATTGATGTTAAGAGCCATTTTTTTAAATTGAATCATTTGTTTAAAGTTTTTGATTATTTAAAAAATTTAATTTTTGCCGCGGTTTATTGGGCAACCTGAAGATTAGTACGGTTGTACTATTGTGCGATTGTTGATTGTTGAATATTTCTTTAATAAATACCCCTTAAACAAAATATGTACTTTAGAGTACAAAATTTTTATGCATTAGTTATGAAGGTCATTTCATTACAATTGATAAAATTGACAAAAAGTAAATGGAGAGTTAATCAGTCTATATTCTAGACAAGGGCACTAGCCTGTTGATTAACCTTGAAATTGTAAAAGTACAAAGTAGAGCGACCAAATTAGTCCCCGAGCTACGTAACCTTGAATATCAGCAAAGGTTACAAGGTTAAATTTGAAAAATTTAGAAACAATAAGGTTGCGTTGTGATTTTATTCAAATGTATAAGTTAATAAACAACATGCAGGTTATCAATTTAAAGAAAGCTGTAAATTACAACTTAAACAACAAAGATGATTTTAGAAATTACAATTTAAGAAGACATAACAGGTAAAAAATTGTCCTTCAAGATATAACTTTTTTACAAATAGAGTTGTGAATCATTCGAATCAGCTTCCACAAGATTTGATTGAAGCAAAGAACCTTAATAGTTTTAAAGCCAAGCTTGATGAATGGTTGTTGGAACATGTTGAAGCGACTGTCATAGCTCAATAAAGCTCTACTTGAGTTATCTCAAGTTGCAGTTTAAACTACTACTACTAGTACTATGATCAGAGACGACCAAAAGTTGCTCGAGCAACTTTAGCAACTTTAGCAACTTTTGTTGCTTTTCGCAACTTTTCGAAATTTGAGCAACTTTCGCAACTTTCGCAACTTTTGAGCAACTTTCGCAACTTTTGAGCAATTTTGGAAAATTTTTTGAGAATTTTTTAGAAAAATATACATTTTTTTTATTAAAATTAATTTTTTAACTTAACTTCAATTATGAATTAAGGATTTAACAAGATTTTCATTTGAATTCGATTGGATTTTAAATATTTAAATTAAAAAATGTTAACTTCTCTTAAATGCCTACGATAATTTCTAAAAGTGTGGCATTTAGTAGTGCATGGTGTAGAGGATAGCGTATTCGACTCTTATTCAAAACGTCTAAGGTTCGATACCGTGTGAAGCTACATAGGAGAGAGTGCAATCATCTCTTAACATGTCATGCACGACTCGGGTCGAGTATAAACTTGCGCAGTTGCACCTGCATTGTGAAGCAAAAAATGTTTAAGTACTGCCACGCCACAGCTCTTAAGAGTTTAACCCTAATGGGTCGCAGTAAAACTTACTACTACTACTATTAAAAGACCATTATTGTAAAAGAAATAAAAACTCATCTTTAATAGGCCATGGATATTAAGAATAAAAATTCCAAAGAAAGATACTCACTTAAGCATCTTCAACGTATTAAGCATGTTAAACAAAGTTTTAATAAAAACTCGTCCCGTATCCTTAATCTTAAAGATTATATTAAATGGTTGACGAATGTTTAACAACTTTAATGTTACCCAAATAGACAAAATTTACTCAAATATGAGTCTTGTTTAAATTTTTAATTGATTTTAAAAAATCTTGTATATAAAAGCCTTTAAATAATTAGCAACTTTCGCAACTTTTGAGCAACTTTCGCAACTTTTGAGCAACTTTTAAAGCAACTTTTGAGCATCTTTTGAGCAACTTTTATAGCAACTTTTTAGGACAAAAAAAGCAACTTTTGGTCGTCCCTGACTATGATGTATATAACTCTTACCTTATTTAGCGACCTTTTTAATTTTATATATGGAGTTTGGAAAATTGATTGATCCTTTAGAGAGAAAAAAAATCTTCTCGAAAGAAAATTAACATTAAAAAAATTTTGCTAAAAATGTTTTCTCTCGAAGACATAACCAAAAAATATACAAAACTAGAGGTCTTATAAACTCCTTGGTCCTTCCGATTTTAGATTTTAATCTCGTCCAATTATATTCATACAAATTGAATTTTTTTTAAATATTCGATCTTTTAAATGATAAAGCCTTATAGATAGAGTACATCTCTTGAGCTCACTTCAGAAGATCTCTTGCTGAACTGTAAGAAGATTAGATCTTAAAGGTCTTAAAAAAGCATTTTCATGGGAACCGAATACAGTCTAAAAGGTAAACTGCGAAAGTTGTAACTTATATAACATTTTGAAACCTATATTTTCTTTGCCTATTACTGATTATTTCCAATTTTTAACAAAGTAATACCTAATTAAAGATTCCACTTACATTTTTGCTGCTGAAATAACAATGTTTCAAATATTTATAATTGCATATAATTTATTTAAAATTACCTCAAGAAACCCGTACAAAAAAACTAGTCTGATTTATAATTTTAGCAATATTCCCAAGACAACCATTAATTTTTTTTCTACACCATACAATAAATAGTATTTTTTTGTACTCTTGTTATTTTTGTTTTTTAGTATTTAAGGTTAGATAAATAATATTTTTTTTGGTCTAAATAATTAAAAAAAAAGTAAGATATCCAATTGAAAGCAAATTGTCGAGGTAATCGAGTTCATTTGAAATAGTTTTAATTGCGCTACATTTATTTAAATTACAGTAAAAAATGAAAAACAGAGACATAAAATTTTTTTTAAAAAATCCTAATTTTAATTTCCAGTTACCCGGATTCTTTAAGTGGAACTTTTGTTTAATTAAAAAAAGTAAATTTCAAGGTATGTTTTTTGTTGTCTAACAATTACGCTTAAATCTTAATAAGTTTTCAATATTTATATAATTTGACGCAAGAGAAATGTTTTACTTGCCTGATTATATTCAATGGAAACTTTTTCAAATAGCTTATGTGAATTTAGAAATAACAAAAAAAATCATTTGAATCTATGTCATAAATTATTCGGTATTTTTAGAACACCTACGTGATCTCATAATTTTTTCTTCGTAAAATGAATAACAACATTTTATTAATGTTCCCTTAAAATTAAATGAAGGATTCTCGATTTTTTTTAAAATCGATTTTGACTAAAATTATCATAAAAAATTTAATAAAATTTGTGGTGGGAACACAAAAATTTAATTCAATCTTTGCGTCATTTGTTGTTTTCATTTTTAATCTAAAACAATCACCTACCACTTTCTAGAAGAAAAAAAAAACTACTGGATTTTAAGATAGAAAGAACGAAAAAAGATGCGTGTAGGGAGTTTGAAAGCAAATATTAATCTTTTTTCCACTTGAATTAACACTAGAATTGAATTAGATTTAGCGCGGAATTAAATCCCATTGCGAGTATCAACTATTTGACTTTTATTTAATAATTATTTTTTGAAAAATAATTTCTTAAGCCAAGCAAAATACTTTGATGTATACCTTCAAAAAGGAAAAAGTTGATTAAATTATAAAATTCAATAGAAACATGAAACTAACAAAAATTTTCATGATACTCTTGAAGAAAAAAGCAAGCGTTTATAAATATGAAACAATTTTTACCTTTAACAAAAAAAAATCAATTATTAGCTCTAAAGGACTTGAGCAACAATAAAAAAACATGACGATTCTGAAAAAACACATTTTCATGATCGAAACATCGCGCATAATTTCTATTTAATTAGAAAAAATTTTTTCAAATCTTGAAGAATTTCGTCTCATCTAAGTCAAAATTAGAAAAAAAATGATTACTAAATCTTTTACTATTTTTTTAAGTAATATATCAAATACATATGTAATACTCTCATTCATGATTTGTTCAGCACCTTTGTTAAAAGACTATATTTTAAAAAAAATTACAAAAATGATCTCATTATTATGTAAAATTTTAAATCTGTTATAAAAGATTACAATTGAATGCAAGCTATAATTTGAAAGCTAGCTCAAAGATGTTGCCAAAATAATTATATAACCTGAACAAAAAAATCTGATTCCTTTATCTTGTCTAACGAAATATTTCGAAATACTCTAAAATTATTTTATTTCTTGTAAAATTTTCAAAAAAAAAATCTTTTTTGTTTTTTGTGAAAGCTTTTCTATAAAGAATTAAACTCCCTTTTTTCTCATGAATGAATGAATTATGACTTTTGACGCACCCGTTCTAGTAGATTTTAGCATAGTTAAAAGTCTAATGATTAGAGGCCCTTGATAACATTCCATTGCTGTGTAACATTCTAAATTATGAAATTTTGAAAGAGCAACTTAACTCAACTAATTCATTTAAAGAAAAAAAAATTGTTATGTAAAGTTGAAACGTTGGTACTAGCTACTTGAAAACAGACTGTGCGAGCCTAAAATCCGAATGAGGAATAATTTTTTGATATTTTTACGTTTAAATTATTTCTAGGTTGATAAATTCCAGCACTTAAAATTCTCTAAGTTTGGTTGAAGCAGAAAAAATGTTTGTAAAAAATTTAGTCCCTTCGGTAACTTTCTGATAGAAATTTGAAAATTGTTATAATAAATTAATGCTGCTAATCTTATTTTGAGTATTTTGCATTTTTTCGGAATTTTGTCCGGATGCGGATTTAGGTCCTCGATTAATGCTTGAAAAGTCCGAATTGGTGAGACGAAAAAGTAATTAACTTTTTTGAAAATCTTTACTTGATCGAAACAGAAACAAGAATTCATTAAAACAAAGGCTGTTCTAGGAGTTACTTGAAGCAAAAATTAATAATCTTTTTTCACTCAGAAAACATTTCTAGATAATCTACAATTATTGTAGATAAAAAATAAATGAGCAACAAAATAAAGCTGCATAGAACGAGTCCTCTTATATTTTTTTTTGAGACTATAAGATTTTAAAACTGAATTAATTAAAAAAGGATTTCTTTTTTAAAACAAAACAAACATTAAGTGAAGTAATGTTCCATTAATTATTTAAAAAATTATTATTATTTTTTGTTTAACGATTTTATTTATTCTACTCAAATTAAACAAAAAAATTTAAATTTGTGTTTGCCTATATAGAACTTCGATTTGGTTTTAATGGATTTACTTTTTCCAAGTACTTTTTGATTCTTTGTTCTCGATTACTAGACAAAAAAATAGAGATTTTTTATACAATTGCAGAAAATAACCAATTTTTGATATAAATGCTTACGCTCTTCTAAATATTATCGGATGTTCATTGAAGGTTTTTGCCAATCGAATTGCGTCTACCCAATGATCACGAGGATTCAACGCAGGTTTATTGTCAAATCGTTTTATGTATAAATTTGAATATTCTTTTTTCAACACTGAATCATACTATTAAAAAAAAAAGCTATCATAATTAATAAATAGTTTAATATTTAAAAAAAAAAATATACCTCGATTTTTCTTTCAATGGGCTTTAAATTAAGAATATTATTAATAGAATATAATTTTATGTAAACCACGATTCATTAGTTTTAAATATATTTAAGATAGTTTAAATTGACTATTTAGAAAATTTTTTTTGACAACCAAGAATATTATTCACAAAAATTATTGTATAAAATTATTCGATCTAATGTAAAAATTTAGATTTTTTTTGATTAATCATGGCGTAGACTTTTTAACTGCGGATATTAAAACATTAAAAATTTAAATTTGAGGCGATACTTAATTGGGGATTAGCTTGAAAGAATTGCTCAAATTATACAGATCCGTAATTTGGTGAAAAAAAATACCCTTGAAAAACATACACCCAGGTGTAACTTTTACACGAAGTGAGGTATACAAAAAATTATTCTCCTAAAAGGTAGAGTAAATGAAGGGCTACAAAATGACACTATATTTAGACTCGTAGTGAAGTTTTTTGTGGATGAAAACTGATTTTCCACTTTTCAGCCTTAAAAGACTCCCATATACCCCCCTAAAGTTGCTTTATACGCCCACTATTTTTTATATACCAATCGAAAGTTATCAACGAAATATACATAGATGTCTTGTTCATTTTTAGATGGGATGCTCGGTTTTAGAGGTACAAATCGACAAAATAAAATGGCGTTTTTAATGAAAAAATCATTATAGACACGAATACATTATTGTATCAGATATAAAACTGCCTGAGCATCATAAAAAGTGTATAGGAAATATAGAAACAATTGTATTAAAAAGAATTATTTTAAAAATATGTAGACATAGGCCCCTTGAATCTTTATTTGGCCAAAAAATGTCATTTTTGGTTGTTTTTAATAAAATTAAATTCTTCTATACGATTATTTACAGCATTTTGATTTTAATGGGATGTTTTTATATTTGTCAATAATTGCTTTTTGTACATTCCCTCTAAAAATTGTAAATGTAGGTAGTGACTAATGAGAAATCGTCATTACGCTTGTAGGACTCAGGAGTTTCGTCTTTTGCAAACTGAAAAAAATTTCGATATGGCACGTTAAGTTTTTTTTAACTTCACTAGTATCATTTTGTAGCCCTTCATTTACTCTACTTTTTATGAAAATAATTCTTTGCATACCTCACTTCGTGTAAAAGTTACACCCAGGTGTGTGTTTTTCAAGGGTCCAAAAAAAAGAAAGTTACTAAAATTGATAAAGACAAACATGACTTGAAATTTAGCTTTTTGCATTAAATAACATTTATTGGGGCAAAGAAAGCATTCTTTAATACGAATTATTTCTGTAATGCCTTCTAAGCCATCTAATTGAGATTGTTTTTTAAACGTTTCCACTCCAAGGTTCGATATTATTAAATTAGCATAAAAATTAAATGTTTAATTGGGACCAAAACCATTAGAAAAATGATCAAAAGAAAAAAATTTTACTTTAATCACTCATAAAATGTCCGTAATATTCACAAAATAATGGAGAAAAAATAAATAACAGGTCCAAATAGCGACAGAAAATCATTCCTGAAAAACCCGTTCACTAAGCTGTTAGATGTCGTTATAAGATTAATAAAGTGAAACTCACACTTAAACCACCCCATTTATACTGAAACTTTGCAGTTAAATAACTTGATTGTGACAGAACTGGACTATTTTTTTTAATTAAATAAATCGGTTTTGTCTTCACAACGCTTGTGATTTAAGTTAAATAGGGACAAAAGAATGTAGTGTTATAAGGGATAGTTGGCTGTATACAGTCAGACCTCGTTAAGAAATTTTGACGGATTACGGATTAAATCATAGGAGAGGTTTGACTGTATTTACTCAGCAAAAACTTTCTGGTATTTGTTGCTACTTCACCATCACCGAATGGCTTGGCGTACCTGAACATTTTTATCAAGAATTTTTCTTTATCTTTTTTTTGAACCCTAAAAAAAATTGTTTCTTAAAAGTACTAAAAATGGAACTTCAATACATAAATTGCAGTATCTCAGTTTAACATGAATCGAGATTTAGTTCTTATAATAAAAATTTACTTTTGTAAATTCATATGGATGCTCGGGCTCTGGGTGATAGCAAAGAATGTGCTTTGAATCATTACACATAATGACTGCTGGTTTTTTTAAGGAGCTTCCAAAAAGAAATTAAAAAATGAAACGAGTTCAAGAGAATAAAAAAATTTGATTAATTTACTGGTCATTTGAGCCATTACGCTTGCTTAACGACACCAAAACACCATTTAAACTTTTTAATTTATTCGATATTTTGAACATTTTTTTTATAATCAAAATTTTTTTTTGAAATTTTCAAATCGCATTCTAGTTGTTTGCAAATCAAAGCTTTAATTTTTTTCTAATTCAAATATTAGTTATGTTCACCCAAATATTGTCTTCAATTATTCTACAAAATCCTTAATAGATATTGGGTGCCTTGTAAATTTAAGCGCAAATTTAAAGACTAATTTAAAAGCGTTTTTTTTTTAAATTAATTTTCTTCTTTGAAATCAATTAATTATTAAAATTTTTTTAAAAGAGAACTAATTTAGGTTTGTATAGAATAATTTATGCTTAGAAAAATTCGTATAAAAATTCTCAAAATTATTCTTTTTTTATAATTATTAATTTAAAAAAAATTTACAATATTTTTCGACCTCAAATGAAGTCAAATTTGGGTTTTATTATATCTTTTTAAATGGGAAAATTAATACTCACCGAAATATCAAAATTTACAATATTTTCGTTTTTGACTCTTGTTTTAATATACTTATCACAGAAACGTTATGAACGAATCGGTAATCAGTTCGATTTAACTGAACTCACTCAAAATAACTACAAAAATAACTTTAGTAATATTAAAGCTATCGATGGCTTACAAATATGCCCTTTGTATCCTAAAGAATTAAGTGAGTTTAACTTTTAACTTCTAGTTATCTTCTTTTTTTCATTTTGAGTCGATTTGCGTGGCAAAAAGGAATATTTATTTTAAATGAATTCTAAAAGGCTGCCATTGATGCTGAGACCATGATCAATAGTCTATGATTGAATGAACCATGATCGAATTCCCTAAAGCCATACTCGGGTGAAAAAGGTATAGAAAGGGCAAAAAAAATCAAAAAAGAAAGAGAAGAGGGATCTACTGTTGTTGTCATTCACGTGTTCCTCTTGTGAACTTTCATGCACTAATGATTTGGAAAAGCCAGCATTGATTTGTGGGTCAATCAAAGCTACTTTAAGAGTTTTAACTAGAGCTTTTTAGCTTTCAGTTGATACCAATAAAAGTTCACAAGAGGCCACAACAGTACCAATTTTTGACTTAAAAATATGAATCCTCGTATAGAAGAACCCTAAAAAACATATGCCTTTTAAAAAAATCAAAGGCTACGATGCTTTTTTTCGGTTAAAATTACAAAAATTTCACTCTAAATTTATGAATTTCAGAGAAGAGGCCTTACGATTAGCGTAACCCTAAGTAAGAAAAAATTTAAAATCAAGAAAAAAGGTAAAAAGCTCACAAACTTTGACTCATCATTTCATTAAGATGATTAACTAAAGGTTTAACATCATTCACAAGGACAGATAAAGAGTTAATCCGACAGAAAAAGGCATCTTTTAAAAGTACTTTATTAATTTTCTTTTTAAAATTTCAATTTATTTTTTAAGCTGGAATTTTTGATGTTGATTTATCATCTGTTCCTTCGATTTCAAGCTTAAAAAGAGAAATTAATAATTTAAATGAAGGTAAATTAAAAATCTAAACTCTCATAAAGTCTTTAATATTTAAAATTTAGACGGCTCGTTTATACCTCAATCATGTTTACCAAGAGAAAAATTAGCAATTATAATTCCATATCGTGATAGATACACAAATTTGGTTTTATTACTCAAGTATTTGCATCCAATGCTTCAAAAACAATCAAGGTATTACAGAATATTTTTGGTTGAACAAGTAAGAAAGTTTTATTAATTGAAATTAATTAAAATGTTTAATTAAATGTTTCAAAGTATGGCGATGACATTTTTAATAAAGGCAGAATCATGAATATTGGAGTTAAAGAAGCGTTGAAAATGGATAATTTTGATTGTTTCATTTTTCATGACGTTGATTTAATTCCGGAAAATGACAAAAATATTTATGAATGTTATTCAGAACCAAGACATTTAAGTCCTGCTGTAGACGAACTAAGATATAAGTATAATGAGGAATTTTATGAACAAAATTTTAATTACACTTACATTATTTTCAAATTTAAGTTTGATGTATTATAATTTAGTCGGGGGAGTTTTGGCCCTTAGTCTGGAGCAACTTAACAGAACAAACGGTTATTCTAATTTATATTGGGGTTGGGGTGCTGAGGATGATGACATGAGCATGCGAATTTTAGATATTGGCTACAAAATTACTCGGCCAACAAACAAAATTGGGAGATACAAAATGATTTTACATGGCAAAAGAAAAAGAGCTATGAACAGGTAATTATTTTGATATTGTTAGTTTATATAATTTGTTATAATTTTGATTTTAAAAGATTCGAGTTATTAGAATATTGGAAACGATATAGTACAGACGGTATAAATTCTTTGAATGATCTTAAATACAAAATTAAATCGATTAAGTATGAGTATCTTTTTACAAATGTAACAGTTGAAATTGGTCCAGCGGTTCAAGAAAAAATTGATCGTAAAAAAGTGTCTCATTCTAATTTTAGATTCCACTAAAATTTTGTTAATCATTTTATTGTTTTTTTTTGAACAAATTTAAATTGTTAAAATAAAAGTTGATTTTTTGTCTAGCAAAGATTCGCAATTAATTAAATAAAAAATGATTATTTTTCTTTTTTATTTTAATAGTGATGTTTTATGGCATTCGGTGATGACTTGTGAGTACGTTAAACGTTTTTCTTTGATCTTTGTCTGACCTTCTCAAAGCATGTCATGCCTAACTCATTGGTCTACTTCAATGTTTTGTATTTTTCGTACCATTTTGAAGATTCATCGTTACTATCTTTCAGGAGCACTGATATTACGGAAGTGTTAGTGAGTCCACTTCTGTCTCCAACGGTTCAATATCAACGACTTAGTCACTGCTGATCATTTCCGGTGTCTGCGAAATTTTTTCATTTCTATACATTTTCTTTGCTAATAAGTGTTTTATCGATCAAAGAGGCGACTTGTCAACAAGAAAATACAGTATATAGTCAATTCAAACGTATATTAATTGAGTCTGATTGATGCGACAAAAGTAATATCTTCTTTTGGAAACGAAAATTTATGAGCTTTCATGAACGTTCATGAAATTTCAGTAACGGACATGAGAGGAACTTAATCTTTTGCTGCTGAGCTGAAAATCTCAACTGAGATCTGATCTGTTTGAGAATTTTTTTTGTGTCCAGTTTAGGATATGGTTTGTATTTTACAATCCTTTCGAGATCCGCTAGAGACTTTCTGACATTCGGTCAAGGTTAGAGAAAACGACAAATGAGCTTTTTGACAAAGAATATTAGAATTTAGAAGTTTTAGGGTAAGGATAAATTTAAGGTCTTGTCTGAAGGGGGCTATGTAACCATCGGCCGTCGATGCTATGCGTGCATAGCGATGCAGATAACAGCCATCAACGACGGTAAAAATACTCATGCTTCTTAGACTGGTTGCATCATCTGATTCAATACCAATCCTCGGTCACAAAGAGTAATAAATTTTTGGCGACGATCTTTTTATTTTTTAAATAAATTATCAGTATTTTTTTCATATTGTCAAAAAGTCGACCTCTAACGGATTGTAAAAAACAAGAATTTGGATTGCAAAAAGTTCGAAGGACCAAAAGGGGAGACATCCCGACCCCCATCTAAAGATGATGAATAGTTCAACAGATCTTTTTGAATTTCAGTTGAGAAATCAGTCCCTCATTGACAATAACTCGTTGTTCACTTTCAATTATCTTTTCCGGATCCGCAATTTATAATTCAAATATTTGTGATAGTTAGGATCGACTCTATTCAGCGTTGCCTTTCCAGTATAGGAGCTTTTGACAATAAATGAATAAATATACTTTAAAAATTTTATAATCAAAATTAACTTCAGCAAAATCGCAAAAAATACTCAATAAACGATGTTTAAATCTGTAAAGTAATGTTATTGAAGAGGACTTGGTACACCGAAAATCAGTCGAATCTTTTTTCATGGCAGTGTTTGAATTTTTCTTTTGATGGAACATTGAATTCTTTTTTGTTTCTAAGTCCTTTTCTTAACTTTTGGTTCCAAGAGAAAGACACCCGTTGATATTTTCTGGCTGCAATGCAAAACGCACATCACTGTTGATGAAAAAATGAGTTCCCCTCCGTACCGTTCAATCGTACCATATCATTTTAACGTACTTTACTACTTAACACGTTTTTCTTAATAAAAATAAGTCGGCTACGATAGAAGAGTTTATAAGCGAGTTAGTATTTACCAGGAGAAATACAATCCACTATTTATAAACACGAACTTAAAGAAACTTGAATTCAAAGAAATTGAACCAGAGGTCTTAAAATATGACTGAAAAAACAAAGGGTCTGAAAGGATATTGAGCAGAAAAATAAAAATTTTAAATAAATGGTTTAATCATGAATTATATATATCAAACGATAGCTAAGGCGATTTCCTACAAGACTGTATCTATTAAAAATCTATATGACTTTCCATTGCTTAGGTACAAGGCTCCAAAGTGACCATACCAAAAAGGAGATTTTTTATGAAGATTTATCTACGAAGTCTTAATTTCATACTTACATTTCAAAAACTCTCTTAGTTAGTACAAAAATGCTTACTTTGACTTCAGATTCGAAATCTACAGATAAGAAAACCTCTGGAACTGATTAAGAAATCTCGATTATTTGGGAAATTTTATAAGCAATCTAAAAAGATTTAGGATCATGTAATGTTTCATAGCACTTTTCTTTTTCATCGCATGTTTTTTTCGTAGCATACAAAAAAATTTTCATAGCAGTTTTTTTCATAGCATTGTGATATTTCATAGCAGAGTTATTTCATAGCACAAAAGATTCATAGCATAAATGTTTCATAGCACAAAGTTTATCTTTTGGAAATTTATTAAAAGTGGAAGAGCATTTAATCGTAATAAAACACATGTTAATTTGGATTTGTTTAGTTTACAATTCTAAAATTGCCTAAAACCATACTCATGTGAAAACGTTAAATAAAGAATATTTTTCAGTGAAATCCTTTCTTGTCCAAGGTGAGATCATATATTCGGATTTCAATTTTTTAATAAGGAAAGTAAGATTAAGAGTGGGGAAGTTTGGTGGAATACCGGGAACTCCGGTGAAAACCAAATTTTTTTCACTTACGCAGATGATATTAAACTAATAAAAATAATTAAATCAACAGATTCGAGTGTTAGCATTCAACAAGAAAAGGCGATAAATGTATAATGCGATAATGTACCTAAAATCGAGACATGAATTATTAATGTCCAAAGATAAAACCATTGAACCCAAAATATTATATAATTTATTAACTCTATTAAACAAAAATTTAAAGATGCACTAGACGATACGTTTTATATATTTTTTAGACCCTAATTATGGGATTACCAGGATTAAACCTGAAGATAACATTTTTTAATTTGTAAGTTGAAAACATTAGTTGAAAAATTTGATGATAAAATTTCACAAAAAAACAAGAATGTACACGACAATTGGACAATATCATATGATGACGAGAGTTTCACACGAATAAACTTAGAGGACGATTTAATGATTAAACATTTTTTGAAAACACAAAGGCAGTCGAGGGCGCAAAATCGTGATAATGAAAGGGGGTATATTGACCCCTTAGAATGGTAGAAAGAAAATCAAGTTAAATTTCTACCTTTATCTAAAAAAGCCAAAAATTTTTTAGCTGTACCGGCAAGCAGTAGTTCTATTAAGAGTTTTTTAAGTAAAACTGGTTATATTTTACTCCAACAAAGAAGACAAATGAAGGAAACGACTACTGAAAATTTATTTTTTGAATTTATTTGAGAATAAATAAATTTGTTAAAAAAATCGGTTTCTTTGGATCCTTGAAAAAGCAGCACCCCCGACCGGATGTATATCTCTATAATCGAAAATTCTTCAAAATGATACCCTAAACTCCCTTTGAACTGGTTTATTTTCATGTATTCAATCAAATCTAAATTTTTGGGACACATCCCTATACACCCACTGTTTTTTTTTTAATTAAAATACATATTTTTGAGTGCTCGTCAGGATCAGGTGTCTTTTTTTTGCTATAATCATTCTTTTAATCGCTCAAATTAAAAATATTTCTTTGATATTTTTGGGGCTTTTTTAAATAAATAAAAAACGACTAAAACCATTAATAAACGGTTAAATTAGGATTAGATTTCCTATTTTTCCTTTTCGTCAAATTATTGTTTTGGTAAACCTTTTTTAAATTCAAATGGATTTTAACGCCAAGTGGATCTTCTAAGCTATCAGGTTATGTCTTAGAGGATTGTTTTTACCAGTCTAATCATCTCTCAAATGCTTAAAAATAGCACCTCGGCATTAGGTTGCAAAAAAATGCTTCGATAAATCGATAATTTTTAATTTTTTCCACTACTAACATGAAAACTTGGGATTTTCGTGGTTAAAGATTTCAGTTATTAAATCGAAAATGCTAAATTCAGATAGGAGGAAAGATTTGAATTTAAAGCACTTTAAAAATGCTTTTGAATTGTTCTGGGCAAAAGATTTGGAAAACAAATAAATTAACTTACAGTGGTGGCGGCGATAAAGTAATCCCGGCGGAAGGGTGTCATTTCCTGCTGTTTCCGGCTTTTATGTAGCATATAACCGCATCTTTACCATCAAAAGGCCGTTACAAAAATTTGAATGGCCGGAAAGTCCGTATTGGTTGATACCCAATATTTTTCTTGACCCGGAAAAGGCCGGACATTGGGGATATGCACGAAAAGTACCGGTAAAGGTCGGAAATTACGGATAAAATAGAAATAATTTTAATTTAAAAGCTTGGTATAGTTCAAGTTATATTGAGCATGAGTTCGAAGATACAATACGAGATTACTAGAAGAGCAATTTTCTCGAATTAGTAAATTTGTTGAAGTGTAAATGAGTTTTAAGGAAACTCTTAAACAATTTTTTAGTCATTCATAGCAAAAAAACCTAAATTTTTTGTTATTTTTTGTCTTTTTTATTTTAATAGATCTTAACATATACTTTTGTTCTACTGTGTAAATTATTGAATCAACATCACATTTTATCTTATCCTGAAGCTTGTAAAGCTGAAGATTCTTTGAAATGCCTTTGAAGTCATATTTTTAATATTCGATTCTAGAAATGGCTTTTGGAAATTTGGCCAATTTGAGGCAAAATAAAAGAGCTGAGAGGTCGAAGCCCATTTTATTGGACATCTCGAAGTCTCTTCTTTCAGAAAATCGGGGTCGGTTGAGGGTCAATGGGTAAAATTTGGGGGTCAACTGAGGGTCAAAGCTCTGAAAAATCGAAAAATTGAAATTTAAGGGGTAAAAATACATTTTTTGAAAAAAACAATATAATAGCTAGAAAGCTCTTGAAGTTTTGTATCGCCTGGTAGATTTAGATTTTCGAAAAAAAAATTATTTTCCGTTTTTTTCGGGGGTCAAAAATTTCACGAAAAAAGAGGGTCAGCTTTTAAGTAGGACCACTTTTCTCTCGTTAAACGAGTTCTTACATACTCCTGAATTGCTTCTTTTAAAGTCTCAGAGCTTGTACACCCTTTTCGTCTTCCATACAAAATCAAGGTTTTGTATGGAAACAATGAGAAATCTTAATTTATTAACACTAAGGCTTAGCTTTTCTTTTCTTAATAAGAAAAGATAAGATTTAAATTTTGTTAATGGTAAAAGCCCCTCCCCATTCACCAGATCTTAAAAGGTTCTCAGTTCGATCAACGGACTGGTGTATCGAACCCGTAAAATTATTTAATTAAATAGAAAATTATAAGTAAAGTTAATATTGCGATTTGTATCTAAGTACCGTAAACTCTTGCCTATAACTCTAATGGCGAGTGATTGGAAATTCCCATTCATCCCCATTAGAGTTGTAGGCAAGAGTTTACGGTACTTTTTTCAGATTCACACACACCATAATTTTGCTGACACATACATGTCGATAATTTTGGATGAGCTAGGGTAGCAGTGTTGCGCTCAACCAATGGCTCCATTAAATATTTTTGACGAAGCCAGGATTCGATCTCACCACCTTCCTAATCTTTGAAAACTGATCAACGACGATACCAATTGAGCTAATCCTCACCCTAAAGCTCTGAGACTGTTAGTCGTAATTTCCGACCTTTACCGGTACTTTTCGTGCATATCCCTAAATTTCCGGCCTTTTCCGGGTCAAGAAAAATATTGGGTATCAAATTTACAGTGTCACGGAGTTTTAATGGTAAAGATGCGGTTATATGCTTCATAAAAGCCGGAAACAGCAGGAAATGACACCCTTCCGCCGGGATTACTTTATCGCCGCCACCACTGTAATATAGAAATATCTATTTATTTGTGGGAAAAGAATACTTGTTATACTTTAAAGCTTAGTTTCTTAGCTTTCTAATTTTGACCTTTGAGGTGCAGGTTTCTCTTGAGGGAGCTTTTAGAATATTTTTTTATAAGAAATTATTAAAAACTCCAAAATTCATCTCCTAATAATAATTTTTTTGAACTATTTCGATGTATATAAATGTTTTGAGACACGGACTTTTATTTAAACCTATATTCGAGACATGTCAAGATGAACCCAAGTAAACGAGGCTACAACAGTAGGCCGACGATATATAAGGGTTAGTCAAGGAGAAATTTCTTTGAATTTTTCTTTGAAGCGATATTCAGCCAAAACTATTTTCGATCGGAAAAAGAAAAATATTTAGAACAAACTGATTTTAGCAGATTTTTAAAAAAAAAACTTAATAATATGAGAATAAATGATTTGATTATTTTGATTTTAGTAAACCAAGACTCTAGCTCAAAATTGAGTCTTTTCAAAAAGTTTGATTCCCGAAATCTGGTCAAATACGATCTTCTAAGTTTTTGGAATGTTACTTTCATAGGATAACAAATGAAGGACTATTCCCTAACTTAGATACCTTGAGTGATCGTAATTAGTTTTTAAAATCAAAATAATCAAATACCTTATGTATAAGACGTGTAAATCTAAAAAATTTATGTAACAAGTATTTATTTTTATGAGTTATCTAAAGACATAAATCTGACCCTCAAAGCCTTTTTTATCATTGATACTCTAATCTCCCCTAATTTCAAATTTCAAAATTGAAAAGTTTGTCTAAAGGTTTCCAAATGATATTTTTTTTTTCGTTTTCTCTTTAAAAAAAATCACATCAATACGATAAAATAAAATAAGCAAAAAATCTATTCAGGATTCTTATATTTGTGAAAAGTCAGCCAACAAATATATTTCTAATCCGGCACTTTTCACATGTTAATGTTCTTTTCAAAATATACTCATTTTCTGTTAGATAACTACCTCATATATAAATCTTACGAAAAATTGCATATAAACATAAAATAAACAATATTCTCTATGTGACTAGAAGAAAAGTTGTTTTTTTTTTATTTTTCTAAAAGAGAAGTAAAATATTAAATATTTGAAAAGCAAGTCTAGAGAAAGTATAAAAACGGAATTTAACTTTTACCGGTCGTAGCCAAACTAAACTAACATAAAACATATCCATTAGAACTTTATGTTTACTGAGGAAAAAGCTAACTACATTACAACGTTTAGAATAAAGTCATAATCGTTTCCTTTCTTAATAATTTTAATTGACTATTTAATGGTTCTGTACTTTAAGACAAATATTTAAGTTTTATTTTTAAAAAGGAAAGATATCAATTTAAAAGTAGTTAAAAATCGTAAGCAAATACAGTGAGGTAAAATACATGACTTTTACGTAGTTGAAAAATATTGATTTATAATATTTGTACAATTAGTAAAATATGATATCTTAACCAATCAAACAAGTTTAAGATTTTTGAATTTAATTTTCTGGGGTTTTTAAGAAAATCGATTAAGTATTTGGTAGAATTATTCTTTCAATAAGAACAAAAAATATACCTCGTCTTGGGAGGCTTTGTTAATAAATTTTTAATCAAAATATTTTCATCTAAAGAAAGATAGCAGAATGTACGAAATTAAAAATTTACTTCTTATATCAATTAAAAAGCCTTTAATTACAAATTAAATCGATATATTTATCATTTAATCATGTTCTTTACACAAAAATCAATTTGTTTGGCTTTGGTATTTTTTCGTTTTGACGAACAATTAGTAACAAAAATAAATAAGTATTTTGTTCTTTGTGCTAAGTATTAAAAAAAAAGGAAGAAAACAAAAAGTTTTAAGCAAAAGTCCAAGCGATTTAAGATGTTTTGTTTTTCTCAAATTTTAAATAAAAAACATTCGGTTTTTATAAATTGACCACAGGTCGATTGAGAATTTTAAAATATGTTTTTTTTTTTGTAAAAATTTTCATGTTAGGATATTTGATTTCTGACAATTTTATTTTCCGCATTTTTTATTCAAAATTCCACGAAAACGAATAAAACTTTAAAGGTTTTCAATAATAAAAAAAATTGATTTATTAAATATTTTTTTTCCAGTTCTTTTATCTTTTACGTTTTTTTAAGACTGAAAGCAAATATATTTAAAAAAATTTCAAAATATCAGTTTTTCATATTGAATAAAATAATAATATCTTTGTTAATAAATATTTATCTTTTCATTTTGCTGATTTTTTTTGTTGTTGTTGTTGTCAGAGGGTATAGTTCTTTAAAAATAATATTTACAGTCAAAGTTTGAAGTTTTATTTTTAATGATTTATTTTTCTAAAATTTATGAAAATAATAAAAAAAAATTTGGAAAAATCTTAACATGCACCCAAGAAGCAAAATAATGCAAGCATGACCATTATCTAGTTAAAAATATTGCATTTTACTTCAAGGTTGCAACTGAAATTGAGAATCATATTTTATATTGGATCGGTTAAATCACAAAGATGGTTCAAATTCAAGCGTAGAGTGCTTCAAACATTATGAAGCCGTGAAAAATTGTTTGTAGGAGTTTTCAGTCTTTACATTATCAGAACGGAGTTTTATTAAAGCATTTACACACGATGTCCAAAATATTTTTTCACCTATAGGTGAAAAATATGGTTAAGCAAATGTATTTTCAAACGCGCATACATTTCTACATCCAAGGAAAAATATTGCAAAATGTTGACGAGTTTGAAAATACATTTTTCCAACCTTTTTTATAGCTGTGTACAATATGAAACGGATTTTTCCAGTTCGTCTTGTTTCGAATGATACCCTTAAGGCTTTTAATTTCATTCTAGGAGCCTCCATTTCATTAAATGGTGGGAACCTTCGTCGAGAGCTCTCTATTATTAGATATATTCATTATTTAACTTTTTCATGCACTGTTATAAAAAAATAGGCATGAAGCCAGGAACATTAAAAAAGGGATCAATTAGAGGATTGGGTTAAATGATTTAACAAGGAACAGCAAAATTGAGACAATTAATTCTCAATTTTTTCAATTTTCTTCCATTAAGAAAAGTAATTTAAAGGTGATCCATTTAGCAAAATAAAGCTTAATAAGCAATATATTGTTGTCACAAAGTATTGATATAATTTTTAAAAGTTTTAAATCAAAATTAAATATTAGAATTTAAGATTTATTGAAAATAGATACAAATTATGTGACTACAAAGATAATTTTAAAATTTGTTCATATCAAATTCCAATGTAGTTTTAATTGGTACACAAAAAATAGTTACGAAATTGTGGTACCTTGTTTTTTTTTTAAAAAAAAACGGCCATTTAAAAAAAAAATTTAAAATTGATTTTTTTTTGTTCTGTACTCCACCGTCGTTTAAGAGGAACTAAATCTGTTAGGAATTTTAAAAAAAAATTACTTGATATGAAACATAACATGTTTATTCTACATGACAATTTAAGTAATTCTTTGTTTTTTTTCGGATTTTCAGAAATAACAAATTTATAAAAAATTAACGAGTATAATTTTTATTTTTTTACTGATGGAAATAAAATATTGGCTTTCAAACAATCGGAAAAATATTATCTTTCTTTTCCTCAACAAAAACAACAAAAAAACTATTTTTAACTAAAAAAAAAATTTCAACTAATCAAATTTTTTAATTTTATATTTTAAACCAATCAAATTCGACCTAAAATAAATTTTTTTTTAAATCAACGTGAGTTATTAACAGATTCGATAATCCTTGTATTAAAGATCAGGTCCTTAATCGTTTAGGATAATACCTGCTGATTTTATTATTTGTATTTTTTTTTGCTAAAGAGCATAATCAAATAGAAAGCTTGTCCTTAATCGATTATTCGAGATTTAAAGCACATTTTTCGCTTAAGGTTCGATTGACCTTCGAAAATCAATAAGTTCGTTCATCGAAAAAATTCGATCCAACGGGTTCATGCCTATTCTAAAATCAATGGTAATACGATACCCTGAACATGCCAAATTGATTTTATTGGCAAAACTGATTCAATTCGAATCGAAAGATTTAAAAAAAGAGGGAAAAAAAAAACTAAAAAATTAATTTTTTTTTGTTTCATTTATTTAATTTGTAATTTGTATCTTTTGTATATATTTGATAAACGTGCCTGAAAATTGATTGCCAAATTGGGGTCATTTTGTTTTTTATATTTGTACCATACTTTCTTTTACAAAAATATTTGAGCTAGAAACAAAAAAGTTAATAATTTGTTCGATTATTAATGTTATTAGCTCAATTTTAGATTTATCTTTTTCGCTCAAAAGAAAATTAATAAAAAAAATTAGAACATGATTTTTTAATAGAGATAAGGCTCTCCTTATTTTTTTTTATTAATTAAAGAATCTCATCTCTATTTTTGCTTGTTTTTCAGATCTAATTCTAAGAAGTGATAATGATGGTAAAAAAGGAATAGAATTTAAATATTATTTTTTATTGTGATTCGAAAACTACAAACTTTGTAAAAAAAATTAATAAAGTTCTTAAAGCGAACGCGATCGATTTCAAAGCCCTAAATCAAAAATAAATATAAACAAGACGCGTCTTTAATAACTCTTAAACCGCCAAATCGTATATTTTGCACGAAACTTTATAAATCTTCAATAATGATGTTGATTGGAAATTCTAATTTGGCAGAACAAACAATATCGAACAAAGATGACTTCGACAGGTTTGATTTTTTTTTTATTATTTTTTAATTCAAAAAAATTGGAGCAAATTTCAAGTGCTCTGAAAATTGAAAAGAAACAAAAACTTTTTTGTTAATAATACTTTTATCTAATCTTTACCTCAAAAAACAAAATATTTACTCTAACCACCGAATATACTCGCGACAATTCTCATGAGTAACTATTGTAATAAACAAGTAGAAAAGAACCGAAACGATCTTTATTAAAATCATACGCTTCTCTCCGAGCCTCCACCCAAAAAAATACACCTTTTAATTTTGTTTCTCTAGTTCTTACCTTTTTGTTTTTCTTAAAAAAAAAAATATTGCTTAACAAATATCAAATGTTTAACTTTGCACTGAGTAATACGATACCGACAAAATTTCCATAAAACTCCTTTTTTGAAGATATATAAAAATTTTATTTTTTTTTTTTGCGATCATTCTCGTTCTGGAAAAATTGAACTAATTATCTTAATTATAAAATTTTGCAAAACAAAAAATTTTAATGGGGAAACATGATTGGAATTTATTTAAAATGGAAAATCACAGTCACGAATTTTGTTATAATTAGAGAACTAGAAAAAATCGATTGCTTCAAAAAATTTTGACGCTAACGAGAAATTCGAAACAAAAAAAGCCTCGAAAAAAAAAATTTAAAAAAAAATTTAAATCTAACATTTAAATGGCTCATTTGTAAAGATAAGATAAATTTTAAATTTCACCTTTGAAAAAAAAAGGAGGGTAGCTTATTTTCAGGAGACGATGCGTGTCTAATAGGGATGCACAGCTTTTTTTTTTTTAAAAATTTAAATTTTTTACCTTTAAATTTTTTAGGCTAATAACTTAATAGATAAGATAAACATTTAAATTTAGTTGTTTTTAAAATATACAGTTTTGAAAAAAAAAAAAAATTTTTTACTTCCAAATCCGATTGTAAATAAACTTTCAACAACAAAAAATGATTAAAACCCTCTCTGAAATATTCTTTTTTTTTCTCGAATGAATAAAGGTATTATCTTTTTTATTTAACCTTAATTTAATTGTTCATTTGAAATTCTTTTCTTTATTTTTTCGGAGGGTGTTAAATAGTTTTTTTTTCGATTCAATGTCTCACTGTCAATCACATATTTCAAGTTTTTTTTTTTTATTTGGTTTAAGATTTAAAAATCTACCGATTAGATCAATCGATCGATTTAAAATTTCGAATATTAAATTTCTTAAACATTGTCTTTACATGTCGAGTCTATCTTTTTTTTTCAATTAAGAAGATAGAATATCTAAAGGAGGACATTTGATAAGCTTTTTGTTAGATTAATTTCTACTAATTCTGTTTTTTTTTTTGAAAAAAAGATTAAAACTGTACTCAAAATTTATCAGGCGATAAACACTTTAAGTTTAGTCAGGGTTCGTAAACAGAAAATCATAAAATTTTTTTCATGGTTACACGCAAACTTGAAACGAAAGAGAGAAACAAAATTAGCTATGAAGAATTATGTAATTGTTGATATTGAAAAAGATAAAAAGTATTCAAAGGATAATTAAACTAATTACAAATAATTTAAGTAATTTTTGAACAACCAAAAAATGATAAGCATTTTTAGTTGTGTGAGCTTGAAGATTATTATCATTTAAGATATAAATATTTTTTTTTTTTCGAATTTCAACGAAGGTAATATTACAAATTTGCGAGGTATGTTTTATAAAATAAAGGATTACTATATCTTACTCTCATAAGATTAATATTTGAACGAAAATACCCTCGCTCAATGAAATATTTTGAAAATTTTTTTCGTCGAGGTTATTTAATAGGGTCTTTTTAATGATTTATCTTTTTGTTGTCCTTCAAAATTTAGTTGTTTTGAACAAAGAAAAAAATTTTTTTTTTTTTTTTTTCGTGTGTCCTTGTCCCTGACATTTTGAGCTATTTGGCAAACTTTGTTTGACGATGAGCTCAATGAATTAATTTAAACAGGAATATTACAATTTACCGTCAATACGAAACCCTCTCTAAATTATTAAATCCGGTTTCTCAATGAGTTATTTTTTAATTAAAATTTAGTCCAATAATTTTTTTTTTTAAAATCAAATTTCAAACATCCAATCGTTGTATTGAACAAATAACAAAAAAATCGATAGCCAATCGAAATATTTAAAAGAAAAATTCTAGATTTAAAATGTGTCGATCGTTGACTTTTTCTAGAAGAAATTTTTTTTTTTTCTTACTTCTGAATAAATATTTCGTAAATACATGCTAGAATTTATCTCTTATACACTGTTGGATGTATTTTTTCGTTGAGCTATCTCAATCTCACTGTTTCTACTTATTTCTTGAATAATCACACCTCAATGATTAAATCACTATAAGAAAAATTTGACAAGATTAGATAAAAATTTATTTCAAATTTCTTATAAAAATAGATCATGCTCTTTTTTTTTTTTAAAAAATAATTTAAATTTTGTATTTTGAAATTCTAGCAAATTAGAAGCAATGAAAGAAAAGTCGAAAAATGCTGCTCGTACACGTAGAGAAAAAGAGAATGCCGAATTTTACGAACTTGCCCGATTACTTCCATTACCAAGCGCAATTACAACCCAACTCGACAAAGCTTCCGTCATACGCTTAACAACAAGTTATTTGCGCATGAGATACGTATTCCCAGAAGGTAAGTTTAATTAATTTTTATTAAGAACCGGAATTTCAAACAAATAGGGTTTCTTCGAGTTTTGATTTTTAAGTCACGTAGTTTAAACAATTTTGTAGGGTAATTGATACACATTTATTGGGAATTCGTCTAAATTTGCTAAACATGCTCAACAAAAATAGGTAAAATCCGATTCAATGTTTATTTAACATGAATTTTCGAAATCAATTCATCGATCACATACACTCAAAAATTCTATTCAACAATATTTGTTTCTAAGAAAAAGCCGATTATAAAAATGAGGAAATTGTAAGGAAATACGGTCTCTTTTGGAAAGTCTCGGATATTGCGTAAAAAAACGAAAAGTCAAACTTGTTAAATTTAAACACTGTTTCAAAAAAGATACTCGAAATTGATATCCGTTTAATAAAATTTTGTTAAGTAAATAACAAGACGCTTTGATCAACTTTTACTAAATCCTAATTCAAATAGACTCGATTAAAATCAATTAAGAATCAAAATTGATTTTATTTTTAATTTTGAAATTGAAACCTTATCACTAAAAATTTACCGCAAAATTCTAAAATTTCAATTTCTTTTTTTAAGGTCTTAGTGAAACATGGGGCGCTTTAAACAATTCACTAACTCCTATCGAACGAGAAATCGGATCTCATTTATTACAAGTAAATATACCTTATTTGGACTATTCGAATTTAAAATTAAATATTTGAATTTTTTTCAAGACACTCGACGGCTTTTTGTTTGTTGTTGATAAAGATGGTAAAATAATGTACATATCCGAAACAGCTTCAGTTCATCTTGGTTTATCTCAAGTTGAACTCACAGGAAATAGTATATACGAATACGTTCACCCAGCCGATCATGAAGAACTCAATCAATTACTTAATCTAGCCCCACCACCACAATACTTGATTCCAAATCAACGTCAAGATATCGAAATTGAAAAATCATTTTTTATACGAATGAAGTGTGTTTTAGCCAAAAGAAATGCTGGTTTGACCAATGCTGGATATAAAGTAATTCACTGTAGTGGTTATTACAAAATACCTTATCAAAGTTTAGATCAATCATCTTATGATACTGCTTATTCTACTCCGTATATTGTCGCTTTTGGTCATTCCTTACCTTCTAGTTCCATAACAGAAGTCAAAATGAATAATAATATGTTCATGTTTCGTTCTAGTCTTGACTTAAAATTGATATTTCTTGACTCAAGAGTTTATCAATTAACCGGTTATGAGCCTCAAGATTTAATTGAAAAAACGTTGTATCAGTACATTCATATTCAAGACTTACCGAGTATTAAACTTGCCCATCAAACTCGTAAGTCTTTCTAAACATTAATTAAAAAATGAAAAAAAATTAAAATCTTTTTCTAGTTTTGTCAAAAGGACAAGTAACAACAAAATATTATAGATTTATGACCAAAGATGGTGGTTGGATATGGATGCAAAGTTGTGCTACAATTGTTCATAATAGTCGCTCATCTCGACCCCATTGTATAGTTAGTGTAAATTATGTGATAACGGATGCTGAGGCCAAGGATACATTGTTATCAGTCGAGCAAACAATGACCAGAGATTCATTATCAATGACCAGTCGTCATAAAACAGAAGATGATTTTGATGAGAGATGTTCAAAACGATTAAAGACAAGCTATGAATATGAAGAAGACAATGAAGATGATTATTACAATTCGGATGACGATGACAATCAACCAGATAGTACTCATTATCAATCTGAATTTTACAACTTTGAGCCGAATAGTTTTAAAGCCTATTCGACTTCATCATCATCGTCTGATTCTTCGATTACAAAAAATACCAAAAACATATCGTTATCATCGTCTTCGTCATCATTATCTTCAAGTCTTATCGAAAATTCAACTAAAAAATTGGATGTTTGTAAAATAGAGCCTATTGTGCTTAAACAAGACTCAAAACTCAAGACATGTGATTTGAATAAGAAATTAGAAAACTCAAAGAGTTCAAAATCTTCTAAAGTTGACTTGAACAAAAAACGTAAAGCATCCACTAATGAGATTAAAACCGGTTTGAATAAAATTAAAAATTTAGAAAATAAAAAAGAAAAACTTAAACGTAACAAAAGCGATCTTGTGGTACAAAGTGACACATCGGCAAGTTTTGTTCTCGGAAACGAAGGTGTCTATAATTACGCAACTAACCATTATTCAGATACGTATCAGAATGGTTATTTAAATAACGAGCATTATTATCAAAACAACAATCAACTAGGACAATCTCAATTCAATAATTACAATTATCAACAGTCTTATGGTGGACATTTAAATCCTTATACAACTACCTCAAATAATTATTCGTATAACTCGCAATTTTCAAATGATTCGAGTAATATAAATTCGGAATATCAAAATTCAAGTTACAATTCGTCTTCAGCAGTGGCAGCTGTTGCAGTTGCTGCAGCGGCGGCAGCTCTTGCAACAAACACTGGAACTTATGATCAATATTCGAATAATTCAAGTTTTAAAGGTACTAGTTTGTATCCAACAGATCAAAATTTGCCATACTATTACAGCTCAAATTCGAATAGTTCAAATGTGAATAATTCTAATTTTTATGCCTTGAATAACACAAACTTAAACTCGGGTTACTATTTATCGTCTTCTTCCTCGTCAACATCACCATCGGCAATATCGTCTGTATCTTCAATATCATCAACAACGACCACTATTTCACCGCTTTCGAATGAATCAAGTTCAAATCAAAAATTTATACCGACTACAACAAACACGGCAAAACATACGCAATACAATCAACATCAAGTTGTTTGCTAAATAAAATTAAAATAAAAAATGTCCGGGCAAAAAAATGTTTAAATTAAAAATAAATTAGTCAATATTTTTAAGTGTAATTTTTTTTTATAAAAAAAAGAATATTTATTTCTACTGAGTGTATTTTGTTTTAGTTATCTCTTTTTTTTTGTAAGTTAATCTAAAAGAAAATCGCTTTTTTTTTAAATTTTTGTTCGTTTTTTTTTAAATTTCAATTTTAATAAATGAAAAATTTTCAAAGAAACTTTTTTTAATCAACTGAGAAGTGTCCTACTAAAAAGCTGACCCCCATTTTTCGTGAAATTTTTGTGATTGTTTTATCAAAGCTGACATTTTAAGCTAAAAGAAATGTCTAAATGAAAACGAAGCTGGTCTTAGTAATTTAATTTATTTGCGTAACACCCTATGACCTTCCTAAAGGTTTATGATCCGATTTTCTTCAAGTCCAGTGCAAGATCTGTTATGAGTTTACAAAATTCTTAAAATTTCCCGGTACCGAATCTTAGGCGTACCTTAAATGTAGCATACGCATCGAACCGTACTGTCCTTTGATATCTTTATCAATGAGCTATGTTTGCAGCTTTAAATCTTTTCTGGGCATAAAAACAAATTAAGATCAGGTACGGTGAAGGCTCGGTGGTACGTTAGGTTCGCAAAGATTACAGTCCGCTCCGCAAAAGGTGAAAGTGAAAAACCGAAGATTTTCGTTTCCGGTGCATTAATTCGTTGAAAAAAATATTTTTTTAACAAAGTAAATACACCATTTTGTAGATGAGAAGACGAGCTTTAAGAATTTAAGCAATAATATGTTAGTTGAGAAGATTTTTCTAGTTTATCTTATTTAGTCTAGAACCTTCCAAAGGATTATGATCTAAAATCATTTGATCTTGAAAACAGACTAAATTTAGGCCTTGAATATGGGCCAGTTTGATGGAAAATCCCACTGGTCCTTGGCCGTGAACGGATTAAGTCTCTATTTATACAGCCTCTATTTATATATTAACGTAATTGTTCGATTTTAGTGACATGTCACTATAGTAGGGTATTCGGTTATAGTGACATGTGACAAGTTTAAAAAGTGAAATTTCTTCAGCATCTTGATGGACTCCTAAAGGGTCTCACATTTGGTTCTTAAATATTATCATTCAGCTCAAAATCGTCTGTCTTTCAAGTGTGTTTCATATAGTTGCATATTTTTTAACATTAAATGGGTAAAAAATTTACTCAAAAATAAACACGTTCTCTCAGCCAAAACCGTTAGTGACATGTCACTGTATTTATAGTGACATGTCACTAAAATCGAGCAATTACGTTATGCATAAAATATCTAATATTTTATTAATGATCATTTGGGTTAATGGAAATGAATATCCTAAATGACTTAGTCTTAGTGATTTATCAACCTAATTGAGAAAATCTTAAGGATAATCAGATGAACTGAAAATACAAGCACAAATTATTAAAGATCGTGTGAGCAAACTCAATAAACTTTTAAATACTCAAAACTTGCACAGTGCTCGTGCTTCAGCTTAAACTTATTAAATTAAGATTAAATTTTGTTTTTAACATAAAATAGTTAAATTATTTTTATTTAAAAATATTTTTAATTAAATTAATTGAACGTAATTTAAAATTTTATTTAATTTTAAAAACTAAAAAAATCCACCTTTTTTTTTTTTTTAGTTTATAGCTGTGTAAATAAAATCGCTTTAGATAATTGACAAAAGCTAAACACATTTTAAAATAACTTAGACTGAGTTGATTGGTTTGCCAAAGTAAGCAGCTAAATGAGCTTCTTTCAATGATTCAGACCAAGTTGGATGGGCGTGACAAACTCTTGCTAAATCTTCACATGAAGCACCGTATTCCATAGCCAAAGCAGCTTCATTGATCAATTCACCAGCTACGCTATTAATTACATGAACACCCAAAATACGATCTGTTGTGGCATCGCTTAATACTTTAACAAAACCATCAGTTTCACCAATCGTTTTAGCTCTTGAATTAGCAGCCATTGGAAATTTACCAACTCTGTATTTAACACCTTCTTGTTTTAATTGTTCTTCTGATTTTCCTACCCATGAGACTTCTGGATGAGTGTAAATAACTGATGGTACACAGTTGTAATCAATGTGTGGAGTTCCACCATTCGCAATTGATTCAACACAAACAATACCTTCATCTTCGGCTTTATGAGCCAACATTGGACCTTGAATACAGTCACCAATTGCATAAATATTTGGTATATTTGTTTGGAATTTATTGTTGGTTGCTATTCTGCCTCTTTGGTCTACTTTGATTCCAAGATTGTCTAAACCGAGATTACTTGTGTAAGGTCTACGACCAATACAAACCAACAAAGCATCGCAATTTAACTTAAAATCAAAATTTTATTGTCTCTTAAATAAAATTTAATTCTTATAAAATTTTTTACAGTTTCTTTAGCACTTGGATTTTTGACTGATTCAATGTTAACTTTAACTTGTGAACCGGTTTTATCAGCGCTAATGACTTTAGTTTCCAATTTGAATTTTACACCTTGTTTAGCCAAAATACGTTGAAAGGTTTTAGCGATTTCCAAATCGATACCTTGACCACCAATTGTTGGTAAAAATTCAACACATGTTACTTCCGATCCTAAACGACTCCAAACAGAGCCCAATTCAAGACCAATAACACCACCGCCGATAACAACCATTGATTTAGGTACTTCTTTCAAATCCAAAGCACCAGTTGAACTGACAACTCTTTCTTCATCAATCTACATTAAAAAAATATTTTTTTTGAAAACTTAAAAAAATCTTGAAAATTTTTTTTTTTACTTCAATTCCTGGGAATGGAGTTACTTCGGATCCGGTTGCAATTAAAATATTTTTGGTCTTGATAACTTCTTTGGTATTATCTTTTTTAGTGACTGTGACTTCATTTGGTGATGAAATCGAACCAAATCCATTAAAACGAGCGACTTTGTTTGATTTTAACAAGAAAGCAACACCATCGGTTAAACCTTTAACGGCATTTTCTTTTTGTTTCATCAAAGTTTGTAAATTTAAACGAACATTATCGACTTAAAAAGTTTTCTAAATTTAATTCGAGATTAATAAATTTTATAAAAATTAAATTACATTCGACTCCTCTTTTTTTTAAGTCACCATGAGCAGCTTGATGATACAAGTGGGAGTTGTGTAACAAAGCTTTAGATGGAATGCAACCAACGTTCAAGCATGTTCCACCAAGAGTGTCATTTTTTTCAACACAAGCGGTCTATTTAAAACAATTTTTAGTTATTTCGAGTTAAGGTACAAAAAATTGTAATCACTTTGAGTCCGAGTTGTGCGGCTTTAATAGCAGCAACATAACCACCTGGACCTGAACCAATTACTGTCAAATCATATTCCTCAGCACTTGATGAATAATTTTTTGATTGAAAAAGTGATACTAAAACAGAGCCTGATTTACTTTGGCTAACAATTGTGTTGAACTTAGAATTTAAGAATAAAGAGACTTTGATTTACTTGGAAAAAGGTTCAAAAATTTACTTTGGTAATATTTCCTCCGATTTTAAGCATTTTTAGTTGTGTTCTAAATTATTTAAAAAACAATAGCTTTTTTTTTGAGATTGAAATCAAAAAAATTATATAAATCTATTTTATATACATTTAGTGTTTGAATCGAACGACGCATCAGACAGCTTTTGAAAAAATGTTTCAAAAAATTGCAAAATTAATTTAATAAAAGTTCAAATTTTTGAACGAAAGTAAAATTAGTAAACCAAACCCTCAAAGGATTGATTTATCTATGTTTTATGTTTGACAATAATCATTTACCAATCCATGAACTATTTTTTTTAAAAATTTCAAACCCTGTCCAAAATATGAGTTGATTTTGCTTTGGATAGACTTTATTTTAATATAAATTCTGTTCAAAAAAGACTTTAATTTTGAACCGTGAGAAAACAAAAAAAAACCCATAAATCTAAATTTTTAAAAACCCATTTAATTGAGTAAAAAAATTGCAATAAGTATTACACGTGCGTAGTAATTTAAATGCAATTTAACTTGGTTGTAATTTTAAATTTTCATTTCAAGTTTTTGTAAAAATAAAAAAAAAAACACTTATTAATTTGACATATTATTCATAAAATAGAAAAAAAATGGGTGCTTATTTATCCGAGCCAAATACGAATAAAGAATCTGTAGATGGTGATAATGAACGAATGTCTTTTGGAGCATCGTCCATGCAGGGTTGGCGTATTGACCAAGAAGTACGAGATTAACTTTTAATTTTTTTTCATTTAATTTTCTTATTTTAAAAGGATGCACATAATTCAATTTTGGATTTCGATGATAAAACATCATTTTTTGCAGTTTTTGATGGACATGGCGGGTCAGAGGTGGCAGAGTACTGTGCCAAGTACCTGCCTAATTATCTCAAAACCCTTGACGAGTATTTAAATGGAAATCTCGAAGAGGCATTGAAAAATGTTTTCTTAAAATTTGATGAATCTTTGCTTACACCAGAAGCTCAAAAAGAGCTTAAAGAATTTCGTGATATGACAAGACGTGAATCGGAAAAAGACGAACAAGAACAAGAAGCAGTCGAATCAGGACATTCGGAAAATGATGAAGAGCCTGAGTATGAAAGTGAAGCTGCTCAACTATATGACGAAGCCACAATGCCAATTGAAGAAGTTCTTAAACGTTACACTAAAACCGAAAATAAAATGAAAAAAGCATTGAAAAAAAAAGGTGTAATAAGAGCATCGTCATCGGTCAATGAAAAGCCAGCAAGCTTTCAAGAACAAGAAGAATTAGACATGAACGAAATAAAAAAAAATTCGAGCATGAATTCGGAAAATGGTAGTCATGATCAAGAATACGACGAAGCGTCTAATCTAGGCGAAGTAAGTGATTCACAAAAGTCTACTCTTGTTTGTGAATCAAGCTCATTACAAGTTGGAGAAAATTCAATGTCAAAATCGATTCTAACAACTGTGACTGAAGCTAAAACTAAATTAAACAAAGAAGAAATTAAACTTTCACCAATACGCAAAAAATCAAGTTCTTTAGTTATAGACGATGTGTCTTCAATTGCTTCTGAGACGACTGTTTTGAATGGCACAAGTGTCCAATCGGGATCAAACGATGAAGAAAACAAAGAAAACGATTTGGCGAGTAGTTCAAATCAAGAGCCAGAAGTAAATGCTGTCGCAAAGACAAACGACGAAAACGAAGCTGAAAAAACTGAGAATGGTCAAGTTGAAGAAAAAAAGCCTAAACGTGCCAAAAAATTATCAAACTCAAATTTAATAGCTAAATTAATCGCCGGGGTAGTCAACAGTAAATTGAAAGAAAATTTAAAAAAAAAGGCTAAATCAAGCAAAAAATTAGATGAAGAAGAAACCGAAGGTGATGCTGGTGATGAAGAAGATGAGGATGATGATTATGAAGAGGAAAATGAGGATGATGAAGAAGAGGAAGAGGAAGAAGATGATGACGACGATGAAGAGGACGACGAAAGCGATGAAGAAGATGACGACGATTACGAAGAAGAAGACGATGAAGAAGACGAAGAAGGAATTGACATTGACGCAGCTCAGGGTCTTGGCATGGAATCGCGACCGGGATACGACAGTGGTTGTACCGCAGTAGTCGCTTTGTTAAGAGAGAATAAATTATACGTAGCAAACGCGGGCGATTCTAGGTGCGTAGTTTGTCGTGATGGTAAAGCCATTGAGATGTCGTTTGACCACAAGCCTGAAGATGATATCGAAAGAGAAAGAATCGAAAAAGCAGGTGGAACTGTAACTAAAGACGGAAGAGTCAACTCAGGGTTAAATCTATCCCGTGCAATTGGAGATCATTCCTACAAAGCAAACAAACTTCTCAGTCTAAGCGAACAAATGATTACCTCTCTACCCGACTTGAAGACTTTAGATATCGATCCGACAAAAGACAAGTTTATGGTCTTAGCTTGTGATGGTATTTGGAATTTTATGTCAAGTCAAGAAGTATGTGATTACATCCAAGAGAGATTGGATGCAAATTATTCCAAATTGTCTCAAATATGCGAAGAGTTATTCATGCATTGTCTTGCACCTGATTCGGATGGTGATGGAACTGGTTGTGACAACATGACAAGTATAATAGTCACATTTAATCCGTTTAGAAAAATAGTAGTCAAAATAAGCAATGGTGATGCTGAGAGCGAAAAACAAAGTTTAAAAAGGACGCACGATGAACAACTTGAAAAATCAAAATGTGAATCAACCGAAAACGACACGAAAAAGCTCAAACAAGACGATGATTCAAAATTGACCGCCGAAAATTAAGAATCAACCGATTTTTAAATATTTTTGTTCTCATTAAACCCGGATTTTTTAGGAAAAAAAAGTTAAAAAAAAAGTCTTTTTTTTGAAAAAATAAATAAAATTTAAACTTAAAAATTTCAGATTTCATTTTTTTTTTTTAAATTTTAAAAAAAAAATTTTTGTTGTTTTTTTTTTGTTTGACTTAAACATAAAAATGTAAATTTTTTCCAAATTATTTTCATAAAGGCTGAACAAAAAAATTAAAGATAAATCAATCCTTTTTTTAATGTAAAGATTTTTTTTGTTTATTTACGATTGAAAAAGGATGTTAAAGATCATTTGGGAGTTTGATTCCACTGGCTCATGTTTAATAAAATTGGATAAAATAATGACAAAAAACGTTCCCTTGATTGTGTTTTGTTTAGTTTATATTTAAAATATATGTAAAACATTTTGTTTATTATTATTTTTTTTTCTATTTCTTAATTCAGCTTAAAAAAAATAAAATTTAATTAAACTTTTAAATTTTTTTTTAAATTCAACTAATAACTATCAAAATATACGTCAGTCCGAATTTGAAGAGCAATTCCGGTCTTAGAATTTCATCGGAATTTCAACTTAGGTGTTAAAATCCGAAGAAAAATAGCCATCCTACAAATAAGTTCGGATTATTTTCTTCGAATTATCGTTAATCCGAAATATTCCTTATTTCAACAAAAAATTCGGATTAATTTTTTAACACAAGGTCCATTTTAAAAAAAGTTCATGGATATATCACCCTCCTTAAGTAAGAAAATTACAGTGGAGCCGAAATTTTGGACCTCCCCCCTCCTTCAAAGTAAAGATCGATTATTTTCAACAAAATATTAAAATTTTAACGTATTTTGTAGACTAAGATTTAAAAGTTTTTTTTCAAAAAAAAATTTCTCATGGTGGTCTTGAAGCGTGGGTCTAAGATTTCATCAAAGTTCAAAAAAAAAATTTTGATTTCAATTTTTTACCTACGTTACAAATTTTCCAAGTTCTAAGTATTCTAAGTTCTAAGTTAAAAAACTTAGAATAACTTAGAACAACTTAGAATGTTTTTTATTTCCATTCTAAGTTAACTGATAACTTAGAATGAATATTTTTTTCCGTTCTAAGTTGATCAATAACTTAGAATTGTTTTTTTATTCGATTCTAAGTTAGAACTAATTTATTTTAGTTCTAAGTTAGAATGTTTTTTTCTAAGTTTTTTTTTGTCTGCAACTCTGCAAAAGTTGCAAAATATTGCACAATCACATTTCATTGAAAAATGTTATAATTAACTGCGCAATTAAAGTTGCAGATCTTTTGCAGAATTTTTTTCAGCCTTTACCAGTGGATGCAGCAATTTTTGCTGCATAAAGCTGCATTTACATTTTTTGAAAATTTTCATCCACGAATATTTTATCCCATTTGCAAAGAAGCAAAAAATAGAGAAATAGAGAAATTGATAAAAAAATTTAACATGCCGAATAAGGGCTAAAAATCGAAAACACTTGTGGATTTTTAGTTTTAGCTTTCAAGCTTTAAAAAATATATTTTTAAATTATGCGCCTTTGATTCATTTTTAAAATTCAGATCGTATTCATGTTAGAAAACTTGTATAAAATCAAAAATAAAGCAACTAAAATTTTCCAATGAAAGTATTTCATCTCTTTGTAGTATTTTTTTTAATTGAAATTAACGATACTTTAAATAAACCTTCTCAGTACAAAGTCGATATTGAATCGGTTGATTCAAGTTTATTTAATGAACTTGCACCTAAAGGATACGATTATAAATATGTAATCGATAGTTTAAGATCCGAAAAGCCAAATCACACAATTTTTTCAATTGTTGAACAAACTCTTGAAAAAATCAACACGACATACATAAATCTTGAATTTGCTGGTTATTTTATAAGTGAGCATAAATTTAAAGAAAGAGATTGGCGAAAATATGTTAAAAATCGAAATGAATTCATAAAAGAATATCATGATTGGATGGTTTTAAATAAAACATATGATCAAGAAGCAAAATTTATGATTTCATTTCCGGATCCTCCGATTAAAAATTTGTATCCTCAAGTTGTTGAAAAATGTGAACAATCAGCGTTCTCTTGTTTAGATCTAGTAGCCGAAATAACAAAGTAAATCATTTGAAAAAATATTGAAACAAATTTATTTACACATTTTTATTTTCATAAAGACAAACAAGAGGCTTTGAATTTGTTGTCGATAATCCCAAACCTGCAAACACCATAAGTGAATACATACAACCATTTGAAGATGTATGGCAAATTTTTAATTTTCGTTCAACAGCATCTTATTTTTTATGCTGGTATACCCTAAATCGTAATCCATTGTTCAAAAGATTTTATAATGACTCATGTATTTTGACTCGTTCAAATGTAAGAGAAGATTTTAAATGTGCTGAAATGTGTTTTTGTCCAAACGTATGTTGTCGAGAATTGTACCGAGAATTGCAAATTAAAAAAGAGTTCTCTTGGGAAAGGTTTCAAGTCAAATGTAATTGGCATGATTCGAATCCTTGTTCCAAAATAAATAATAGAAAGTGTAGTTTGAGCTATGATGATAACAAAAATTTAGAGGATTTAAAACTAAATAAAATAAACATTACTTGTGATTGTAAGGATGGATTTCGGTATTCAATAGTTGCTAAAGAATGTATTGATATTGATGAATGTGCTGAGATGACTCATAATTGTGATCTATCAGAAAATGAAGCATGTATTAATTTAAAAGGTAGCTTTAAATGTGTATGTGCACAAGGATTTGTTCTCAACAATATTGGTTATTTGAGCTCAAATAAAAAATGCATAGAGGAAAAAAATTTAATCGAAGATTTAAACTTATAAAAAATTCCATGTAAAATAAAATTTGAACAACAAAAAAATTTAATTCGATGAAATTTACCATTATCTTTGTGATAATTAAACGAGTAAATAAAAAATTCATTCGATTCTACCGTAAACATTTGTTTTTTAAAGCCACACTAAAATTTTTTATTCACATTTTCATTGGATGTCTTAAATTCGAAACAGATCATCATGCAGGAAATAAGCTTATTAAGCTTTCCTTTTTAAGAATCATCTACCCGAACAAGATTATTTATCACACTCATGATGACTCTTCTACTCATAGAAATAAAGCCTTTAATAGAACGCTACAGAGTAAATCCATAATTATAGTCTAACCTCGTTAATCTGACTCGGAATGTAAGATTTCATCTCAAAAATTTGACATTTTTACTCGTAAAAAGTCGTTGTTATTTTTTAAATCACACTTTAAAAGGCGTTGGAAAAGGTCTCAACCTGAGCTCGGCGGTAGATAAATTTATCAATTTTTTCCATTGTGAAAAATATGTGATTGTGCTACAGTCTCGGAAATTAACTTGTCACATGCCATCATATGATATCAGCTGATGTCAGCTCCGATCACCTAAAAGCACATGAATTCAAATAGATATCATTGGGAGAATTACGAACTTTATGAGTTGCCAACGAACTGATTGAAACTGATGTCGTATGATATCAAGTGACAAGTTTATTTCCGGGACTGCATGATATTTGTATATTACAAAATTTTACGTAAATATTGTAAATTTACTATTTTTTACGAAAAAAATAATAATTTACGTAAATTTTTGTATATATCAAAATGTCCAAAAAAATTCTGACAAATTTTACAATGATTGTCGATAAAAACTCAACATTTAAGCCTCTTGAAAAAAACTCGATATTTACTGATACATTAACCTTTATACTACCAACTAAAAAAGTGAATCCGGCTTCAATGTATTTTTTGCGATATAAGCCACTGAAAGACTAAAAATAAAGGGTCAAAAATTTTTTTGGATATTTTGATATTTACAAAAATTTACGTAAAATAATAATTTTTTACGTCAAAATTAGTAAATTTACCACTTTTTACTTTAGTCAAATTACATAAATTTACCTGGTTTACGTAAAATTGAGTAAAATAGAAATATCATAGCACCACTGTACATAGATTAAAAAAAAGTACATCAAGAATCTTTAAAGTTAAAAAATCGTTTTTTATGGAGGATATTGTGGTTGGTAGGTATTATAATACTGAATACAATAGAGGTTTTGTTCCAGTTTCAAAAAATGATGAATTCAAACAAACGTTCCAAAACGTTCATGGACAAAAATAATGAAAAGCAAATTAAGGAAGCATCATTTGTCCATCGAAAAAAGGATACGTATTCCTAGACAGTCATGCCAAGGATTTTAAGCAGTTGCAACTAATGGTTAGCCGATCGACCAATCGATTCGTTGATAAAGAGAATTTAAATTTTGCGTTAAGGCTTTTTCACTGAAAATAAAAGTACATTACTTTTATTAATTTTTAAACAATCAGTGCAAAACGCCTACGCAACATATAAATTCAAATTTAAATTGTATCTTTGTTGTAAAAACTTTTAGTTGTTGAAAATGAAATACAACAACAAAAAAGAGTGTCATTTATATACTTTTTTTTAGAAATTTCAAAAGCAGCAGGAATTAAGACTTGTGCTTAAACGAAATAAAATTACTATTTGAATTAGAACTGAATATGAACTAACAATTTTTTTTTTAACAAAAATAAATTTAAAAATTGCTTCATTAACAAAAATAAAAAGAATTGTTTGAAATTCCAGTTTTTTTCTTTCTTTTTCTTTTTGGTTTGGGCTTTTGAAGATTATTGAAAAATAAATAAAAAAAGTAAAAGAGAAAATCTCATAGGAGAGATGACTCAAATGCAGGAGCTCATATATTTCAAATCCATTTTCATATTTAAATTCCATTTGGAGTGAAAATAAAATGAATAAATTTCACAACCATAAGATCAAAACCATGTTCAAACAGTTTTATTTATTTTGTTTCTCTCTCTCTCTCTCACTCATTCATTCTCGAAAGTAAAATTTAAATTTAATTTTCTTTCGCTTAATAGCTTACCTCAAGCATACTTTAATTTTATTTACTTGTTCTAAGTTGAGGTTGTTTTCTTGTTGTGTTCTCTCTCTCTAGTTGTTTTTTGTTGTTTTAAAAAATTCACTTACAAGATGTGATTTTTATTTGAAATATTTTATTTTTTTGAAAAATAAAGAAAATTGATATTTAATCCTAAAGTTCATTTTTGTTTAAATACAAAACAAACAATTTTCAAAAATCCTAAGATTTTCAAGCTATCATTTTTTTCTTAAGTCCTAATTTAAAAAAAATAAAATATTTCAAAAACTAAATAATTGTTTCTAAATTGCAGTTTCATATTCAATTAACATAAAATTACCTGTTAGTTTCACTTACAACTTGGCTAATCTAGATTAGAGGATAACAAAAAAATTACTACTCGACCCAACGAAACAAGATTTGTTACAAAAAAAAAAGCTTATTCTAATTGTTGTTGTAGTTCTATTTCAACTGAATATATATAACAACAAATGTTTCAACAAGTTTTGCTCATAGTGTTTTTTTTTAATATTCCTAGTTGAAATTTAATAAGAATAAGTCGTTTAAAACGATTTATTTCATTTGAATTTTTCTCTTAAATTCTCACATACTCTTGAATTTATGACCAAATGTTGTTTGAAATCGAATATGTCGACCGACAACAATTCAGAATATACTCTTCTAAAATCTTTGTCACAATAGCTCACTGAATATATCCCTCTAGCTAAAAGAAATAAGTCCTAAACACCAAAAGTTTGTTAATTGAGCTCCAATTCCTGTTGTTTTACAGCAAATTGAAACTGGATGACATTTAATCGAAAACGTTCTTAAGAAAGATTACATCTATAGAACAAATTTGTTTATCTTTGGACAAACTTTCGCCTTTCTTCAATATAATAAGGTCTCGTTTTCCGTTTGTCTCGTTTTTTTTAAAGGACATAGAACCTGCTGAAATATATCATTAGTGTGGTGTTTCGATCTTTGATCGGTTCTTCTCTCTTTCTCGGGTCAGTGAAGCTTTTTAAAATTCACTTATTTCAATTCAGCTAAACCTGAATAACTTTTCTTCTAGGTGGGATAATTTCATTCTGCAAATTGATACAACTTGTAACAATTTTGCTACACCTTGGGTATCTGTCTGCTAAAATTATGCCAACTTTATAATCTTTTTTAGTGGCTTTCAAAATGCATAAGAAATGCAGAGCTTTAACAGACGGATGGCAAAGGTGTAGCAAAATTGTTACAAGTTGTATCAATTTGCAGAATGAAATTATCCCACCTAGAAGAAAAGTTATTCAATTTTAGTTGAATTAAAATGAGTGAATTGAAAAAAACTTCACAGCCCCCTTACTTTCTTAACTATAAGCTTCATTATCTAACTTTTAATGGTGCTTTTTTAAATCTCTGATTTATTAAAAATTCCTGAAAGTTCATGACTTTGGAGTGGATAGATTAGGAAAAATTTTTTTAGCATTACATTGTACACCATTGCAGTTTTAGAGTTTCAAGGGTTACACAATTGTGATCTTCACTTGTTATTACAAATTCATAAGCTTTCAGAAATGAACGTTGTAAAAGTCCGGCCTTAAAATCAAACGTCTTAAGACAATCTTAATTGTAATTCTAATAAAGACATAGAAATTGTCCAAGGTAAACAGTTTTTCGTCACAGCTTTTTTAAATTATGTAAAAATACGTAAAATATTTTACAATGAATCACATCACAACCATACAATCTAAAGGATGACTGTTAACAATCTCGATTGGCAATCTACAGTGTGAGTAAATTGTCAGGAATAAAAAACACCTCTCCATCTTCAACGTTTGGTCCTACGTCCTACATTCTATCTAGCGGTCCTAAACCCTTCAAACAGATTTCTATCTAACACTTCCCAATCCTTTTTTGAAAAAAGTTAATTTTTAAAATAAAACTGAAAAAAATTCCATCAAAAAATTTTCCAGAATTTATTTTTAAAATGACAAATAAGAATAAATACATTTAAAGATACCTAAGTTTGAGTAGTAAGAAAGAATAAATAAACATATTTATTTTCAACTTGAAATGACATTAAAATTCCATTTATATGAATTTTTTTTGAAAATATTTTTATTTAAAACTTAGAGAATAAATAAAAAAAAAGATGAAATTTGAAAAGTTTAAATACCCTTCGTTTCTGAGTTTAATTCAAAGAAACAAATAAAAAAAGAGCTCTCTTTCTCTCTCTCTCTCTTGTTTGTATAAGACGAATTATATTTGTAGAAATTCAATTCTCCTGAAGTTAAAACAGTACTGAAACAATAAGAAAACGAAATTTAGATTAATTTAGAGTTTTTTTTTTATTGTTCAAAAGAAATTCCTATTAAGTCTAACCCATATATTTTTTTGTCAAAAGCCAAAAACAATTTAAAATTAATTAGAATTAGTGAATTTTAATGATAACAATTACAAAGCCTAATAATTTCTTTTTTTTTTGTTGACCAACCTGAATACGTTTAAGGTCAGTTTGAATTTATTCGGATTAGAAAGATCCTAATTAGGCTAGAACAATTTTTTTTTCAAAAAAAATTAATAACGAGTTTAATAATCCGACTTAAAACTATCAACAATAAAATTAATATAGTATTTCCATTACTGACCGAATTTAAATAAAATCTGATAAAACATGGTTAAATCTCGTACCAAGTATCCATCAATTGAGGCTTCAACATAACAAAAACAACAACAACAACAAAGAGACAATACAAAAAATAAAAACTATCAAAATATTTGTTTTTAATAAATTTGAACTAAAAAATGATCACATTGTTTTTAACAGGTTTCGTTTACCTGAATTTTTTGATTTCTAGAAAAAAATAAAAAAACTTGAAAATCGAGTTTTTTTTTCTTTAATTTTTGAAAAATTTATTTAAAAAAAAAATAAAATTTTTAAATTTCATCATTATTCTTGTCACCATGTTTTAATACTGTTGAAAATTCCTTGTAATTTAGACTTGTTCCATTTGGTGTTAAAGGTGCGCTCATCAAAAAGTCTTCAATCTTAAATAAAATTAAATTGTGATTTAAAAAATTGAAAATTTAATTATTTCTTTTAGACTGAAAAAAAACGGTATTCTTTAAAAACAACACCGGGTGTAAATCAAAAAAATGTCATCCTTTAACTTAATTCCTAGCGATCTAAATTTTCTAAAACACCATTTTTTATAAAAGTTTAGAAAATGTTTTCACAGTTTATTTAAGTAAAACATAGGAATTCACTGTTTAATTTTCCTATTAATGTCAACTTTCATTTGTGTTACTCTAATAGAATTTTTAAAACTTATCAAAAAATATCCCAGCATTAACTAGAGATTCTTAGCTTTTAGTTAATATATCATAATCAACCTTTTATCTTTCAAAAAATATGCTCTTTAATGATTTAGTAACACATCTTTGCATATGGCTGTGGTCTCTTTTTCTGACCGAACCTACTTTTGAAAAAAACATATTTATGCCAAATCTGACCACATATTTAGGTTTCTCAGGGTCGAAAACCCCAAAAATCTACTTATTTTTATAAGCTTAACTTTAATTTTTACAATTTCCATAGGGTTTATCATTTTGTTGTTTTTACAATTCTAACAGGGATTTTCGATTTATCCACAATAAAAGAACCACATTTCCTAATAGATCTTTTCATTCTCTTTCCGAAAAATACATCAGTTTTTAGGTGTATCTGGAAGTTTAGAGGGGTGTTTTTGGGTGTATTATGACAATTTTTTTTGGAACAAAATATAATACCTAAATGAATTTTTTTCTACCGGAAAATGGTGTTTTAGAAATTTAGGTCGCTAGGAATTAAGTTTATGGAAAAAAAATCAAAAGTATATTTAATTTTTGTGATTAACACCCAGTGTTGTTTTTATGTATTGTCGATGGGTGTTGCTTTCAAAGGATACAAAAAATTCTAAAACATTGAACATAAAAATTTCTAAAATCTGAAACATAGTTATTTACTTCGTCTTGGGTGTAACGATCGCCCAATGTGGTAATTAGATCCTTTAATTTATTGCAGCTAACAATTCCAGTATCATCTGGATCAAACATAGAAAAAGCGTTTAGAATCACATTTTCAGGGTCTGTTGAACCAATTTTTTCGGCAAACAAAGAAAGAAACATTGTAAAATTCAACGGTCCTGTGCATTCTTTTAACATTTCATTTATAACTTTGTCATTCTCATAGTTATCTGCTTTACCTGTTTATAAAACAAAAATTAAAGAGTTAAATACAAAATTTTGATATTTTAAATTTAAATAAACCAAGCGTTGAAAACATCAATTTAAGGTCATTGGCTGAAATAAGACCGTCTTTGTCTTGATCAATCAAATTAAATGCCTCTTTGAATTCTTGTATTTGTAATTGGTCAAAAACTGAAAATGCATTGAAACTTTTTGAAGCTTTAGCCCTATATTGGATTTTATTTCGACGAGCCGTTGCCATCTCAAAAATTAGTTCAACTAAAGATAAGGAAAAAAAAAGTGAAAATTTTCTTGTTTTAAAATTTACAAGTTTTATAATTAAATTTATAAAAAAAAGTTTTCATTTTTGTTTCTCTCTTCGTTTAGCCTCTCTCTATCTTCTTTTAGTTTTGTTACTAATGAACACAACTAAAAAAAAAAGTGATAAACAAATATTTTAAATGAAAGTTTGTTTGTATTGAAAAATTATCTGTAAAAAAATGAGAAAAGAATGAATAAAATCCAATGATCCATTTAAAAAGCCTACAACAAGAAATAATTTTCTTTTTTTTAAATATTTTTTGTTTTAATCATAATTTTTTAAGAAAAAAAAAATTTGATAGCGGTGGGATTCGAACCCACGCCTGTTACGACTGGTGCCTAAAACCAGCGCCTTAGACCACTCGGCCACGCTACCTCCTTCTTTTTATATATTTAATGTCTCGTTTACATTCTCAGCATGATTCTAATATAAGTAAAGAAAAATTTATTTTTGACTATTTGTAATTTCTAGTGAGATCTAATTTTTACAAGACGTTGAAAATTCCATCAATTTTAAATATTTAATACATTCCTTGATGTTTGTAAATTTATCTGATTCACTCAATAAGTTGATAATTCTGTCATTATTTTTTAATCAAAGCACTCTGACTCCTATCAACATGCATAATTTTATTCTATATGCGATTCTCTATTAATCGAACCACTATTCAAGATTATATCTTAATTCTAACTGATTTTTATTTAGCACTGAGTTGACCTAGTTCGAAATGTTATTGAGGATAACCCATATTGTTCATATGATGAAATTGAAGCTCAGACTTTTCTTAGTCGAGGTACAATCGAGCGCATTATTCACGATCATCTTAAACTTCGAAAAATAGCATCTCAGTTTATGCCCCAATTATTGACTGAAAAAAATCGTAGAGATGGGGTTTGAATTTGTCAAGTAAATTTGGCTAAATTTAAAAGCAGGGCATGGCATAGCCACAGGTGATGAGTCATGGTTTAACTGGAGACAAATTGGCCGTAAGCAATCTAATCCAAGCTGGGTTGCAGAGGGACGCTCGACCGCACGTCCATCAAGCTGTAATAGCTTATCTAAAAGAAAAAGGTTTCACTTTAATTGTGCAACCACCATACTCGCCAGACCCTGTTCCTTTAGATTTTTGGCTTTTCGATTATATCAAAACAGCGTTTAGACAGCCACAGTAGTTCCGTAAGCTTAGTACGCAAAATAACGGTCATCTCTCTTTTTTTAATTGATATTGACACCTGTATTAATGTACCAAGAAAAACAGAATACGATCGATTTATCACACCATAGATTTTTCATTATTCAGATATATCCCTAAAATCTGTGAAACGTATTTCTTTCAATACGCAGTGATGGTATTCATATTTGTCTTGTTTACAAAATCCTGTCTTTCACAATGATCATTTCTGAAAGTTCTTGAATTTGGTCTGGAGAGATAATGGTAAAACTTATAATTTTAAGGCTAACAAAAACATGGTAATCTTGTGCTATTCAAGCCGCGGATTAAATTAATTGAGTCGAAAGTTGACAGAATTTTGATCTTCGTTGGAAAATGAAAATTAGTGTGCTTTGTAAAAGACCAGAGTAGTATCTTTAAGAATTGGTTAATTAAAAACGGGAGTTTACTGTAGTTGTATCAAGTTGCAAAACTTGACTTGGTTAGGAAGCAATCGTGAAGCAAAATAGAATAAAATAAACATTTTACCGCATTAAACGTTTTTTTATCGTGAATTTACGATAATTTCTTGCAAATTTGGTACAAATGAAAATTGACGGCCTTTTTTTGTAGAATTTTTTAAGAATAATCTATGACTACCACTGAAAGGATTCAATTTAGGGAACATAATGTTCTCCTTTGGCTTTAGAGGTAAATTTATAGTTTAAATCAAAATCGATCAAAGTACTGGAAAACTTTCGAAAAAAGTTCGGCAATTTTCATTTTTACCGAATTTACTTAGGGGTAAAGGAAGAATTCATGGTTCATAAATTACAGTAATTGAGAATTTACTTAGGGAGCTTTCAGAAACGTATATTGTTATACTGGAGTTGTAGATAGCACTTTTGTTAGCAAGTTTAAACTGCAATAAAAACACAGTCTATACTAACCACTAAAACGTTTAGTACTTTGACTTAAATTGCTCCGTGCCATTCCAGACATTTTCTCATCTAAGAAAGTCTTAAGTTTGTTGAAAAAGTAGACACTTAAGCTTATGATTGAGAATTCCAACTAAAAGTAATTGAAAAACAGGTTGGAAAATGACCACAGCCGTTAATATTTAAAAATTATTTTAACATGTTGTATCTATAGACGGCGGCAATCCTTCTTCCTCAAATGGGACTTATTTTTGCAATAATCAAGCTTGTAAGTCGTGGTGGCTTAAAATAAGAATTCTAATTCTATCAAGCGATACCCGGAGTTTGTCGGAAAGGGTTTCGACAGTTAAAAAAAACAATCTATGCCTGTTTGAAATCAAGAAAGGAACAGATTACTTTTTCGCACCAAGAAAAAATATAAAACAAGTGTATCATCCTCAACTTCCAATACTTAAATTACTTTCTTGATTAATAGTTGACTGAATTCTGCTTTATTTTTTGAAGCAACGACTCATCATTTGTCTTTTAACATGTTTTACAACCTCAAAAACATAAATGCAGAAATAATAAAAAATTCTTTCGTTTCAAATTCAATTCTATCAAAAATAAATCTAAATTGACTTTAAAAATTTTTTAAACGATCACAATCTATCTAAAATGGACAACGCAAATGGAGAATACTTTGTAGAAAGTATTGTTGAAAAAAGAGTTCGCTTTGGTAAAGTTGAATACTTGCTAAAATGGAAAGGATTCACCGAGTAAAAACCTTGATTTATTTCTGAATTAAAAATCGTTAACTAACAAAAATATTTAAGTGCTGATAACACTTGGGAGCCAGTGGAAAATTTGGACTGTCCTGAGTTGATTGAAGATTTCGAAGCTAAACTCCTTGAAATGAACAGTCCAAAACGAAAATTGGATCAAGAAGTTGTCAACAAAAAGAAAAAAATTTCAAGTATTGATGTACTAGAAAAGGACATGCAACCGAGGGGGTTCGATCGCGGTCTTGTGCCCGAAAAAATCCTTGGCGCAACCGATTCAAAAGGTGAACTTATGTTTTTGATGAAATGGAAAAACTCGGACGAAGCTGATTTAGTACCAGCTAAAATTGCTAACTTAAAGTGTCCGCAAGTCGTAATACGATTCTACGAAGAGCGTCTTATGTGGCACAATTCGAATGATGACGAAGCGTTAGATCTTCAAGCAGTTAATATTCCTCATCACAACGAACCTCAACCATCCGACAATCAAACCGAAAATGTACAAGAAGAACAAATTCAATCAAGTTCGAACGAAATATTACAAACAGAAAATCAACAAATTGAAAATCAAGTTGACATGATTTCAAAAGAACAAGAACAACCTCTTCAAGCTCAAGCCGAATAGAAAAAAAATTCTAAAAACTTTCTTTTAAATGTCATTTTCGAATAAAAAATAAAAAAAAAAAGCGAAGAGAAGTGAAACGACGAAATAACGAAATCATCATTCCTTTTCAAAACTTTTTTTTTCTTTGATGTTTTGAATTAGTTATTAAATATGTTCATAATTTTTTTTTGTCACTTTTTTTTTTTAAATTGTATTCTATTTAAAAAAAAATTTGTTCTTTATTCAAAATGGTAAAGAACTTAAATAATATTCAATCAGATGTACTTAATTTGTTGTTGTTATCGAAATAAAATATTAAATAACGTACTTATATGACTACTCCTGATTTGAAAGATACGATTTACCGTGAATACTCGATAGTTATTCCGGTGAAATTCAAATTTTTTTGGATTTATTTTTGTAGCCTTTTAAGGCGGTAAATTGGACCAGTATATTAGGGTTATTCATAAAATTTTTTAGATGGTAAGTATGATTATGATTATATATGGTTTTAACAGCAGCAACCCGCGAAATATGTCAAGTAGAAGGTGAGAATGTTCTTAAAGTAAGAAAGGTACAAGCTTGGTTCAATAAATTTAACAGTGATGATACTAGGATCAGGACGACCTGCGTACGGTGGCAGAGAGCAACTCCCGGGTTAGTACTCGCGAATTACGAAATGACTGTAGCACTTCACAGTCGACCATATTTCGTCATCTTAAGTTGATCCATAAAGTCAATAGACGCTGCCGAGTTGCTTCACACGATTTGACACCTTTTGATATTCAACGTCGTAACGAGATCTGTAGAAAACTAATCAAAAATCTTCTTGATGAATGATTTTTCAGAAGGGTAATTACTTGCGATGAGAAATGGATTTTAGAAATGCTGATGACAGAAATTAGTGGTTGGACCCATCTAAACCAGCTCTACCAGTCGTTAAAAGAGGACGATTCGAAAATTAGGTAATATTGCGCGTTTGGTGGAATTAACAAGGGTAATACACTTTTTACTGGTTCATGATGGTCGTACGATAAATGCTGAACTTTATTGTGAACAATTAGAACGAATGTAAGCTTCACTTCAAGCAAAAAACACTTTTTTGATCAACCGAAAGCTTGGTTTTTTTCTTTAAGATAACACAAAACCGCATACCGCTCGAAAAACCATGAAAAAAAATTGAAGATCTGAATGGATTCAAGGTCCCACTCATCAAGCATATAGTCAAGACCTTTCCCTTCTGATTATCTTCTTTTCCACTCTCTGGCTCATTTCCTTATAGGGATTTTACTAACCAAGACCAAGTTGAAGCTGAATGCATTGAGTTTATTATCTCAAAAAGCCAGGAATGGTACAAGAGAGGTATCGAATTGCTCGCTGATAGATGGCTAGAGACCAAAGAGCATAATGGTGTATTTTTTGAAGATTAGATGCTTACCGGTTTTTTTTATTTTAATAAAATAATACGCGAAATTTTTCTAATAAACCTAATAACTCAGAATTTAGACATAGTATACTTTAAAATTAGACCGGGACAAAAAAAGGTTGGATCATTGTCATTAGATCATTTGCGTAATATTACATTTATCATTTTTACTTTATTCCCTCGATCTTAAAAAGGTTGGGCCGGACTCATTTTAAAAGTGGTTAAAATTCGGAAAGGTCTTCGAATATTCCAAAAGTTCTAGGTACTCAAATAATGCTTTTTGTTTTTTTAGCTCGATCCGCTCTATAAAAATTCTCATTTCTCAAAAATTTCATGAAAGATACTTTGCTATAAACGACGAGGAAGGGGCGATATTTCTATTTTTTTGCGAGATAAAGCTAAAGGTCCGGATTATGTTCAGCTTGAAATGATTAAAAACCTGGAGGGTCACTTTTAAATTATTTTAACTGTTCAGGTCACCGATTTTTTGTCGATCATGATCCAAAATTTCGAGTCCATAAAGACTCGAGTCTCACTTTGTTTCTGTAACTAAAATCCATTTTTAACCATAGAAAAATCTGGTTATCCTGGGTTTTCGAGTTCGTAAATTAAAATGAGTCAAAAATGTGATTTTATGAAGTTTTTTGGCTTAAATAAAGACACAACTAGTTCAATTTTTTTATTCAACGATAAAATCGAAAAACTCGAAAAACAAAAAAGTTAACAATAATTATTTTTTAGCTTTAGCCAATCGTTTACTTTTTTTGATTGCATTATGAGATAAAGGTTGACTTTCATCAACTGACTTTAAAACAGCGTGTCCTTCTTTTTTAATATGATCAAAAAGTTTGTTTCTTGTTTCAAACTCTTCTCCACAAACAACACAAACTGGAGGTTTCTCAACTTTTTCTTGCTCTGTTTCAGTTGGTTCTTTAGTTTCTTTTTTGTTTGATTTTTTCTTTTTCTGCTTTTCTACTTTCACTGGTGATTCTTCTACTTCTTCAGATTTTTGCTCAGCTTCAACAACTACCGGGTTTTCCAAAGCTTCATCACTGTCTTCATTCATTTCTAATTCTATCCGATTTTGTCTTTTTTTTTTCTTTTGCTTTTTCGAAAGCCTTTAACAAAAGAATTAATTCGGAACAATTATTTTAAATGAATAATACTTTTGCTTTTGACCATGGTTGACATCTTCTTCTTCTTCCAGCTGATCCTGTTCTTCGTCTTTATTCTCGAAAAAGCTTTCGTTTTCATCTTTCATTTGTCTCTTCAAAAGCTCTACATTTTCTCTGTGCTTTTTTGACTTTTCATGATTTTGAAACGATTTAGCTGATTGAAACGACTTGTCACAAGCGACACAATAAAGGCTTTCATCGTAATCACTTTCCTCTTCTTCTTCGACTTTTTCTTCTCCCTCTTCATCATCTTCTTCTTTATCAGCCTCTTCTTCTTCGTCTTCTCGAGACTGTTTAACTGGTTCTTTCTTTTTCGATTTACGTTTTTCTTCAAGTTCGAGTTCTTCAAGATGTCGATCGATAGCACTCCAATCATAGTCGAGATTTTTCAAATCCCTAAAAAATCATTAAAACACAATTTTTTTTTAAGTTTTAGATGAAATTTACTCGAGTCGTTTTAATCTTTCAGCTTCTTTTTTATCTTTAACTTTTTGTTGAGCCAATAAAGCTTTTTCTTCCAAGATTTTCTTAAAACAAAACAAATCAAAAATTAAAACTTAAAATCGGTCTTAAAAAATACCTTGTATTGCTCAACTCTTTTGTCGCGCTTGCGTACATGTTCAACGATTTTCTTTTATTTAAAAATATTGAATTTTGAAAACTAATTTCTAGAAAGAAAATTTACCCTTAATTCTTCGTTTCTTTCTTTTCTGGCTTTGTCTCGAAGTTTTTTGTTCTCTTTTTCCATTATTCGCCTGACGTATCGATCATCTGCTTCACGAATGTCATGTTTTTCGACCCAAACAAAACTTCTTGGACAACAATACGATAGCCAAAAAGTATAAAATGGACCAACTACTGTTTCATAATCGCTGTCAGACTTTCCAAACTCAGGTATATCAATTTTTTCTTCATAATACTGTCTATCCTCGTCTGCTATTTTGACAAACATTTCTCGGTAAACCGTGTAAAACCCCTTTTTAATAAACTCTAGTCCAAAATATTTAATTAATTTTTTTTCTTAAATTATACTTTTTCATCATCCGCATATCCGCGGTAACAAGTTGGACTAAAATATGGAAAAATGTTGAACAAAAAGCTATCTTTGTCAGTTTCTCCTAGAGTTAAAAATTCAAAAATCACAATCGATTGATTAGTTGTGTTATTATATACCTGGCTTTCCACCGTTGATGATTATTTCACGATGTGAATCGTACCAAGCTCTTTCTTGGTCATTAGACAACGTTTCATAAGCATCTTGGATTTCAAGAAATCGTCGATTGGCTTCTTCTTTGTTATCTGAATGCTTATCTTAAAGTTAAATAAAATGAATAGAAATTAATGACGATCCTTTAGTTTGAAAAATACCTGGATGCCATTGTAAAGCAGACTTTCTGTATGCTTTTTTGATATCATCAATAGTGGCATCTAAGGCTAAGCCCAAAACTTCATAATGACATCTCATTTTTACAACAAAAAAAATAGTCCTAGTTTCTATTCAAATTTTGAATTAAAAAAAATATTGAATTGTGAATTTTTTACTTTTTTGGTTATTACGCCCAATTATTACAAGAAATACAAAAACGAATTTTTAGCTGAAAAATTTTATTTCAATTTAAACAAATTTGTTCAATTCCAAGTCATCTTCTTCTAATGTCACAAGCAAATCATCATCAAGCATTGATTTTCCTAAAAGACCGTCAAAGTAATGCTTTATCATCATATGACCACAAGCATCTATATCAAAGATCTTTTTTATTGAATTATCGAATCCTCTTAGTTGTTTTACTTTATTTTTTGTTTTAGCTATATGAAGTAAAACTTCAAGAATACTGTCACAAGGCTCTTTAAGTCCGTAATACTCAACATACCTTTTAATCAAAATAGTTGGACTTATAAAAATACTTAATAAACTTTAAAGGTTTTACTTGAAATTTTGGGATTTATTCAGCTTGAATAAAAGATAATCGGCCAAAATGTCTGCATTTACTTGATGATTTTTCACACAGTCTAAAAGTTTGGGTATTTTAATTGGAACAATAGATTAAAGAGATTTAAAAAGCCTACTTAAACACGCAAGTTTGAATCCAGTTTCAATATTTTCAAAAGTGGGCTCTAACACACCAGGAGTGTCATATATATAAACTAATGGATTATGATTAATCTATAAAATACCCATTTAAATTTATCAACAAAAGAATCAATCAGTTTCAAATTAAATCTTACTTTTACTTTGCTTTGTACGGCTCTTGTTATTCCTGGCTCACCGCCTACTTTAACTGCATTTCCTTTAAAAATAAAATTTTTTAAATTCATATTCTGAATTTATGGTAATTCAAGAGGTTTAAAAGCATGTAAATTAATACTTCATTATTATTAGAGTCACTAAATGTGTTATTTGATTTTTATTTGTTTAAAAAATTTTACTGACTATATAAAGGCTCTTACTATAAATTGTTTTAATTCATTTTATTCTAAAAATCTCGTACAAGTGAATTGTTCAATATGATTTCAAAAGTGTTAATCTTAATTTTGTTGATTAACTTTATTTATGGTAAAAAATACGAAAAAATAATCGATTCGGATAGTGAAAACAATTCGGAAAGTGATGAAGAACTAAAAAATCTAATCAACAAGCGAAATACTCAAAGTGAAGAGAAAAAAGATTTACTAATCCAAAGTTTTCTTGAAACATACCATCTCCTCCAAGACCCACAATTAAACTACTATCAACGTTACAAAATAAGTCAATACTTACATCAAGTAACACAAGAGCTTAAGAAATACATTGAAGGAAGAGAAGACTTGTTTTATAAAGAATTAATATCAAAAGGATACAAGCCATCTGTTGATAAAAATGAGGCGGGTGAGAGGCAACCGTTCAAATGGGGACGTAAATAAATTCTAAAAATAACTCAATTAAATTATTTTTTTTTAAATCCTAATTTTTTCAATAAATTTTTAAATGTTACCTTTTTTTAAATGATAATTTCTTAAACGATTTATTAATGTAGATTTTCCGACATTGGGAACACCAACAACTAAAAAATGAAAATTTGTTGCCTACTTAAAAAAATTCATAAAAATCCCCTGTTGAGTTTCAATAAAGTCAACTTACCAATTCTCGGTTAAATCTAAACTGACTTTCTATTTGACTGATCATGTTCGGTAAAATCTAAAACCGAAAAATTCAAGTTGAACGTTTTTTAATTTGAAAAAATTACCTCTCTGTAAGTCTTATCAGACGAATCTCTAAGGTTTGTGAAGTATACAGGCGAATAACCTTCCTTGCTCAACTTGGTCAAAATCGTTTCTTTTTGAGTCAAGTCCGTTAAGTCCGCTTTGTTTAGAACATATGCGTAAGGTTTATTTCCAACGACCGCTTGTCTGAACGATAAATTTCTTCCAGTTAGAGGAGCATGTTAAAGTTAAGGTAATTTGGTATAATGAAAAAAAAATGGAGTCTTTCATAACAAAAAGGATACTCTAGCATCATGTACTTCAATCACAGCATCGACATTAGGTAATTGTTCGTACATTTTTTTTAAACCTTTAGCCATATGACCCGGAAACCATTGATACAATTCTTTTGATATTTTACCAAAATCAAATTTTGTTCTAAATTTAGCCATTGATCTAAATATTTTAAAGTAAGAATTTTATCAGATAAATTTACTAAATTGGTCCTTAAAAGCCAATTATTTTTTTTTCATAAAAAAGATATTTAATATTTTAAATGAATTTATGTTAATTTATTTTATTAAAAAAATCCTAAAAGACAATAAAATCACTTCCGGAATGTGACTATTTGCATTTGAAATCCTGTTTTGGCTTTTTGTTTCAACAAGCTGCAGGAGTGTTTAAGAAAAATACGTAAAGACATTTTTGAGGCTCTTGAACACTTAAAAGTTCATCATTGATGCCGCATTTTAAATTTATCTTAAGAAATAAAATTAATTTTCGAAATTTTTAAATTTTTTGTCTTACCTCGCTTGACCTTGACTGAGGACAGTTTCTTGAGTCGCCTCCCTTCATTTCAAGCACCCAATCATTCGAATTTTTCTTTTTTAAATTAGGTGTCCTACCAATATTTATATGCTAAATCGTCATTTTAATTTTAGAATTGATGGAGAGAGTATAATTTAAATTTACGGTTCTGCTATGATCAATTTGTGTTACTTCCTTAAAAGGACATACTTTGAATGAAAACGATGACCAAGAAATTTCAAAACACTCTTTGCTTAGTCTGAAAAAGACTCCTTTAGGACCATACATCTTAAAAAAAATTTTTTAATTTTCTTGGTATTTTGATTAACTCAATTTACTTTTTCATCTTTAAAAATGCCGTCAACCAAATATTTTTTCTTTTCTGCTAAGCCTTTTCTTTGAAGTTCGACAAATTCGAGTTTTTTTTCCACCAAAGAACTACACGTGTTTTTGCAGTTGATCTCTGGTTTCTCTAAACAAAAAAAATTTGAATCGATTAAATGTAGAGAAATGAATTGTCAACTACCGTCACTTCCATCACAACAATCACAAATTTTATCATCAACTTTAATTTAAAGTCAAGTAAAAAAAAAATTCGTCAAGTTGAAGCTTAATCAAACCTCTGGATGATGGGATAAAATTATTTGCCAAAAATTCATTTTGAGTTGTACAATAAAACCTTTCGAAAGGCATAAAATCAAAGTCAATCGAAAAGAGTGATAGTCCTACTTGCTAAAATAACATGCATTAGTTCCTGGTTCATCACTTCCATCAGCACAATCACAATAATTATCATTCATATTTTCATAAGGAATCATTTGCTACAATCATTTATAATTGAGGTGTTCTATTTCAAGTTTTTTCTAAAAAGTTACATGTGAATTTAAACATTTAAATTGACCATTATTGTTTGGAATGTACAAATGTTGCTTATTTTTATCAATTCCTCTAATATTTAAATCTTTTTTTTTATCATTTTCTATAAGTTTTTTTGAGTCTATCAAACGATTCTCATTTTCGATACCAAGAAATTTAGTTGTAACATCCTTAATTATCTCTTGTTTATCTTAAAATTTAATCTAACATGACGTTTAATGTTTCAATAAAATATTTAAAAAGAATACTTTTGTCTGGCGATTTTGAATTTTTGTTTCGTATTTTAAACTCTTGAAAGCGATTAACTTGATCAATTTTAGGATTCTTAATTGAATTATTGTGTGATTTTAAATCGTTTACAAAAATGAATTGAATTAAAATAAAAAGAAAAGTTATAAACAAAATTAGAATTAAAAAAACATTTCGCTTTAGCCGTAACATTTGTATGCTTTAACAAATAGAAAATCGTTTATCAATAATGATTGGCAACATAATGAAAATTTTACCTATCAAATCATGTTTGAATCTGAGGGTATTGTTGAATAATATTTTCGATTTAATTCAGAATTATTTCTTAAAAGTAACTTTTTATTTTGTAATTTAAAATTTTTTGTTTCTTTGCACTATAAATTTGAAATTTTTTTAGGCTTTTAAGTCTGAACTAAATTAACAAAAACCTTTGTTATGTAACCCACTTATGAATCATCTTAAATACTTTTTAATTATTGAATGGCTCAGTGTCATCTGATCATAAATGCAAACAAATGACCCTTGTTACGACTACTGGTAGATTTTCTATCAATTAGAGTGATGAGCTTAATAAATTTTCATTAGAAATGGTATTGATCTAACCTTAAATCCATTAAATTTCAATCTGTCGGAGAATACATCATAATCAGATACAGAGTTATTAACACTAAAAAGTAAGTATTTTGTTTACGGTGAAAAAATAGCAATTTCGAATCGGCGGACCGCACACCATACCAAGGTAAATAATCTGAAATTATACATGGTTTCTTACCTACAGGTAAATAAATCAAAAATCTTAGATAAACATTTTGTTCAGAATATTTGATCTACAAGCTAAGCTGTAAAAAATTACATGTTTTGGGACAATCGAGGGACTAGCTGTTAAAAAATTGTGAAAATGGCCACTTGTAGCTTTTGTAGTTTTTGCCATAAAAGAAACATCTTTGAATTTTTTAGCAAATATGAAATTTAATAATCAAATTGGCTTGAAAAATTCATGGGTATCATAAACAGAGACAACAAAAAATTGCGTTTTTTTCTCAAAAAATTGTTGCAAAATTGCATCATTCTTTCAAGAAAATTGCGGAAAATTGTGGGAAAGCGCGGACAAAAAGAGACAATTTCGAATTTTTATGCTTTTTCCGCAAAATATGCGTTAAAATATAATTAGATCACTAAAAATATAACTTTACATTGAGAATGTAAAATTTTTAGAAAGTAGGAAAAAAAGTACAAAGTAAGAAAACTAAGAAGCTGTAAAAAATTCAGCTTTTAATGTCAAAATTCATTAAAAAAATGTCGAACCCTACAAAAAGCAATTAAAAAAGGCAATATTCGCAAAAAATTGCAAATAATTGCGAAAAATTGCTAAATTGCGGTCGATATTTTGTGTCGTCTCTGATCATAAACCATACATGTTGTTGTTTAACGATCAACTAAGGCACCATCTTTCTTAGGTCACACAGTTAGAACCCCTAGGAGCAAAAATCAAAATTTTTTCGACCTGCTAAAAATTAGAGAATCTTGTTTTTTTTATATGAGGAACACATCCATGATAGCTTGTTTTAAAATTCAGATAGCTTGGAAGTTTTGCATGACACGAACCTTAAATAATCGTTAATAAGTCAAGAGAATCAGTAAAATGTAATTTTTTTTATCTATTACCCGGCCCATTACGCTTTGTGCTTCTTGGTACGCTGGTTTGGTACGGTACATCTTTTTTTGCTAGCCATTCTGCATCTAGCAATTTAGGGTATAAAATACAGTTGGTCTAATTAAAATGTAACGTCATCAGGTGACCGGTAACCGTCAATAGTCAATCATAAAATGGGTACCATATAACAACTAACAATATTCTAACATAGACTGCAAACTTAAAGTGTCCTGGCTGTCCTGGATTATGGCTTATATTCGATGTTTTTTTTTACTTTTTCTGCTTGATGATCCATCTCGATCAAAATTGAATATTAGGTTTTGTAGTATGATCTTAAATCAGCGGCATTATCACAAGAGCTTGAGCTATTCTTCACCATTTCTGAAAGGCCAATTAAGCATAGTTTCGATTTTTAAACAAAAAGATTAATCCATGTGACACCAACTAAATAAGACACTTGATTGAGCTTCCTTCCATCTTAAACCATCAAGCTGCTCCCCTTTCATTTACTGTACAGTACATTTATAAAATAAGTTAACATCATGCAGCAAAACTTAATTATTTTTATCGCCTATTTCGTAAACCTATCTCTTTAAGTGCATTCAATATAACAGAGTATTAGTAAAACTAATGTAAAATTAATTTTGCACTTTAGTGAAACTTTGGCTAGTATAATTATATGACAATAATTTTTTTCCATTTTAAAAAAAAAATATTCAAAACCTCAAAAATATTAATTAAAAATGACTGCTTTAAGTGAAGAAGTGACTCCTGCCGAAGTGTCGCAAAGTACAGTTAAACCAAATTCACAAACTCAAACAAAAGAACAATTGAATCAATCACAAAAAGACAGAACACTTTTTTGCATAAATATTGATCAAAATTGTTCCGAAGGCATTTTATATGAGCTTTTCTTGCAAGTGGGCCCTATCGACAACATTGTTCGTAAAGCAGATAGAAACGGGAATATAATTGCCTTAATCACTTATAAACATGTTGAATCATGTGATTATGCCATCAAGTTATTTAATGGAATTAAGTTGTTTAATCAATCCTTAAAAGTCCAACAGAGTCAACCAGGAGGTCAATTGACTGCTAAAAGTTCTAGTACTAATCTAGCCTCTGGTCAAAATACACCAAGTAACCCTACACCTCAAAATCGTTATAATAGAAAGTCGTTTGAGCCATCTCAGCAACAAAACGAACAATCTGAGCAACAAATGCAAGGATTAATGTTTCCACCTCAAAATCTATTGAACTTAATGTCACCGTTATTGCAACAGCTAAGCCCTTTGATAAACCAAAATATGAATCAATACGGCCAACAGAATCCGAACTCTTTTAACAGGTCTTTTTCAGGACCAAATGCGGGTAATAGTGATGTTGATTATAGACAAAGTAGAAGAAATCAACATTATCACGAAAATCATCATGACAATCGTCATCACCACCAACATCATCAAAGAGGTAACTCGAACAACCAGCAGCATTACAATCGTCGCGATAATTCGAATCAAGATCGGGATTTTCGTGAAAATAGAAGATCATTTAACAGATCGAGATCTCGATCACCATTCAGTAAAAGAAGAAGATAAACTATTAAATAAATGTATTCACAATTGAAATTCGATTTTGGTTAAATTGTTTTGTTTCTCAAAAATTTTTATTCTTTGTTAAAATTTATTTCATTTAATTTTTTTTGTCTAAATTTAAAATTCATTAAAAGAAAAATTACAATAAAATTAATTAAATAAGAAATTCGTTTTCTTTCTTTAGTTCATCTTACAATAAATCTTTTGCCAAATACTCAATTTTGTGAGTTACCACATGATGTAAAACAATTCTTTAAAACTGTTTATTTTAGTTTTCACTGGGGTCAAACTAGTAAAAAAGAATCGTTTTAGGTTTTTTTTTTCAAGTTTATAATTTCTAAAAAAATTGTCATAAGGCAATGAAATTAGCATAACACTATGAAACTACTTTACATCAACTTTTTTTTAATTAACGCCTTCTCATTGGAGCACATCGATTTTTAATAAATGTGTCATCAAAATCAGATTGACTGGTTGGCTAGAGTTACGTAATCAGGATTTTTCAAATGTTGGGACAAAAATGCGGGCAAACCTTAATGACCTGAGTCAATAAAGGGATTAATACGAAAGAGCCATAACAAAGTGAAAAACGCATAAATTAAGAGAGTACCACCGGAAAATTTAGTAATTTTCGAAGATGCAATTACTAGCCCCCTTTGAATAATTTTAAGTAAATAACCATCTTTTAATTCTGAATCCTTAATCCGGTTTTGAATCAATTATTATTAGTAGTAGTTTAAACCGCTGAAGAGCTCTAAAAAGCTGAAACAGTCGCTACTTATTTTCACGTGTTGGAAAGTAACTTTTCTTCTTAATTCATATCTTCTGCTTGCGGGCCTTGTGTTGGACTGTAAGTGATTCCTTTATTAAATTCAACATGTTTGTATTTGTTTGCCACTTTGTAACCAAAGAACAATACAATAACTTTTTAGTCTCGCTGCAACGATATTTGAACGCTTTCTTAATTATACCCAACATTCGGTTTCTCTTAGCTGTTGCATTCTTAACTTGTCAGTCCCATTCTAGATCACTTTGCACATAAACATCCAAATCTCTTTCATATTTTGACTTGCTTAACGGTTTCGAGTAAATCGTATTACCAAGCTCTGGATTATTATTACCAATATTAACAACTCAACACTTTACTACATTAAGCTGAGTTGACCAGTCTTTTGACCACTTGCACACCTTAGTTTAGCTTTTTAATTGTTGATAAGATCTTCGTGTCATCAGCATACGCTTCACAGCTGTTTTGAACAAGCTCCAACATATCATTAATATAAACAATAAAGAGTACAGGACCGAACACTTTTATTGACAAATAAGTTTAAGGTAAGTACGGTGGGTACGGTACGGTAGGGATTGTTCGCAAAGGATACGGTTCGCTCCGCAAAAGGTGAAAGTTCGATAAAAGTGCAGTATATGTATGTTTTCAAAATTTCAAGCACGATTTATTTTACAACTCACTCGAAATAAAACGTGGTCGGCTTGCGGTCTAACAAATAAGATAAGACGAGTATTTCAGGTAAAAAATACTAAATAAAATGTATCCCTTAGATCTTCTCATATAATGGTTAGAGCTTCAAATAGTAGAGTAAAACAGAAAAAAAAAGCAGATTGAAAAAAACTGAAAAATATTTATTTTCAAATAAACTAAATTTTAAATTGAATGGAAATAAATTTTTGCCAAAAAAAAATCTCTAATTTTAATGTAAAACAAGTCTAATTTTCTCTTCCCTTTTCAACTGGCTCTTCTTTGCTTCTTTAAACGAAAAAAAATGATAAAACTAAACTTTATTTAAAATTAAAGACACTTACTTTTTAAAGTCGTTAATAACTCTCGTCTTAATTTCTTTTCTTTGACTTGGAGCTAGAGCAGCACTTGGTAAACACGAAATTTACTTAATTTAGAGTTGAATTTATTATAAAAAGAAAATATCTTACTATGTATCATTTACATGTCTCATCGGAAAACTAGGCGTCGGTTTGACTTCTTTTAAATTGCAACATTAACAAATAATTCTTTTGAAAACTTAAATATCAAAATCTTACCATTATCCCAATTTTCTTCATCTTCAAATGGATTGTTCCGTGAACTCGATACACTGGAATAATTACTTTCAAAGTCCGGAAATTTTGGCTCAGGTTTAAGAGTTTGTGCTTAAGTTTCAGAAAAAAATAGTTGAAATTTTTTTTAGAAATTTTAATCAAATCATTACTAATAGAATCTTCATAAACTAATCTGACACGATCTGGACAAACGGCCAAATGATTTCTCAATTGGGTTCGAGGAATTACATGTTTGGCATTAAAAGGACAAAAATCCATACCTTTACCAGCGTATTGCTAAAAATAATTAATATTAGAAAATTCGACGATTTAAAAATTTTTAAACGTACTCTTTTGCATTTAATGACATGCATTTCGAATCTTGAACTTCTAACTTGGTGGTTGGCATCAAATGGGCATACTAAAATGGCTTCTTCTTCTTCCATTATTTAATTTTTTGAAAAAAAACTCTTTTTTTGAAATTGTAAAATTTTGTTTTTTTTTTCTATTTGAATTCTAAATTGAAAACAACTATTGAAATATTTTTGAAATTTTTAAAACCAAAAACTTTGTCTTTTAAAATTTTTTGTTTCTATTTAAAACTTGTTTATTCTTATCATTTTTTTAGTTGATACATATGATATTCTGCAATATAAGTTAAAGTTCCTTTGAACCATATGGATCCTAGGTGATTGATCTTTATTAAGAAGTACGGTAACAGTAATTATTTATAGGGTCCTCAATATAATCAATTCTGGGAATTTCCTCTGTTAATTTTATCGCTTTTTCTTGTGTTAAGTAGACTGATATTTGATCGAAATAGGACATCGGTCTTCGTCCAAGCCTGTTTGCGTCTCTGAGTCTTGATTGATATAGAGAAAACACTTTGGCTGGTTCATCTTCTGATATTCGAGGACAGTATCGAATAAAGCTGAATTGACGTTTTTTCATTTTTGGATGAGAACAGGCTAAACGCTTGTGTATGTAAAGACCATGTCTAGGTCGCAGTTTGACATAAATAACTAACCTCTTCTCGAAATTACAGTTTGTTACAATTTTTTAACTCACGCTCATCTCATCTGGTCTTAAATGCGAGGGACTCTGGTTGTTTAACACTTTGAATGTGAGTATCAGTGGTGCTCTAACTCTATTAGTTCGTTTGAAATTTTTGGACTCTCGTGTCTTTTCAAGAAAAATATTTCAACTTAAAAAAAGCGCGAAAATACATAAAAACTTTTTCCATCCACTTTAATGAAACATTTTCACTTTCCGGCTCAAAAAATTTATTATGTGACCAGTCACTGAGATAATCAAAATAATTTTTTTTATAAATCTGCCCTTGTCATGTGAGTTTTTGAGCCTCTTATCTCATTAATTTTAGACCCAGTTAACCGTTTAAAAGATCAAGAGACGGACGATGACTGCGACGATCTAGAGGTGGATATTAAGAAAAAAAGATGAAAGTCAAAGGAATATAAAGAATTTCAATGCTTTAACAATTATCAAGAAGCTCTGAAAGCAATTCAAGGCAAAGCCATTAAAAAAATACAACGCTGGTTAAGAGAGCATCTGGATGAAGGATATGATGAAGTAAATTCTGCCCAACTAAACAACTTGCTCAAAAGCGAAAAAAAAGAATGGTTGTTTGTCTTTTTTTCGCTCTGTTAATTGTTAACAAGTAGTTAAATCTCGATGTTTTTGGAGAGAATGCCTAGTTTCATCAAATTTTGTCGAATGGATTCTGAATTTAAATTATCATTAGTCGATCAAATTATTTTGACTCGGACTCCGAGTCAGAGTCAATTTTCAAAAATTTTTTTATAAATGCATTATAAAAAAATTTATTTATTCATATTTTGCATCTTTTATTAGTTCTTAGCCAAATAAGCATAAAAAGTATAATCTGCGAGGAACGAATAGAAGAGCTAATAGGAGCCATGCCTACAATATAGTTTTGCACTAAATAACTAAACCGCTAAAGCACTCAAAAATTGACGGCAAGTTACTCGCTTATTTAAACCGACGGGTTTGTATCTTAAGAAAAATAAGAAACAAAGTTAGTACAGGAAACCCTCGATAGATATCCGGTACAATTGTGAAAAATTCAATTTTGGACTATAGGTCAAATTCATATATATGGACACTTTTCTATTCGGGCACGATCATTAAAGTATTTATTGATTCATAAAATATTATTTTAATAGTTTAGAGAATGAAGATTATGAATTTTGTGACATTTCATTTTGTATTCTTAGAACAACGAATTTAACCGAATCAAATAAACCCCTCTTAGTACATTGGAAGACACAATCAATAAGACCAGTTGAAGTTTTTGGATTTTATTCAACAACATCTATGTAATTTTTCTTCCCTAAGCTGTTGATGTGTTTTTCCTATACGACGTATTTTTTTGATCAAATGTTTAGCCCATTTATTGCTTAAGATCAAATAAATTCCTATTCTGTTTAATCGAAAGTTTACTGTAATATTCTCGCGAGTCTTCATTTTTTTGACAAGTTAATTTTGACATATTTATAAAACATAGAGTAGTGTACTTAAGTAAGAAAAAATTACATGGAATTATCAGTTTAATATTTTAACATAAAAAATAATTTTTTGCGAAATTGAGATTTTTTCTTAGATTTTTTCTATAGTAATTTATTTATTAGTTTAGCTTGATTTTTTTTTATTTTGTAATTAATAAAAGATTTTTTTCTATTCGTAGTTTCGCTTTTGTAATTTTTAAAAAGTCTCATAATAACATTTAAAATCTAAATACCGTAGATATAATTTATTGAATTTAAAAAACCGAAATGGAAGACAATGATGCGACTAATAAAAAAATATCAAGTTCGGAAGATCTCGATGCTTTAATTGAGAGTAAGATTTTTAAAAATTTACACTTCCTACAGTCGATTCACGATAGCAGCGTTTAGTTTAAAAATCAAAGCGAATTATTTTTCTTTTTTTTTTGGATAAAAGAGAAAAATCCCATAAACACGGAACGTAACGTAACTGGATTTCGTAATATCAGTAGAAAACTAGAACTTTAAGTGTTTTACTAAAAATACGGAATATATTTTATTAAATTCCAGTTAAAATGTGAAATCTTAACGGAAGAGGTATTAATTTGTACATTCGTCACTTCATTTTGTGAGATTTTTTTTATGATTAAAAAATTCACTTTCAAAATGATAGAAATTGATAGGAAAAATATTGATTTTTAATATTTTGTTCCATTTTGTCATTTATTCAGAAATTATTCCGTATTTCAGAAATGTTACGTAAAAATAAATTCGGTAATTTTAGCGTTTTTTTAGCTCGTTCCGCTACGTGTTCCATAAATCCGCCTTTAAGTTCCTTTTTTTAGGGATAGCCAAAAAATTATTATGCAGTTAGTTTCACTTTTTGATTAAATATTTTAATCGATACAGAAATAAATAAGTAAAATACTTAATTTTTACAAACTAGAATTTCCTTCTTAACTTTTTGATTTTAAATTTAACTCCGCGTTGAAACGGGTCGACTTTTTTTTTAAAACCATTAATTTTTATATTTTAGCGAAAAGGCTTGAAGCGATTGCAAGCAAGGCAGGTAATCACTTAAATATTTTTTTAAATATTCAGTTAACTGCTGTGGACACGATAAAGAAATCCCTGCGGATTTGGACCGATTTCCCGCCGTTTCCGGCTTCTATATCCCCTATAACCGTATGTTTCACGCTAAAAAGCGTGAAAAAAATGAAATCACCGGAAACCGCGTGACATCTCAGATTTGAGGTTCTATTCTATTATATTTTTCTATTTTAAGAATTTTTGAAAGTGGTTGAAGAGATGAAAAATGGTATTTCCTTTATTTTTTTAAAACATGAATTTACTTTTTTCATGTTTTATTATTTATGCATTCATTTTATTAATTTTTTTTTAGAATACAGAATTGCTATACAAAGTAAAATTTATACATACAGTCGTCGCTCGATAAAATCATAAACGTTCGGTATTGGTCTTCTATGAAAAGATTCTGTATGAAATAAAGGTTCTATGAAACTTTTCTCTTATGAAATGATAATGCATATATATATATATATATGCAGTCGAGTCAAACTTATATCACCCAAGCCATTTTGCAGTGGTAAAAATGAAATTTGGCTTTACTGGAATCGATTAAAAGTGATTTAAGTGTGTGGCGATATAAGTGTGACTTTACTGTATATATATTTATGTATCAAATGAAATCTATTGTTCTTTATAACGCAATTGTGACCCTGTCGTGATTTGATTATATCGAGCAAGGACTATACAAAAAAGTTCAATTATCACACTTTTTTTAATTTTTTTTAATTTTTTTTCAGGTTTAGATGAAGATCCTTTGACCAAATTTTTAGAAAAAATGTTTGCATTTTTTTCATTTAACAAGTAACAAAATTTTATTTCTTATTTCAGTTTATGAAAAAAAAAAATCCAATAACACGAGCCGGAAAGTGGAAAATGTTTTATTTAAGTGGATTGAAAAAGTTTTTATTTTCGCGCTTTTTTTAAGTTGAAATATTTTTCTTGAAAAGACACATCGCCCCAAAAATTTCAAAAGAACTAATAGAGTGAGAGCACCACTGATACTTACGTTCAAAGTGTTAAACAACCACAGTCCCTCGCATATAAGACCAGATGAGATGAGCGTGAGGTAAAAAATTGTAACAAACTGTAATTTCGAGAAGAGGTTAGTTATTTATGTTAAACTGTGACATAGACATAGTCTTTACGCACACAAACGTTTGGCTTTTTCAAGGCTTTAGCTGTTTACTCAAATTTTAGTCAATTGTAAATTTTTTTCCTTTTCACTTCTTAAACTATCCATCTTATCCGGCCTCGTATTGCGTATTAAAAAAAATGTATTCGCTTAATTTGTAATCTAAATAATTTTCTTAAATTTAAATATTTTGAAAATTATTGTTAATGTCTGGAATGGTTCTTTATCCGGGACTGTGAAATTTTTATTCAATTCAATTATTTCAATTCAGATGAATTTTTTATTTCAATATAAATTCATTCTTAAAATGATACAAATTGAAACAATTTTGCTACACTTAAGATACATGTCTGCAAAAACAATACAAACTAATTGCACGTTTAAACATTTTATTTTTTATGTCGTGCAAAATTTGCTAGAAATGCAGAGCTTTTGCAAACGGAAATTACCTTAAGTAGAAAAACAGTTATCCAAATTCATCATTGTTAAAATGACTGAATTGAAAAAAAACTTGACAGCACCTCTTTATCCTCTAATTTTTATCTATTTTTTTAAGGAAAGAAAAGTCTGATTGAATTTTGAGAAAAATGGATTAAAAATGATCACATTTTTTGATTTTTTGATGTGAATATTTAGTACAATTTCTTTCAATTATTTCAATGACCATGGTTTCTGTTTGTTGATCACTTTGCCCAACCAAATCCACAAGTTTACGATACAATTACGATAAGGAATGTTTGCAGGCCTAGGTAAAAGGTCTATGTTATTATACTCAAACCAATTATTGACTATACCGGCTCGATGGCATTGAACATTGTTCTGATGGATTTGAAACAAACAATTATTAATTTTCAATTTTAAAATCAAAATTTTATTTTTATTCGTTATCTTTTATTTTTTGTTCCTCTATTAATACTTTATTATAAATTAAATCTAAGTCTAATTTTCTCTTCCTTCTTTGCATCTTTAAGCAAAAAATAAAATGATGAAACTAAATTTAAACTTAATTTGTTTTTTTAATTTTAAGAAAAAAGTATAATAAAAATAAAATATCTTAATATGTATCATTTGCATGTCTTATTGGAAAACTAGGCGTCGGTTTGACTTCTTTTAAATTACAAAATTCAATTCTTTTGAAAACTTAATTATCAAAATCTTACAATTATCCCAATTTTCTTCATCTTCAAATGGATTGTAGCGTGAACTCGATACACTAGAATAATTACTTTCAAAGTCCGGAAATTTTGGCTCAGGATTGGGATTAAGTTTCACCACAAATTAATCAAAAAATTATTTATAAATTTTAATCAAATCAACGATTTAAAATTTTTAGACTCTTTTGCATTTAATGACATGTATTTCGAATCTTGAACTTCTAACTTGGTGATTGGCATCAAATGGACATACTAAAATTGCTTCTTCTTCTTCCATAATTAGAAATAAAAAATGTTAGAAACAAAAGTTCTTTTTTTGAAATTGTAAAATTTTGCTTTTTTTGCAAAATTGAAAATAACTATTGGAATATTTTTGAAATTTTTAAAACCAAAAACTTTGTCTTTTAAAATTCTTTGTTTCTATTCAAAACTTGTTCATGCTTATCATTTTTTCTTAGTTAATACATGCAGTCATGGCCATTCAGATCTTCCCTTCATGAACGTTCCTGAACCTACACATTCATATTTTTTCACAAACTTTCACAATCTTTCACAAACTTTCATAATCTTTCACATACTTTCATTAAATTTCGAGTTTGAAATCAACTACGATTAGTTAGATAACTATAATCACCTTTCGAGAATCTTGTAATATAGTCTTTAACTATAATGAAAAGGAATGGGGCTAGGAAATCACCTTGTATTAACTATAAACCAATCTAGGGTAATATTTTTCCTGCAAAAGTCAGGTGGTTAGAATCTATGACTAAGCATTAGAAAGGAAATTTGAGTCTTATTTAGACCAAGTTTTATTGGCAAGTTTATTTTGTAAAGAAAATACTAAGCATTTAGAAGCTTTTTCCATTCATTCATATTTTTTCAAAAAGAAATATTAAAATAAAAAATATCTAATGCAACTTTTTCGAAAAAAATTTAAATCTTTAAATTCCATCTGTAACCCCACAAGTCAATAAAATGAACACATTGTTAGTCGAAAATTCAATCAAATATCACGGAAAAGAGTTATTTGACCTAATAGCTCAAAAAAATGATCATAATCCAGACCAAAATTCATCAAATGAGATCAAATATTTGGATGAAAACAATCAAGTTAAAGTTTTATCTCACTCCGATTTGGAGTTACAACAGTAAATAAATCTTGATTTTTTCTATCAAGTTTTAACGATTCTCGATTTTTTTTAAAGAAACAACAATGATCAATTTTTGAGAAATAGACTACTTGCGTTCATTTCAAAAAAGTCTGATATTTTGTTCAATGTAACAGAGTTTCCGTTAAGGCTAAACACAGATGAAAATGATGTTATTTTTCTTGGTAGTGTAGATGATACAAAAGATGGTAAATCATTGATTACCACTAAATATAAACTTTAAAAAAAAAGATTTAATTTATAAATTATTTCACAAATATATTATTCAATTTAAACAACAATACCGAAGATAAAAAAGAGTTGTTGAATCAAGTTAGTGATTCTGAAATGAGTGATTTTGACATACCGCCATTTGAAACTTTTATGGGTATTCATTCAAGTGCTCGAAGAGAACATCTTATGAATGTAAGCACCTTATACTAGATATTGAAATTTTTTAATTGAAAAACTCTTTAAGTACATTAACCGTGGTGACATTGTGATTGGTTGCATCGGTGACATAAATTACAAAGGTTTAGTAATGCAAATGATTTGCTTTGACAGCGACAAAAGAAGAGACATTAGTCACATTAAGCTAAATGTATTCAAATTTCGATTAAGATTAAATTGCAATATTAAGAAAATTATTTTTTTCAAGTTGTTTTGTCCTTACCAAAATGCAATTCGAAGTATTCAATCAAAGTCAAAGTCAAGATCAGATAAATCTGATTTAGAATCACATTTTTTTCGAAACAATTTTTTGAGATGTGTAGTGGTAAATTTAGATAAACAAAATGATGTTTGTGAAGTTAGTCTAGAATGGAGCGAAGAATTTCCTAATAAAAATTCCATAAGACTAGTAAGAGTAATTTTGAAAGTTTAATCCACACCAATACCTAACTTTTTTTTAACCAAAGGGTCAGGTAGAACCAGAAACTTTGCCGGCTTATTTAAAAAACATGTAAATTTTAACTTGATTAACTTTTACTTGAGACTAAATATTATTTTAGACAAGATTTTCAATACGATCGTTTTTCATTTGGGAAATCTCTCAATCAACAAAAAGGTTTCAACAATCCGGCATGCATTAAACTATTTGGTAAAAAACTCGGTGTTAATTTTGAAAGTACATTTTCATTGATGAATGCTCTGAATCGGTATGATTCAAAATATGCAAATTTTATCTCGTTTTTACTTTATTTTAATCATTTTAAAGAAAAGAAATAAAGAAGGAAGAAATGGCCGATCAATTATTGAAACGTCAGAATACGAATATAGCCCTTGAACAGTATACATTTTTTACAAAAACTCTTTGACCATATTTAATCATTTTATGATCTTAGTGTGCATAAAGGAGTCAAGTTATTTAAAGACGGAAATCTTCAGGATGCGATTTTAAACTATCAAAAAGCATTACAGTTAGACGAGGAATGTGTTGAAGCGTTTGTAGCTCGAGGAGCTTTGAACGCTAATCAAGGTGAATACTTAAAAGCAATTGAAGATTTCGAGAAAGCTCTCAAGATTGATGTATCACATTCAAATGCAAGAAAATATCTTAAAGAAGTATTTCTTGCTTACTCAGTTAAGTAAGTTTCTCTTTAACGACGGTACCTCAAATCATAATTAAATGTTAAATCATAATTAAGTTTGATTTGGGGTACCATTTTTAAGATTAAAATATAAATTCTAAGCTCATTTTATTCTTACATTGATCAAGATTAGAAAAATCAGAAAAATTGGAAGAAGCTAAAGCTTACTTAAAAAAAGCTATTGAGATCGATCCTGAAAATGAAGTTATCAAAACCAAGTTAAGTGATCTCGATAATAAAGTAGGATTTTAAAATCAATTTCATTACAACACACTCATCATTTTATTTTTCTAAGATTGATTGCTTATATTCCAGAAATCGATATGGACCAAGCTTACCCTCGATTACGGAAAAGAACAAACAAAAAAAACGATCACCTTCACCGGAGAGTTACTCTAAAGATAAAGCAATAAAATTAAGTGTAAATGAAAGTAAAAATAACAAAATATCACTACACAATGAACGAAGACAAGATGACAGAAGAAATTCTTCACATTACGAAAAAAACAAAAATGATAAATTCCATAAGGATAAAAAAACGAATAAAAAATCAGATAGGTCAGATGATGATGAAGATTTAGAAGCATTTTATAATCAACTCAAACAAAAAAAGGCATCAATGGGAAAAAAGAAATGAAATGTTTTTTTTTTATTGATATTAAAATCCAATAACACGATTTTTTCTAAACTGTATTTTCAACCACTTTTTTTTTTTATTGAAATTCAATTAAATGTAACTTTGAACAATTGATTATTCGAATAAAAGGAATAATTTTAAAGAAAGTTTTCTTTTTTTTTCGTTCAATGTTTAATTTAGCTTTTAACATGGCTATTCACTTATTATTTAAATTTTCAAGTATCTCATTGATGAAATTTGAACTTCAGAAATGATTCAATTCGGTGTTGGTGCTATAAAAACAGCCAAATCAAAAAGCACTCTTCTCAAAAATTTGGGAAGCTCTTTAAGTTTAAATTGTAGTAATTTTTAGGCTCATAAAGTTCGCCTAATGCAAATCTTTCATGCTTTCTGAATTTGTAAAACAGATCATTTTCGAGGTTTATGATTTTTAGCGCATATTTAGGAGTTTAATTTTTATCCCATGGGCCGTTAAATAAAAATGTAAGGTTCGGGTTATTCAAAACTTTCACACTATCAAATTTTTGCTATATCGATGTCAGATTTGGAATCTGCGTCCCAATAAAACCCTAAAAAAGTATTTTTTTATTTTTCGAAAAAAATTTTTTTTTGACCCCTACCCCCTCCCCTAGTTTTATAGAACAAGAGTTAGTTGGTCACCATTTCTGGCCGATATCTCAGCTATTTGATCATTAATCATATAAACAAGATAACGTGTTTAAAGTTGCGAAAAAAATCAATGTGTGATTTTATCCTAGGAAAAAAGCGGAAAAATGTGCAAAATTCCAGTTAAATCGAATTTTGCCCTTCAAAATACCAAATCAAAAATCACTAAGATAAGGGAATTCGTAAATTCTGACTAAAAATTCGTAAATCTTATGCATTAAAACCCCTAATTCCCTCATCTTTGTGATTTTTGATTTTTATGAGTTTTTAGATGGCGTTAAAGTTTTGCATCGGGCGAACCTTACCGTAAACCCTCTCTATTTGTACCCATAAATGTTGACCTTTTAGATAAGGTTTCTATAAAAGAATTTTCTCACTACCTCATTTTAACTCTAACTTAATTTAAAAAAAATAATGGATTCAAATAGAGGAGGTTTACGGTACCTGAAAACAATCTTTTAACTTATATTGAAATTTAATTCTTGTTTAAGTTTCTAAAAGAACATTTTTGACTGAAAATTATTATTGTTTTGAACAATGGGATAAATATTTACTTTCGGATATTGTTAAAAAAGTTGGACCTGGTAAAGTTAAAAATTTTATTCAAGATCTCAAAATTAATTTTTAATTTTAATTTTATTAAAGTCAATCAATTTTCAATCGCAATAAATGATAAACTTACCAACAAAGGTCTTGTAACACCATTAGACATGGATTTGGTAACTTAAATTCTCCAAAATTACTCATGCATAATTTCTTCATTTTGTTTGATCTAAAAAAAGTTGGCAACTAAATTGATTCATGTAAATAATATTCAAGAGTTGGAGTTTATTGAAAACATTTTTGTCAAGTAAATAATTTTCATTAAGTGAGTCTTTATAAAAATATAAAAAATTTAAATTTAGCTATAGAAAAACTCAATCGTCTTTGTACGTTAGAGATTCTATGCATTACAGTTTTGCTAGAAATTATATTGATCTAAATCAGTCGGATAGATTATTACAAATATTGAAATTAAAAGTAAGATTTTTTTCACCCATTGTTATAGGAATGTTTTTAATTGCTCTATGATAAAAGTATAAATATGGATTATTTTTGGACTCATACACTGCTAATATGTTAATGGACTTTTTTGTTAAACAAAATGATTTCAAAAAAGCAGCTTTAACTGCTCACGAAGTTATGCTTCAAGAAAATTCAGAAAATGAACTTACACAAGCAGCTTGTCTTTTAACGTGTTTGAAGTTAATGAAATCTGAAGCTAGTTTAGTTGAAGAACCCGCTGAAGACAATCAAGGAGATGAGAAAAAAGTTTGTTTCAAATATTCCCTAATTCTAAGCTTGATCTTTTAAATTTTTAAAGGAAAAAAGACTGGTTTACTTTTTAAGAAAAGAATACAATGATGAACATTTTGACTTAAAAGACTTACCAAAACTCTGTGGAAAGACAATTTATTTTTCAAGCAGCAATGCAAAGTCTGCTGATAAAACTTTAACCAACAACTTAAAAGTAGACTTTAGAATATTTTAAATTATTTTAAATTTTAGTTAAAGAAGTTGTTTAGATGTTTGGTTTGTTGCATTTTGGAAAATATGACAAAGCTCTCGATCTTTTCCAAAATACAATTGTTCAAAACTCAGGAAAGGCTTATCAATTTGTGTTTGATGAATTCAAAAGAGTTAATGAGGGTTTATTAAAAGATGAAGAAAAGGCTAAAAACAACTCATTATTTCTTGAAAAATGGACCGTAAGATTTTTCATCAAATTAAAATTTTTGATAATCTTTAAAAATTTATTTAAAAGAACGCTGAAAAGCTTGTTGAATCAAATCCTGATAAGCATCTCGTAAAAAAAGACTTAGATGTAGTCATAAAAGACACTGAAACTTATTTAGAAAATGTTAAAAAAGTTCAAGTATCACAAGACATTGAAGAACAGAATAATCTATTTTCAAAATGGAATAAGGAACAAGAAAAAGAATTACAAGATCAATTGAAAAATTTCACAATCGATCAAAAAAAACAATCTATACTCAAACGTTTAGATGATTTGGAAAAACAAGAAGAATTGATTACATTCTTTGAAAAACGTCAAGAAATAATTGACGCATATTACGGAAAAGGTTTTACCACCGAGTATCCTTCTGATATTCCCGTTGAACCGGAGGAATCCGCATTTAAAGCTAAATACGAGCGTCATTTTAAGCCATGGCCTAAATATATGAACAGACCAAAAAGCTCGTATCAAATAAGCAAAACAAGAGCGGCTAAACTCGAATCACTTAAGAAGATTTATTTGAATGACACTAATCAACAAGCTCAAACTGAAGAGGTCAAAAAAGCATAGATTTTTTAGTTTTAGTTAAAATTCATTATTTAATAATAAAATGTTAAAAAATTATTAAATTTTTCCATAAAAAAGACCAAAAGTGATTTTTGGCTTAAAAACCAAAGACTCAAAGTTCAACAAAACTTTCTAAAAAAATTTTCAGTCTTAGGTATGTCGAGGTCAAGATTCTTGGAGAAAGCAAAGAGCAAATTATTTAACGGATTCAAATGTACAAAAGGGAATGTTAGTTCCATTTTAGAAGAGACAATTAATGCCGGAAACGAAATAGAACGGAAAAAAGATATTTTAACCTCACCGTTACGATTTTTAGAAGACAACAACTCGGTAATTTATGGTCTAAAATGCAAGAAACGTGTTCAAATGATTGAAAATTCAGATGGCGAAGATTATGATTATGATAATTCAAATATTAGCAAATTACCAATTTTGGTATTAACTCCTGAAAAAAAACGAAATAAATTCACAAGTACTTTTGTTGAGCGTCCACCTGTAGAATCTTTTATGACCGATGACTTGACCATTTCATCTCCTACTATGAGTTCTATTGACTGTTTAGATTCGCGTGTAAGTGAAAGTTTAATAACCAATGATTCAACTACAATTATTGGAATGGAATTTGCATTTTCAAACATTTTATATCAATCACCAGTTATAAGACAACGGTCAACTAATTCTTTAATATCCGAAGATATTACTAGATTTACTGATGCAAATAGTGATTTATTAGGTCTAATAACTCAAGACTTTCAATCAGCTGATTCTGATTTTTACCGTAAATCCCGAAATACCTCAAACGAAATGTATGTATAATACTTTGCGGTTAAACCAGTGAGTAAAAATGAACTCAAAATTTTGTCAAAGTAAATTTCCTTTTTTTTATTCCAAATTTTGTATTTTTTTTTCGCAATTAAAATTTTCAATAAAATTATTGTGTAATTAAAATATGTTTTAATTAATCGGTTTCTTTTAATTTTATGTAAGAAACTCTTGAAAGGACAAGACAAGTTGCATTCTTTTGATTAATCAAAAGAATAAATCTGATTATGCGAATGGTCACATTGAAACTACAAAGTATTCTAGAGAGAGAAATTTAACTCTGTATACTTAACATAATTGCCATGGAAATTTTTTAAATACTAATAAAAAATAATTAAAAACATTTAAGTTTATTTTTGCTTATAATCGCATCAAAAACGTAATTTATAAAACCCTAAATGTAACAGAATATAACAAAATAAAGCAAAAAATGAGCTTAAGTAAAGAAGCCATTAATAAAATAGCACTTTCAAAAAATGTAATTTATCAACTGTTTCTCAAAAATTAAAATTATATAAACTTAAAATTTTTTTCATTTAAGAAAAATCATGCAATATCTATTGTGCGAGAAAAAGTAACTGCAAATTATAAAATTAGATCCGATTTATGGAGACATGAGATTTATCTCGAAGTACTAGTTGACTTGGTTGACTTTTGTTTAAAGAAAGGCTTCTCACTCGATCAATGCGTTAAATGTTCTCAGTTTATGGAGAATTGTTTAAATTTGATGAAAAAACCTTCGTCAAAGTTAACTAGTTTAGTCGATTATTTAACAGAAAATTTAAAGAAATTGCCACCTGCTGTGGATGATTATTATTTAAAAGAGTTTATCGGATATTTGAACACAACTATACTAACTCATTTCAATTTGTTCAAATATGTTTTTTGTTTCGACAGAGATGATAACACAATTGTTGAAAAGAAAGCATTTTATAGTCCAAAAGAAAATCAAGATGAAGTTGGAACGAATATAGCTAAGCCTTATAATGTTTGGCTTTATGATGAAAAATTGAATGCTTTTGATTCAAAAGAAAACGAAATAAAAAAAAAGTATGGAGATCAACGAGAGAAAATGTTAATTGAAGAACAAAATGCGATTAATTTAATTAATTTTATAAAGAATGACGCTTATGGCCAAGAAAAGCCTCTTGATGAAAAAGTAATTAATTTTAAATAAATCAAGTTATAGCTTAAAATATTTGATTTCATTTGATTGTTAGACCATGAAACAACTCTTGAATGAAATATCAGGTCCAATTTTTAAAGCAACAAAACAAATTTTAAAATGCGATTTAGATGAGGCTAAAGAAAGAGTTGAAAACTCACGACAAAGAAATACTCTAATAATGGCTGAAAGTATTGAATCTTGAGAAATATTGAACACATTTTGTTTTTTTTTAATTAATTAAATCATTTTAAGGTGAAGCTCAAATGAAAGCAAAAGAATCAATGTCAATTACTCCAAAAGGAAAAGGTAAAAAGTGATTCACATTGATTTTGTACATAATTTAAATTTTATGAAAAGAAAATATTAAAAATTTTTGTTTTTCAATAAATTTTATTAAACTATTTCGATTTTATTTAATAATAGAATATAATTAAATTTGAGCTAGAGAAATGGACTTTGGTAGTCACTTTCCATGTTACTTTGTATAATAAAAAAGAATCTATAGACAATTATTTTGGATGGTCAAAATTTATAATTTTTTATTAATGTTTTATTAATCCTTTCTAATACTTTTAATACTCTTTGAATAAAAAATGATTCAAAAAAGGAATGTACTTTTAAAAGTCATCTGAGTCTTCCATTTAAAAGTACGTAAATTATTGAGAGGGGTCAGATTAAGTCTTTTAGATGGTAGTACAAAAATTATATCCTTTTTAAGATGAGACCAGAGTTTTCTCTTTAAAAAGGATAAAAAGTACATCCTTTTCAAGATGGATTTTCAGGGAAGTAAAGATAAATATCTGATTGGAACATAGAATTTTTTTAAAAAGTATTGATAAAGTTTTACTTTATTTCATTGTCAATAGCTCGTAAACCCCTTTATGGAAAGTTTTTTTTTTGTTGGAACAGAAAGTTATTTGGCAGCGGTGCCGATATAGGCTTGAAAAAAGAAATCCTTTTTGATTAAATTTTAAAATTGCTTTCAGATTTCTTCAAAGATTTCTTTAAGAGATCGCCATTGGGATCTTTCGAAATTCAACTGAAAAAATAGCTGGAATTTTTTATTTTTACAAAAATTTACCATAAAATGTGGGAAAATCTGAATTTTTGACTTTTCTGATTTTATGTAATTTTTGCTAAAAATTCAATAATTTAGTGAAGTTTACGAACATTTTTTGTAAAATCCTGTTATCAAATGACTAAATATTACCTGTGTTTTCTAATTTATTACTTAACTGTTCTAAAATATATCAAAAATTATTAATTGAAGTCCAAATTTATTTGAAGTCCAAATATACACAGCCAGCACTCGTTAATCCGAAGTTAATTCAGGAACTAAAGCTTTTATATACGAATACGACCTTTGTTAGACCTCATCTCGAGTATGCGGTAAGTACTTGGTGCCCTAAATTTAAAACTGGCATTAGTGTTCTCGAAAGGGTTCAACGAAGAGCGACAAAATTGGTGAATTCGGTTGAAGCAAAACCATATGGAGAAAGACTCAGGATTTTGAAATTATTGAGCCTTGAAGAAAGACGTTTAAGAGGTGATCTGATCCAAATGTTCAAAATAGTACACAATCTCGAAGAAATTAAGTTGGTGAGAGGGCTAAACTATTCTAGGAATAAGGAGAAGATCAAATGATAAAAAATTGGTGAGAGAAATAAATCGCAGATGATTGTATCGCTACATTTTTTTAAACAGAGTAGTTCAAGTATGGAATAGACTATCGAGAGCAGTGAATGCAAAGTCAGTCAATTGTTGATAAAGAAGTTTTTGGAATGGCTCAAAGAAACGACTGATACGGCTCTTTTAGGGCCAAACGCGATTAGCGTTAGTAACGTAGACAATCGTCTACTGCAGTACTACTAAAAGAGCCTGTTAAAAATATGAAAATTAATTTTCCCAGCGGTGTCTAAAAGAGTCTTGAAGTTATAACAACTTAAAAAGTAGTTTTCTTTATTCGCTTTGAATTAAATTAATTCCGCACTTAAAGTTTCAGTTCCGATTTTTCTTTGCGAAAACCGTTTAAAAAAATTAAGCTTTACGTTAAAATTTTTTTATTAAATTAATCCAAAAAAAAAAATCAGGTCCTTAAAATTAAAACAAAATAAAAAAAAAATTAAAATTTAAAAAGAAGTCTTTTCGATTGAATTTCCGCGTACTCTTTTTTGTATTGAATTTGTTGATGATAAATTTTGATTGTACAAAAAACTTTTAGCTCTCGTAAGAGTATTTGATACAGGTGAATTTACAATCTTATACGAAACATTATTTGTTAATTTAGTTGAATCTAAATTTTGTTGATTGTTTAATTTTGCCAAATTAATGGACGTATTATTTCTTAGAAGAGGCAAAGCTGAATGAGTTCTTCTAAATTCATGATCCAAATTACTAATGTTACTAAGATGGCCGTTTGTTTTAAGTCTTATTTTGGCGATTTCATTAGAACTCGGTTGATAATTCGGGTTCGGTGATTTAAGAGTTTTTAAATTTGTTTTTACATTGTTAGTTAAGTAGTAATTTACATCTCGTAAAGCTATGAGTTGATTTACTGAATTAAGGCCCATATTTTTGTTTGAATTATTTGACAAATTCTTAATCTCAAAACCGGTTTTATAAATATTTGAATTAGAATCTGACGTAAAACTTGATGCTGAATTGTTATTAAAGTTAACAGGACTCGATTTTTCTGTTGATTGACTTTTAATAAAACTAGGCTCTTTGGAATTATTTTCGTCTTGTTTAAGAAACACGTATTTCGGATTCTTTTGATAACTTTTAACCGAATTTAAAACAATTTCGTTCTCTTTTGAGCCATCAAAGACTTTAACTTTTTGTTTCTCGATTGAACTCGATTGATCAGCGCTATTATTTGGTGTCTGTGGACAACTTTTAGAATTCTCATTCTTCATAAATTTATAACTTCTCGAAGCTGTTGGAACATACTTTGGTGGTGGTGGTTTGTTTGATTGTGCAAAATTAATAACTGAGGTACTCGTTTTGGAATCATCAATAGAATCAACACCCGTTTCTGGTTCTATTGTATGAAACGTATTTGAACGTTGTTGTGTAAAAAGTTGTGAATGATAACTTCGATTAGTCGAGCCTGAATTTTCTCGTTTTGAGTATAATTGCGTAGGTTTTTGTTGAAAATTGTTACTTCCGACTAAAGTTAAAAAATTTGATTGAGAATTTTTTGAATCGTTTTGAAATTTAGCGGAATGAACAGTTAATTTAACAACTTGCAAATGATTATTACTATTAAAATGATGATTTCTAATGTTTCGTTTAAGGTCATTTGTAATTGTTTGATCCGAGTCGATTTGTTTTAGATGAGATTTAGTAAATTTTGGTTTTTGAATGGAATTAAAATCCTGAGAGTCGCTCATAATTAAATTCGAGTCATCCGAGAACTCGTAGTGATTATGTGAATTAGGTGAATTTGGCTCGTCTTCTAATAAACCTCCCGTATTTTCATCTATCTTGCTCATTAAATCTTGTTTTTCAAAAGCTTTACATCTTTCGACATTCAAAAAATTTGTTAAATTTGGTATCAAGTGAACCTGAAGTAGATTATCATTAAAACTAACTTTTTTCTTAGTTTTATTATTGCTACTGGCTGATAAAAGACTATTTTGTTTTGTTGAAGATTCCAATGTTTGAGAGATAGTGCTACATGAATTTATGGTTTGAGGAGATTTAGCTCGTTTATGCTCATTATCTTCTTTTTTTTCGTCTAAATTCTCTTCTATTGAGTTTGATTCAGTAGCCCTCTTTTTCAAAATGGGAGAGCATGATTCATTTGGCGACGAGCTTGATGATGATGTCATAGTAGAAATTGGTGAATTTGTTGTCTCAGAGTTATCTTTTTTTGTATCAATTCTATTCAGATTGTCAAAATGATTGAGATTAGTTACAGTTAAATTGGCTACAGTAAAATTGTCCGAATTTTGTTTAATTCTTATTTTATGTCCATTATTCAAATCAGTCGGACTAATAGTTAACGCTTGAGTAGACACAAAATTTTTATAATTTTCTACAGATTGGCCAGCATTTTTTGATGCAAATGATGGATCGGATAACGACATTGGCGGTGTAAAACGATTAAATTCTTGATTCGAAATTTTCTTCTCCAAATCTGATGTCTTACGTGTTAATATATTAACGATTTGTCCTGTTGTAACTGGTCTATTGAAACTATTCAATTGACTTTGTGTGGTTATGTGAGTTGCTTCGGGTGTAAGATTCGGAAAAATACTGTTAGATAAAGTAGTTGATGCCGAAGAAGTCCTAGACCCGTTTCGATTATTTAATTTTGTTAGCTGAGTTTTTGGTTCTGGTAAGCTTGTTTGTGATGTGGAATTGATGATTGAGTTTTTAGGTGATTTATTCGTAATATTTACATTTTCATTGCTATTAGCCGAACTTAAAATAATGATCGAACTTGCCATGATATTTTTGATTATCTAATTTTGTTTTTTTTTTTTGTATAAATCAAACTTGTGAGCTCTTTCTTGTGTTATTAAAGCAATCGATAAAGCCTCATTTTACTTAATCTCTTAAATAAAAAGGGGTTTAAAAATTAAATCAAACAATTTTTTTTTTAATTTTAGAAAAATAAAATGGATTTAAATTAAGATTAGAAAAATATAATTATTAACTAAAGATAATTCAAAGTAGGTTTCAACCTGAAATTTAAAAACTAGGTTTTAAATTGAAAACTCTAAAAATAATATTTGTTGGCTTTTAAAACAGTATTAGATCTTAAAGGAGCTCATGAAATGATCATAAACTGTAATCAGGTATGAAGTAAAAAAAGGTCAAAAACATTATTTTTAGGTTTTCGGGGGAAAATAAAAAAGTTATTAGGAAAAATATTTTGAGTGTCTAGGTTAAAACATCGAAACCTTTACACTTCAATTTACACCATACTTAGAATTTCAAGATAATATGATTTTTTTTTTTCGAAAAGATCATTAAATAGTATTGTAAAATTACTGTATGAGCAAATTTTCTCAAATTCATGAAATATCAATAACCAACCTTAAAAAACCTTCAACGATAAGTTCAAAACTCTCGTTGATGTCCTCTATAAATATTGGTCCATTGTATACGATTCATGGTCAAATAACTAAGATACCGGTTAAAAATGGTTAACAACTTACTCTTGTTTTATAAAACATGGGGAGGGGGGGTTTCAAAATTTTTTATTTTATTTAAAAGTAAAAGAATACATTTTTGTGGGTTTTTTTGGGCGCAGATTCCGAATCTGATATCGAAATAGCAAAGTTTTGATAGTGTCGAAGTTATGAATTGCCGGAACCCTTAAAAAAATGTTTAACTCGACTTTTATGAAAAACTTCAAAAATCTAATCAGACCAAAATTTTCTAAATTTTATGCTCTACAAGAATCTGTATAGATATTTAATATTGGAAGCTTCGTTAAAAAGTAATATCGCTTAAGATTGATTGTCAAAATGTCACTTTAAATAAGCGGAAAATAAGCAAATTTTCGTTTTTAACGGGTCTGATTACCCTTATAATGGTCAAAAAGTCAAAAAATATTTTTTTTTTCACCTAGCCCTAAAAAACCCACCAATAATTGGACCCATATGAGTCAGGATGGTCCCAAAAAGTTTGAGTTGATTCCGGTAAAAAATGAAAGCTGAGGTCCCAAAACATAAGTTTAAAATAGTTTTAGATTAAAAATTTTAAAATTTGAATAGTTTGTTTTTATGATGCTGTGAACCTTACGTTTTGTTTTGTTTTTCTTATAAAACTTCAGGCTGGCTTATTAATAAATTTAGAGAGAGAAACTGCAAGTTATGAAGGTCGAATGGTATGTCAAACATTCAAGTAAATATAATTTCGTTTCTTAGAATTCAACTGGTTTTTACAAAAAAATCATAACAGCTTACTTATCTAAGATTTAAAAGTTAAATTCCAGTCTTTGGTAAAGGTTCGACGGAAAATTGGACAGTTTTGTCTCCACTTTCGTAAATGTGACGGATTTTTCTTTCTGACCAAATTAAAAGAACTTTTTTCTATGTTTTAACAAAGACGAGGTGCATTCTTGAATTGGAAAATTAAAGATTTCTTTAGTTCAAAGGTTCAGTTTTTTAATAACAAGTGAAAAACCGCCTAAAAATTTGAATGGAAATTTTAGAAGGGGGGAGTCGTATTCTTAAAAAGAAAAAGATTTTCTGACAGGGAGGTTTAAACATGTAAAAATTTCAAATAGGCCTAATGTTGGGAACTTTTTTTTTGCAAGTACCCCATGCTACCAGTCTAAAAAACCTATTTTGATTATTTTCGGAATTTCATTTAACTAATTTTATTTTTTCTCTTTTAATTGTCGTCCTATTATTGGCTCTTAAATTCCAACTAAAAAGATTTCGAAATTCAGAAAAAAATCAGAAAAAAATATCTTAAAATTTACCAAAAACCTGCATACTAGTGAAATGGGTACAAGTTATTTTAAAATCCGATAAAAATTTGTAAGATTGATTTTTTGGCGGAATCCATATTTAATTTCATCTAAGTTTTCATTGAGTATTTGCATGAACATTTGTTGATTAGAAATGATAAACAGTTTCACCAATGATCTCTATGTCTGTTTTTAGAAGATGTTTCTATTCAAAATAGATCTATATAGATAATACTTCTATAGTTGGATTGAGTCTTTTTATAGCTCGAAATTGATCGATTTCTAAAAAGCTTCCAATAACTAAAGAAGACATCAAGACCTTCAATTTTGAGGATATTTTGGCGATTTGGTAGTCATTGTTCGTCATTTGTCACGAAAAGACAAAAAATAAAGTTTTTTCTAATTTTCTCCTAAAAGAAATTTTTTTTAAATCTAAAACCAGGATGTCACTTAAACCCGGATACGGAATAGCTATTTCTAAAATAGAGACACGGAATTTTATTTAAAGGCTAAAATACGAATAGAGAATTCCATAAGTGTAAAAAACGAATCCTATTCAAGAATCGAGTACTGAAAGAATTTCAAATTCTGCAACTCTTGGTCATTCATAAATTTCAAAAAAGAACATTCATGAAGCTTCAAGGGGTTTCTGAAGGTTCAAATCTCCTCAAAAAATCTGAAATTGGTCCAACAATGTCTATAAAATCTTAATTGAAAATTTAAGATTTTGCTATTATCTTTAAGTTTTAGTATTTTGAATATGACGGTTGTGTTCATTCACGTGTTCTTCTTGTGAACGTTCATGGTCTCTAAGGATTAGGAAAATCGATAATTGATTAATGGATATCAACTGAAAACTAGTTTTACAAGCTTTGACAAGAGCTTTCAGTTGATGTCGATTATTTCATTCATTAACATTCACAAGAGGATCACGTGAACTGACACAACAAAAGTATACTACACTTGATAAAATTATTAGTCCTAACGGCTCTTAAAAGATGTTATTTAACTCTTATCCTTCTAAAGGTAATTAACAATCATTAAAGACCAAAGTGGGTCATTTTTGACCCAATATAATTTTTTTTTCTTTTTCCATGATTTGAGCCCAAAATTCAAACGACACAAACTTTTAAAAATGAGAGATATTTCTTAGATCGTTATTGGTTACGGAAAGCAGAATATTTAAAAAAAAGCAAGATTTTTTTTAATTTTCCTATTAGGTCAAAAATGGTCTTTAATGATCGGTCGGGTGATTTTTGACCCACCTTTAGACGGATTAGATTTAAGAACAAGATTCTGGGTATGGCCTTTTCTGATCATAAATCTTTATCATATTTCTCCGACTACAGTTTATAAATTGGAACACTAAAAGAAATTTCCGAAAGTGAAAAAGGATTCAAGTTTTTATTTTAAGATGAAACTTCCCGAAAATTTATTTCAATTGAAATAAATGGACTAATTTTTAAAAAATTTAACTTGTTGAACAAAATTTGTTTATTTAGTCGAAATTTTTTATTATTACCTGATGGGCACTATCGACTTGACTTTTTAAGTTACTTATCGATTTAAAAAAAAAACAAAAAATAAAACCTTAAATTTAAAATTAAGCACAATTTAGGGTTTATAAAAACAAAATTCTTGAAAAACTTAATGACCTGCTTGAATCGAAGGAAAATTTACTTACGTTATCGTTAAATACTCTTTTATGTTAAATAAATCCCATAAGCTAAAAATTTGTTTAAAATTTTTGTTGCTTCTAATCCTCAAAATTTGCCCTGAGAGAACTTTTAAAAGACTTGAGCATACACAACACAAAAAATCAATACAGAATCAATCAAAAACAAACTGTCATACTTTTTTCAATTTAAATGTAAATAGAAATAAAGATTAAAACGTAAAAAAGAAAAAATTAGTTTTTTTCAAAATTCATCTATTTGATCAATGGAAAATATTTAAAGGAAAAAAAATTATTTTTTTTTTTGAAAAATTTTATTAAATTATTCATTAATTACTGCTAGAACAAGAAAAAAAATTTAAACTCTTTTAAAAAAAATTGAATTCAAATTTTTTTTTTGGGAATTTTGTATGAGTTAAATTTGAAATAAACATGAAATTCAACTTAACAACAACGAGAAAAAAACAATAAACTTACTCTACCAACAAGCATCCAGCTTTAATTTTAATCCATTTTAAAACAATTGAAAAAAAAACAACAACAACAACAACATAACGTATGTCTAATGTCATAATTTAAAAGTAAAAAATTCGTCTTCTTGGAATAAACCAATCTTGAGTTTAAATAAAAAATAAAAAAAAGCGTTCCTTTAATCAGCATGAAGCAGATAATGATAATCGAATACCTATAATTAGATTTTTTTTTGTTGTTTTTGTTTAAACAAGGATTTATTTTAGTTAGTTTAAATATTTGTTTTAAATTCAACATCAGGTTGTCAGCCCCAATGTTTAGATTCTTTAAAAATATAACCCACAGCTAAGTTATTTTAATTAAAAGCTAATCGCAACGAAATATTGTTAAATAAACAAACGCTTAGGAATTTTGTTTTTTTTCAATTGCGATGTTTTATCTTGTAATACTTTTTATTGTTATCAACTTTCCAGATCCTTAAGTAGGTTTATGATAAATTAACAAAATTATGTTCACTCGTTTAACGTCATCTTTAAACAAATCTTAACTTTTTAAATTTTTAATTAACTTTTTTTTTTTCCAATATCCGTTCGAGTTATTTGTGTTGTTAGAATGATTTTTTGTGAAATGTTTAAAAGAAGAGAAAAAAAATGAGTAGCTAAAAAAAATAAACTGAATATATAGTTGTTACTTTTTGAGCAATTAAAACGTTCAGTGGTACCGGATTTTTGAATGTAAAGCTTTTCCTTAACAATGCTGATTAAAAAAAAGGAACTCATTTCAAGGATTTCTTTTCTTTTTGATCTTTTTGAGTTAAAAAACAATCAAAATTTAATACATTAAAACCATGATTGTGCTGTAAACAGACAGCTTTGCACTAGATTCATAACTTTGACAGAACGATTTATTAATCATTTTTTATCGATCACTAAATTTTGATCCTTGAGTGATACAGAGTATTATAAGCAGAAGATGTGGTTACATATTTTCGATTATACTGATTCTAGCAACTACAGTTGTGGTCATTCACGTGTATCTCTTGTGAACTTTCATGAACAAACCATTTTTTATGGGTATCAAGTGAAAGCTAGTTTTACAAGCTGTAAGTAGAACTTTTTAGCTTTCAGTTGATACCCATAAATAAATGATGGCTTTTTCAAATTATTAGTTCATAAGAGGAACACGTGAATGACCACGACTGTACGCTAGAAGTGTAAAGTTTCAGGCGTAGCAAAACTTCAACTCCATCCGAATTTGACATTCTTGATGTTATAACTGTGTTCTACCGATCAAAAAATCGAAAATATTCCCGAGATGCTCTTTTTAAGCATTTAAGAACTCATGACTGGAAAAACATATTGTTTATATGAAGATGTGACCTGAAAGCTACACAGCTACCGTAGACGTCGAGATTCAAATTGATTGAAAAACAGATCAGAAGGGAATATTTCAGTCAAATCACATCTCATCTTAGGGATACCGAAATACACAAATTTCTTATGCATGTACTTTAACAAGCAACGATACTCTAAAAATTTCATTAATTGCTTTTTTATTTTTTTTTCGTTTTTGCAAACAACTACGGATGAAAAAGTTTTTAAATGCTTAAAAAGAGCACCTCGGCAACTAGCTGTAAAAAGCGGTAGGGTTTAAATTTTTGATTTTTTCCCGCATTAAAAAAAAAATTTTTCCGGGGTTTTTTTCGTGTCGTAGAACACAGTCCAAATTCCGAAGATGCGAAAGAGACCAAAATTTTTGTTTCAACTCGGTACTAATTAGATGGAACCAAGTGACTTTAAATACCTTGTTATTCCATATCCCCCATAGTTATATTCCCGTTTTAACCCCTCCAGGAATCCATCGCCCAAAGCTTTTGATGTACCGGTTATATTAAGTTTGAGCAAATTTGAAAAAATATTTTTGAAAAAATCCTTCAAAATTTATGTAAACCAAATTCATAATTGTGCTTAGGAGACTATTTTAAAAAAACGCGAGTTTGTATTTGTAGCCTCAAATTTGTTAGGTTTATCATTCAGATAATCTAATTTAATCTCGATTTAAACGAAAAAAGATTTGTTTCTTAATTAAAAATAACCAATAAGTTAAAACTACCATGTCTTTTTATTTGTTTGAAAAAAAATTAAACTTTAGAGTAGATTAATTTTGACAAAAAAAAACGACTCATATATTCAAAAAAAAATTCAAAAGGAAACAATAATGAGATAAAATCTTTTCTTTAAAGCTTATTATTTGTTTCAACAAAATTAAATTCTCACCAATAAATAGTTTATTTAAAAAAATCCATGGTTACTTGAAAAAAAAAAAATATCCTCAACATTTTAACTTGGAAAACTAATTTTCGGAAACAATAAAATTATAAAACTTAAAATACAAATATAAAATAAAATCTTTATTTTAATTTTATTTTTTTGTTATAAATTTTGTATTGTTATGCAATTTTTACTCAACTAAAACTACAATTCGAAAAATATTAATTTTGAAACTTTTTTATTGTTTACAAATAAAGACGAATTTAGTGTAATTTTGAATTAATTAAAAAAAAAAAACTTGATGAAACTCAAAAAAACAATACTAAGATGCCTAGTTAAAGTGTTCAGTTATCTATAAAACTTGATCACCCAAAACAATCAAAAAAAATTCTAATTGACAAATTGTTTGAAAAAAAAAATGAAATGTTTCGTTTGAAAGTTACATAACTTGGGTCCAATTAATTTATTTTTTTTAATAAATACAAGTTTTTTTTTTGATTTTATTGAAGTTGTAAGTTTTCCAAACATATTTTAAATTTATAACCATTTAATTTTTTAAACGTCTTTTTGTTTTAATAGATTAAATAACATGTTTTTTTTTTATTTCTATACCCTCAAACTTTTGTATATTTAGAAAACTAAATTCAATGTGTTTATTATTCTTCTCATAGGGATTCATATCATGTTTGCTAAAGTTTTATATTCCATTTAATCAGAAAAAAATGCGAAGCACCTACGCTTTATAAATCAATTTTTTATTTTTTCACAAGTTTAAAAATAAACTTGTGAATCAAACATCAACTAAAAGATTCATTTTTCTTACAGCATCATTGATTCATTAAAATATTTTCAGTTAATTGATGAATATAAAAGTTTCCTGGATTTTCGACTTTTATTCTTAACTACGCATTAAAAAAAAATTATTAATTGAATTTGCTGTTGATGTTTTTTTTTTCATTCATGAATTCAAAAAAATTTCATATTTTACGCTCTAACCGAATATGCATAGATAATATGAGGTTGATGGGTTAATTAAAAAGTAAAATATGGTTTTTGAGGAGCCTTAACACTTTAGACTCCTCCACAAGGTCTGAAAAAATTTTTTTTTAGTCATCCACTAAAAAATTTGCTATCCTAGGTTTTGATATGTGTAGATTACGAATTAGAGGTCAAAAATCAATTTAAAAATTTGTGGACGTTTTGCATTTCCGGAAACAAAAAAATCAGAAAGCTTTTAGGTGCCGATAGGGAATTTACGAAATCATTTACGAAATAGAAAAATTTTTCCTAAATCTAAACTCGGGTGAAAACGGTAAAGGGCATTTTTCAGTCTAATCCTATCTAGTTCCAGTAAGCCAATATACACAAACTTCTATGCATCGGCTTAAACCAGAGATAATTAATCTACAATTTAAAAAACACAAAAAATAATTTTCTTTGGATACCTCACCATCAAAAGCACTCACCTTGAATTTGGACAATGGGAACTTGAGTCTCTGGTTTATTTTGATTAATTTATATCAATTTTTTGAGAGATATTGTAAAAAAGTTTTAACTTTCAGAATCAATAACCTAAAACAATTAAAGACCTTTTTTACGATTTCTGATAGAAAATAAGCAGAATAAACCAGAAATTCGAGTTCCCAGTATCAAATTATACCATGAGATGACCTTTGGAAATATGTTCACATAAACTTTAATTTTGCACACGTACGTACAAATTTGAAAGTTGCTTATTGTTTTCATAAAATATCTCAAAAAGTAAAAATGGCATTGGAATTCTGAGACCATCATTTAGTAACTCTTTAAATTCTCTATCTAGTGATATGTAAAAACAAATAGTGTTGGGTACTCATTATTGGAAAAAGTTATTATTGATCGGAAGATAAGGTCTGAAAGCTAAAGAGCTCCCATTTACGCTGGCAACTATTTTCCCATTAGGCGTACTCGGGTGAAAACGGTAAAAAAATTAACATTTCCCAATTAATCCTGCTAAAAACAGAGCCGATTCTCTATAAATCTCTTTAACCTCTTTTTACTTAATTTTTTATAAGCATTTATTGAGCTGGATTAATGTCAAACTTAAATGGAATTACTAAATAAAACATACAGTAAATAGTCTAAAAGGAGTATAATTAATATGTAATAAAATTAATTTAAAAAACACCTGTTAAAATTAAAATTTCAGATGAAAAATAATTATTAAATTATTCTTAAAGAAAAGAGAAAAAAAATACTTGACTAAAAGGTTTAAAGGTACCTAGACATTAAAACTTTAAAAAGAAGAAAAATTAAACAAAAAGTCGAATTTTATATAACTCTTTTTAATTGTTGCTCAACGGAACTTTTTTGTTTATTTTTTTAAGTGAGATTGGCAATATTCACTCAAAATTATTCAAAATATAAATTATTTAATAATTCGACTCATTCTACAAAAGGAAGCCTTTTGGATTCAATTGAAAATATAAAAAAACGCACCTTTCTTGTTTTCTAACACAAAATGTTGATTTTAGACATGCGCTACCAGAATATTTTAAATATAAAAATTATTATTGTTTATACCACTTATACTAATTCGCAAGATTTAAATTTTAAATTTATCAATTAACCAGCTAAACAAAAAAGCTCGAATTCATTAAAAGGTTATTTCGATGGAGCCTTTATAAATTATAAATAAATTAAAAAGTGAAGACATCAAAGAAAATTATTTATTATTCAAAAATGAATCTTAAATTGGTGAAAATCTTAAATATTTGGTAAAAAATACATTTTAAAAAGAAAATTTTTAATAAAAATTCAATCTCGTCTCGCTAAAAAAGTGATTAAATATTGATTTAAAGAAAAAAAAATTAAATTTTAAAGGAAGACTTGTTTATTCAACTAAACGAAGTGAATAAAAAGTTTATTTACTAAACAATCGTTAAGAGAAAAAAAAATAAACCATTTTTAGAAAATTTACACTAGGAAATTGATTGCATTTTGCTTCAAGCTTGTTATTTTTTTAAAAAACTCAACATTTTTGAATGAATTTTAGTTTCAAAAATTATATCATAATTTTAGAAATAAATTTTTTTTTTTCAAAAATTTTTGATTGATTCACTAAAAGATAACAGGATATACAAAAAAAAATAAAGAGTTATTTGAAAAAAAAAAGGTTCCGCAATTCAAAACTTCCACGCTATCAAAACTTTGCTATTTCGATATCAGATTCGGAATCTGCGTCCCAAAAAACCTCTAAAAAAATTTATTTTTAACCCTCCCCCATGTTATAGAACAAGAGTAAGTTGGTCAAAATTTCTGGTCGATATCTCAGCTATTTGATCATTTATCATATATAATGGGCATATATTCTGAAAGCGCATATTCTAATCTACAAGATAATGTGTTTGATGTTGCGGAAAAAAAATAATGCGTGTGATTTTATCCTAAGAAAAAAGCGGAAAATGTGTTCCAGGTAAAGGCCGAAAATTCACAAAAATCAAAAATCACTAAGATGAGGGAATTTGGAATTTTTACCAAAAATTCGTAATCCTTGAGCATGAAAACCTTATAAAGGATACATGGATTTTTTATAAAAGGATTTTCAAAATTTTCCAAGAAATTACCAAATTGGTGCCTTTTTCAGCGCCTAAAATCGACTTTTTACAGGAACATAATCTTAGTTCCACCGTGGCGGAGAAGATCCCCCGTGGCAATGGACCACAAACAAGATCGTGCCCATTCCAAAAAAGGGATATCTGACTCTAATGTCGAACTACAGAGGAATCTCTTTAATGTCAACTGAAGCGAAAATTTTTAATAAAATGCTTCTTAACAGAATTCGTCCATTCGTTGAGCCAAAGCTCCGAGTTAACCAAGCTGGTTTCAGACCTGGTCGTGGAACAGTCGAGATGATCAATTGCCTAAGATGCTTGATTGCAGGAGCCATTTATAAGAAGCTGCCGTTAATAATTACGTTTGTAGACTTCCGTAAGCGTTCGACTCAGTAATCCGTAAGATGTTGTTTTCTATTTTAAGACACTACGGGATTCCACAAGTAATTGTTAATGCTATTTACGCTTTTTACATATTTTACATATGTGTAACTATCGGATGAATTCAACATCAGTTCAGGAGTCTTGCAAGGTGACGTTCTGGCCCCCTACTTGTTTATAATAGGTATTGCTTACGTAATGACAAGAAGTCAAAACAACTATGGTTTTATCCTTAAAAAAAGAAAGAGCCGACGACATTGTGACCAACAAATAAGCGACCTTGACTACGCCGATGACATTGCCCTTTGAATCAACAGTTGAATTAGCTACCAATCAATTGGCGAGCTTAAGTTAAGAAGCAACGGGCAATCGACAGCGACCGCTTTACCGCTTGGAGACCAACCGGTAAATAAAGTTGAGGATTTTAAATAATTAGGTTCGAAACTCAAATGCTATCGAATGGTTCGTGCTATCGAATGTGGCTACGTATAAAGCCTTTGGATAAAGTAGCAAATGAAGAAATTTACGAAGATCCTTCAAAGACAGCTCTGCTGGGTTGGTCACACACTTAGAAGACCAGAAAGTGAGCCAGCAAAAATTTTTATATTTTACGAACCCGAAACCGGATTAGGTACTTGCAAACGAGGACGTAAGCTTACGAGCTACTTTAAATAACAAGAGCTGAAATTGAGAAACTCGCCAGTGATCGCAAATTATGGAAATCATACGTCGCCGAATGTTGCAAAACAACAGTCGAATAAAGAAGTAGAAGAATCTTAGTTAAGAGAAATAGGTTTATTGAAGTTTTCTTGCATACGAATTTTTGGTCAAAAATTCCAAATTCCTTCATTTTATAGTAGTACTGTAACTCAGGACTCCAAATTTTCATATTTGACCCATGGTATTGATCTGTATTAGACTTTTTTTTATCGTAAGAGCCTCAGGGACAAAAATAATTATGATCCGGTTGAGATAGATTTTGATTCTTTTTTGATGGATTGAAAGACTCAAAGACGGGAGATTATTTCTTTTGTTGTGAGGAATAATAATGGGTATATTGTTTCAGCACAAAAAAAAACAAATACTCATGACGCAAATTGCATAATGTATCAATTATTAAATAATAGTAAATGAGACTATTCCATGGCAAACGTATAATGTCATTAATTTATTTTTTTTAACATGTCATAATGTCGATCCAAACGAATCGTAAAAAAAAACATTATTTGGCCCCTAAGTAGGGCCATGCCTTAAAAACCTTTGAAAATAAAAACATAACTAATTAAAACATCTACTGTTGTGGCCATTCACGCGTTCTTCTTTGGAACTTTCATGAACTAATGATTTGGAAAACTAATTTATCGGTATCAACTGAAATTAATTACCTGTAGGATGTTCTTTTTCAGGTGTCAAAGTCAGATCATTACAAATCAAATCTAAAATTACTAATAAACCAATCGTTGTAAAGATTTTAAAACCTAAAGAAGGCCTTTCAGATAAATAAATAGTTTTGTCAATATTATCATTAATTTAACTTTGCATTAGGTAACTTTGGAAAACTCTGGCTTTTTGAGGGCTTTAGCTGCTAAAGCCCTCAAAAAGCCAGAGTATCAAAAAACCAAGTAATAATAATTTTCTTAGCTCGCGACCCAATAAAATGAAAATAGAAAATTTAAAATCAGATTTTATTCAAAAAAATTTGAAATTCTACTCGTTAATGTTTAAAAATTTTCATTTTTTTTTTTCACAAATTATTTTGTTTTTAAATATCCTCTAATTGGCTTTTAAAAATTCATTAACAAAAAAAGTTTAATTATAAAAGGCAAACCTTTTACTTCTGTCCTCGAATCGCTTAAAAAATACTAGGAAATTTATCAAAAAAATATAAAAAAAAAATTTTTTTTTATAAAAACTATAAACATTTCATTTAAAGAGTAACTACAAACTTAATTTAATTAAATTAGATTTTAAAAACGTTCGATACTTAAAATTTAAAGGCTCTTTTCCTAACTATCTAAAGAAACGTAAAAAATTTTGAATTTAAAAAAAAAAAAGGAAAAGTGCACCTTGATCCCCTAAAGACATTTTCATTCAATGTTGAGATATAATCAGGTTATTTATATCAAAAAGTGAGTATTTTACAAGTAAAATTTTTGTTCCTTTTTAATGATACCTTAATCATAACTTATAGCTCAAAATGGACTATAATTAAGTCAAGTTTTATGTTTAAGTACTTGACCTCTTTTCATTGAATTTATAAATATTATGTTTTCAATACAACAACACAAGGCAACGTAATTATTTTATTAGTCGACCAATTAACCATTTTATCCCCTTAAGGGTTTTATAATTTTGACTTAAAAATATTTAAAAATTTTGTAATTCTTTTATTTAAGATTAACAACATAATCTTTAAAAACGTAACAAGTGTTAACCAATTTTTATGAAAATCTGCTACTTGGCATAAAATTAATACCACGATACAAAATTGTAATAAAAATTGCCCGCCAAGTAGTGACTGAATGATTGAACAAAAAATTGAAATTTTTAATTGTAATTTGTTTTAAATAATTATGCAGCTAATTACCGATGGTACGAAACCAATATAAAAACGAACATACTTACATTTAAAACAAAAAAGAAATTACTTCATTAAAAATTATATACCTGAATTTCTTTTTTTTTTTTTATTTAAATGTTGAAAATCATAAAGTTAGAAAAAGAAAAAATGAAAAGAGTATAATAAAACTTATTTTCTGCATACCTATATAATTTTGTTAAATATCTTTTAAATAAATATACTTTACCAATATTAATTCTAAAAAAAACAAACTATAAAGCTTGAAAATATATAAAATTAAAAGAAATCATATTTACTAAAATGCTTAGGCAAACCAGCAACAAAAACAACAAAAAAAACACACTAAAGCTCATAGAAAACATCAAAGAAATTTTTTATTTTGTGTCAAATCTATTTATTTATAATGTGTAATTAAAAGAGTGTTGAATTATTTGTACGGTTTTGTCAAATCAGTTTACAAGTTGAACAAACTTTTCTTTTAATTTAACTTGAGTCTGGTGTGTTTTAGATATTTCACTCATGGGGTAACATTTTAGAAATTTTGACACACGAGGCCAGGGGTATATTTTCACTGTCAAAAAAGCTTATCTGATATCTTTTTTTACATGCATAATAAACTTTTAATATGTAACAAAAGTTCAAAAATAAAGTGGGGGAGGGGTTCAGTAGGCTTGAAAAATAAAAAATTTTCTTTTTTTTTCATTTTGAAAGATTGTAAATTTTTTTTTTAAAATCTGAGAAATCAACTTGACAAAAATGAAACTTACATGATTTGTTTTTGTTATACAACTTCAGACTGGCTTATTCGGACATGGAATATAAAAATTTAGAGGGGGGAAACTGCAAGTGTTGGTCGAAAGGTATCAAATATTCATAGGTATCAAATAGGTATCAAATAGTAAATGTCAAATATTCAAATAAATGGGCAGTTTAGTCTCTTCTTTCGTTGAGATAATGGAGGATGATATCGTCGTTGATCAGTTTTCAAAAGAAGTAAAGAAGGTGGTGAGATCGAATCCTGGCTGCGTCAAAAATATTCAATGGAGTCCTTGCTGTTGGTTGAGCGCAACACTGCTAACCTAGCTCATGCAAAATTATCGACATGTATGTGTCAGCAAAATTATGGTGTGTATGCATCTGAATATAGTACTTACCGTACAAATCGCAATATAAACTTTACGTATAATTTTCTATTAAATTTAATAAACGGGTTCGATCGGCTCTTATGAGATTTTAACACTAGTCTTTGATCGAACTGAGACCTTTTTTTTTTTTAAATGTTCAGTTTTTTATTAACAGGTGAAAAAATCGGCTTTGAAAAAATTGAAATTTTAGAAGGGGGGGGGGGGGTCGTATTCTTAGATCGATCAGGAGTTAAAGCATGTAAAAATTTCTATATAGGCTTTGTGTTCAGAATTTTTTTCCAAGTACCCCCATGTTTAACTAAAATTTTTTGTTAAAACATTTTTACACTATCTATTTATATTCTTAATATAAACGCTTCTTTTTTTTAAGTTCGTAATTTGTTAATGTTGGTAATCCTAGAAAAAATGACGAATTTAGTTGCCATTTTTAAAATTATTAATAATTTTATGACCCGGTTTTACTTTTGAATCATTTTACTGTACAAAAAATCAAAGTGGTTTCTTTATAGGAAATCATTTTTATTTGTTAAATTGTTCAACTTGAAGTATGACATGAAATGTTGCATTAATTTCTAGATTTTCAATATAAAGAACAATTTTCACTCTAGATTGTTTCTTTTTTAAAGCTGAAAAAATAAATTTGAACAAAAAAAATTTTTTTTATTAAATTTTAGTTTAAAAAAATTGAAAAAAAGTTTTATTGTGAAAGTAAATCGTCCGAGTAAGATGAGTTGTATAATTGATCTGTAACCATATTCAACAAATAATTTTGAACATCATTTAGATGTGGTCCTAACTCTGTTTGAAGTTTGTATAATAATTTGACATCGTTCGATTGACAAGCCATTACGAATGATTGAATTAGAATGAACGTATCTCTACTCATGCAACTTATTGGCAAATAATTTGAATTATGACTTGACAATGTTTGGAATGAGCTGTAAACTTGAATAGTATTTGTATGATCAGGCTTCATTTTTGTTGGTTTTAAAAATAGAAGTAACCAAAGTTTTGAAACATCTGCTTCAACTAATAAACGAGAATACAATCCTATTGGTTTGTTAAAGACCTGGTTCGATGCTAAACTAGAAAATTCATTTTTTGTGCTTCGTACCGAGCTTGATCTATTACACGAGTTTATTAGATTTAGGTTCAATATTGATGTTGTTATTTCGGAATAAATGTCCAAAGCGCCTGAATAATCGCAAGTGAAAACTTTTAAAGCAGCTAATTTTAATTGAACAAGAACGATGTGCAATGGATTACTTGATTCACTGCCACTAAATAGAACAATCGCTCTTTCGTAATAAGGCAAAGCCTCAAAATATTTTTCGAATTTTAAAGCTAAAATGTCAGCTAGTTCTAAACAAAGTTTAGCTGATAATTGTCTCTCATTTTTATCACAATGTAGTTTAATAGCTTCTTCATAAACTGAAATGGCGCTAAGCAAGTCTTCATTAAAAGTTACATTATTCGATTCAATCGTTGTTATTATTTCTGATTGTAAATAATGTCTAGCAGCGTTTTGTAATGCCGCTGATTCAGAAACTACATTTCCAACACTATGATAACTTTTAGCTACTTGTTGTAAACAAGCTGCTGATAAACCAAAACATTCTTCAGTTTCAAGTTGTTTACTCAACGATGTATATTCATCGATTGCATCTGATACATTTGGTTTTCGTAAAAATCGTTTCTTTAATTTATCAGATATTGATTTGAATGCTAAATTGTAATCGTAATTGACGTCCATTGTTTAATTAGTCGATGTTACACAAACACAAATTCCGGCTACAACGAAAACAAGTCCCAAAAATGTTTCTTAAAAATTAATTTTTAAATTACTAAATTTAAGATTTTGTCTCTGTTTAGAAATTACTTGAATTCGCAGTTTGTTCACCAAGGGCTATTGCAGTCAATGTTGTAAAAAGTAAAGTTAGCGAATTTGTGATTGGAACAACCAAAGAAAGATCTTTCGAAATATATTAAAATTTTTTTTAAAATTCGAAAATTTTTTTTGTTACTTGCGTATGCCAAAGCTACGTAAAACACCACAGAACCAAGTTGGTTTAACAAAAATGGCACTAAATACTTAAATAATAAAATTTTTTAAAATACTGAAAGTGTGAGATGCTTTTATGAAATTTTACATTTAAATTTGTGAATAGAAACTTGAGCTCTAAAAATGTTTTTGTAAAAAAATTGTCTGCTTTAATATTTTCGAGTCCCAATGATCCTTTGCGAATAAATGGATTTGTTATACCCCACAATAAAGACGATAATATAACCAAAATTAATTGCATTTGGTCTTTACAAGATTATAATATAAAATATTGTAAAAATGTTTAATTTGACGAGAAGTCACTCTCAGTCGTTTTTAATTAATTTAAAAGCTTTGATTTTTGAGAAATTTTATTAATCAAAATAATCTTCAATGTCAATGTCAGGATTTATGAGATTTTCTCCATAAACGCTTACATCGATTTGATTGAGAATTAAATTCTCAAAGGTTTCTTCCAAATCTGTTTCGCCTATAAATAAAGCTCCTTGGACCCTTCCATTGTGCACGACTATTTTAATATATTCGACCCCTTCAGTACAGCGAAGGAGAAGTTCATAATTGTTACCAAGGCCTTTAGCATCATAATTTCCCAATAGTATTATTTTATAATTGAAAAATTTGGTTATATGCGCAAACATTTCGAAACAAAAATCTAATGAAATTTGTTGATTATTTAAAGAAGACCACATTGATCTAGCTGCGTAATCCCCCATTTGCATTGCTTGACTCCAAAGTCTCATTTGAAACCAGTGAGAAGCTGGATTCCATCCTGCTGTACATGCATCTCCGGCTGCATAAACATCTTTTATATTTGTTTCCATTTTATCATTTACTTTAAGACCTCCATCTCCTCCTAATTCAAACTAAATTAAATTACAATAAGTATTGATATTAAGGTATAATTTTGAGTTTACTTTATTATTTTTTGTGAATGCATCTACAGAAGGAACAACCCCAGTGGCGCTAACAATAAAATCACATCCATATATTTTTTGATTGGTCAATTCAACATAAACTGGCCAATCTCCTAATTCGTGCATCGATTCTTTCTTCTCTTTGATCAACTCACTTTTATACCAAACTCTTTTTATTTCGGTCTTATACTCAATTAAAACTTGACGAGATTTCTTTAAACAAAAAACTTAAAAATTTCATTATTTTTTAATCATGTCACAAATGATTACCTCACTTGCGCCTTTTATCATTAAATTTAAAGACCAATCGGGTCCTAATGCACTTCCAGTAACTTTATTTTGTTCTGTTTTCATGTCGATTCCTAATTATTTGAATAAAAAATTACCAAAATATTCAAATAACAAAAAATTGTAAAATACTTGAGATCGTGTATTTTTTCCGTTTCGAAAGTGTTTCGTCTTCTCTAGACTCGTTTTGTTCATTCAATGTTTTTTCAAAAAATTTAGCTGAATGAGGATCAAAAAAAGTATGACTTATGTGACTATCTTTAATCACCCATATAATATTGCAATTTTTAATCTCATAAACAAGTTCAGTAGCGATGCCGCCGTTACCCACAATAACCACTTGCTTTGAATCGGCTAATCTATTTTGGAAATTAAGAACAGTCTCTGTGTCTCTTAAACCTAAAACAAACGGGTTATTTTCATCAATCAGTTTGGGGCGACCTCCAGTGCATACGCACAATTTTTTGTATATAAATTCTGTGTTATCACTGCACTTGATAATCTTTAAACATAAGATTATTCATTCTAAAGTCGTTTATGTTCAGCATGATAAAATCAATTACATGATTCTCTGAGTCTAAATCGGTCACATATTTAAAATGGATCGTTAAGTTTTTATGAGTTTCGGAAAATTCAGTTGCGTTTCTTTCTTCAACATCAAATGTGTACAAGAGTTTGGTAACCTTTTGGAAACTTGTTAGCATTTCTAAGGTTTTCCAGGAAAAGAAAATCTAAAATTACCGGTTTTATTTTTGTAATGGATTTAACAAGACTTGAGGCACTTAGGATTAAAATTTTTGAGGTATCTCCAGTTAATGAACAAAGCTTAAGCAAAATTTAGCCATTAAAATATAAATAAAACGGTAATTATTAAAAAATTACTCTTTGAGCACATGATGTTCCTGCTATTCCGCCTCCGACAATGATATAATCATATTCATTAGACATTTTTTTAACTCGAAAAAATCGAATTTTTTTGCAAAAAAGAAATAATTTCAAATTATGTTTAGTTTTATTATAAAATATTTAAATTTCATTTTCAATTAACAATAAAAGTTATTTTGTCTTTGAAATTAAAATATTTGTCAGGTTCCTTGGATGAAATTGGAATAAAGGATGATGATTTTATATTTTTTGTTGCAAATATCTCAGTTCATGGTAAAAGAAACTCTGGTATGTATCAAATAATTTTTGCTTTAAAGTCCGTAACAATGTGACCTTGATTTTATGAATTATCTGTACAATGCCATTTCAGAATCAGAATGTCCGTTTTTCATTAAAGCTTTCATTAAAGTTTTTTTAATTTTTCACAAAAAGTTTAGTGGGCTTGAAAAAGAAAAAATTTTCCATTTTTTATATTGCTGAATGATTGTGAAAATTGTTTTTTAAAACTGAAAAATTAAGTTGGCAAAAATGAAACTTGGATGTTTTTTTTTCCTATGCAACTTCAGACTGGCTTATTAGGACATTGAATATACAAGTTTAGAGAGGAAAACTGCAAGTTTTTGACGTCGAAAAGTAATTTCAAATGTTCAAATAAATGCGATTTAGTTTCTTAACGGATTTTTATACAAAAAAGCATAACAGCTAAGTTAGTAGTAGTAGAAGTAGGAGTTTAACTGCGACTCGATAAATAGAGTAGAACCTTACGGCTATAGCAGTTTTTTTGCAAGCCCATGTGACTTGCTCTTCCACCATTTTCAGTTATAGTTGCTTCGATTACTCTTTGTGGCAAACTATTCCAGTCGTTAACAACTCGATTTGTGAAAAAATTAAAACGAACTGGACAGTTCTTAACCAATTCTCTATTAATACCCATTGTGTGGCCCCTTAAATTGTATGACTCTTGACCAACTCTTGATGGAATTCCATTAATAAAATCGAACTCCTTAAAATTATTAACTATTTTAAAGAACTGGATTAAATCACCTCTTCGTCGTCTAGTGTCTAAATCTGTCATATTGAATCTCAAAAGTCTTTCATCATACGTTAGTTTTGAATAACCTGTTTTGAATAAGTTGTCTTAGATTTAAAATTTAAATTCCAGTCCATGATAAAGGCGAATTGGACGGTTTAGTTTCCACTTACGTTGAGATGTTAGAGTCAACTGTATCAGTCAACAAGTTGACGTCTTGTGTTGGAAAATATAATGCTTTTTAGTTCAAAGGTTCAGTTTTTTATTAACAGGTGGAAAATACCGCCTAACAAATTGAATGTGAAATTTTAGAGGGGATGCTGTTATTCTGAAATGGTTGTTTTTTTTTCAAGTACCCCATGTTCTAATTACAAAAGGAGTTTTTTTCTTTCAATGTACTCGTGTAAATACGAAATGAACTCTACCGTTTTCGAGTATCACCTAAGCTTTGTTAAATACCAACCTTTGTTATTCATGCTTTTCAATTAGTGTTAGGCATAGCCAAACTTTCAAAACTTGTCAAAAAACAAGACTTCTGAAGCTTAAAATTTACTAACTTTTTTCAATAAAATTCTGTCCCAACTTATAGATTTCGATCTGGTAAGCTTAGTAAAAGTGTTTATCTTAGCATATGATTAAAATTTCCGGCGGCCATGTAAACGGCCGAATTGAAAAATGGTCGGCCAGTTGGCCGCGTGGCCGTTACCCAACACGTTTAGAAGTATTTCATAGCAATTTTTGAGATTTAGTTTTTTTTCCAGTAGATTAAGAAACAACATTTTGTACGATTTTTCTGATCGTCAATAGGTCACTTAAGTTGGAAATTAAAAAGATTTAGACATAGAAACTTCATCAAATTTCATCTTCAACAAACATGCTTATATCTTTGGATTCTGAAAATTTTGATTATTAAATTTTGGGACATTTCATGGACTAAAAAAACTTATTCGAAAGTCGTCAAAATTGGATAAGCCTTCCACCAGAATGCACACATCTGAAACTTAAATTTAAGAATTTAATAAAACTCATGTTTAATAAAATAATTTATTTTTTACAATCAACAAAATTCAAATTTGCTCAAATGAAAATCTAAAACACCATTATCAGGTGATATATTTATTGCAAAATTGTAAAAAAAAAAATAAGAAAATTGTTATTGATTAATAAAATAAATTGGAAAATAAGGTTCTCGATTGACTACTTTACATATATAATTATTGTATAAAAAAAAAAGAAGAATGAAACAAAAAAAACCCTATTTATGTAATTGTCTAAACGATTCATTTCCATGAATACCACTACTATTCCATATTGAAGATGTATTCCAATTAGCACTACTTGAGCGTTCATAAAATTTTTTTCGTTTTACCTTAAATATTTGATCAAGATTTATTTCATTTTGACCTGATGCTCTAAACAATTTTGTAAAATTTATAAATTTAAAAGATTGATTTTTAGCTGTTTTTGTGAACAATGGATCCTTAGCCCAGTTTGGAATGGGTTTACTCGGCTCTTCTTCATCGTCTGTTTCATCATTTGAATCCAAATCATGTATTCCATAATTTTCGAATTCAGGCTCTTTTTTAATAATCGGTTTCGCTTCACATGCGTTTTCAATTTTTTTCAATATGTTCATTTGAGCCTTTTGGAAAAAATAATTGAAACTTTTTATATCAACTTGTTAAAAACTTACTTTAGGCTTAGTTGAATTAACAGTTGGAGTCTTGGAATGCTCAGTTTCTTTTTTAATAGTAGTCATAACCTTAGGAGATGAATATATCTTATTCTCTTTCGAATGTAAAACATGGTTCTTAGTCTCCGATTTTTGCATGAATGGTGAGTTTTTGACGATCCCATTTAAAGACTCTGGCAAATGATGATTTACAGCTTTTGGATGATGAACAACTTCTTTAATCTCTTTTGATTTGTCTGGTTCTTCGGTTTTTTTCTTCACTTCATGTGAGTCATTTGATTTGTATCCACTCAATTCATCTTGACGTTTTTTAAGTTCAGTTTCGTTCTTTAATTTTACTTCGGCTATTTTTTTCATCTTTTCCTCTCTTTTTCTAAAATTAAAAAATTTTTAAACACAGGTTTTTAAGCTGGAAAAAATATTACTTTTTGGATATCTCGGCTTTTTCGTTCATCAATTTTTCACGTTCATTCAAACGTTCCAATTCTCTTTTCTCTTTTGCAGCCAGATCCTGAAACAAAATCAAAAATAATAAAATAAAAGTTTGTTCATGCCAAAAAAAAAGTCTCATTTACAATTTTGCTTATTTTACACGGAGTATTTCTTTCCAAAAATTTACCAAAACCATTTTTCTCAGTTGGTTTAACATGGTAAAGACTTTGAATACTCGGATGTAAATTTTTGTTATCTGAAGCTTGTACGTGATTATTAATATTCGTTTTTAACATTTTTGAATTTATTTGACTGACTGGAACATGAGATGGTATTTTAGTTGGTACATGCTTTACTTCAATTGTTGGATTCATTTTTTTGACAACATTTGTTTGAGCTGTATTTTCAGCAATGTCTTTAATTATAGCATTCAATTTTTTAATTGACTTTCTCTTGTGATCTTGGTTAGTTATTGAATTTCTGAGCTTTTGCTTATCGATGGTCGACGATGTTTTTTTCTTAAATTTATTCGATAGCCTTGGTATCAGTTTTTCTTTAACCTGATTTTTTACAAACTTGAAAAAAATTTTATATATCGAAAAATTTTTGATTTTTGTTAATGTCTTTTACTTGATTGGTATTTTTGACAGTTTTAGAGACTAAAAGTGGTGTATTTTTGGCTGCATTATTTGACATATCTTTCATACGAGCCTCGACCATTTCAACAATTTGCTTGACTTTACCAGACTGGTTTAATAAAGCTTGAATTGAAATAAGTTCAAATCTCAAATAATAAACTTTGAACAATAATTTTACCGTTATGCTCCTGAGTCATTGGTTTTTTCATATGATTTCCTTTGGGAGATGTTAAGACCTTTGTCTCATTTAGCTCTTTGTGATCATTTTCTTTGGATGGAGGCATGAGAATTGAAGAAGTTGCCAGAGGTGGATGCATTTTCATCATTAATTCTTCATCTAATTGTTTATTTTTGGCGATTTTACTTTCCAAATTACCCAGATTCTTTTTAACTTTAATAACATTAGAGACATTATCTTTTTTTAATCCGACCAATTTATCACCACTTGGATCGTCATTTTCTGGTTTTGGTTGATGAATATTTTTTTTATTTTCATCTAAATCATTTTTGTGCGGAATCTTTTCATTATTTAAAATTTTATTTGTTTTAACATTTGATTCTGTAGGTTCAATCACTTTTTGTTTGTGGTCTTTAAACGATTTGACTGTTTTAACTTCTGGTTTAGTTGTTTCGACATTATTTTCGACTTGGGTTTTGTGTGTTCGAGTTATTTTACAAAAGTTTGCACATTCCTTTTCGATAAGATTTATAAATTTATTGAATATTTGATTATAGTCATTATTAATAAGAATTTCGAGATCTTTGGAGTCTTGTGCATATTTTTCGATGAATGTTTTGCTGTATTCAAGACGATGGTTCTTGTGATTTTTTAGATTGTTTTCCATTTTGTTTTTGACCCTTAATTCCTAAATTTTTTGCATCAGTTTATTTTTTATTGGATTAATCAATTTATATTTTACGATAGTCTAAAGTTAATCAATATTCAATCAATAACCTTATATTAGAATTATAAAATGGCAATAATATTTGATATTTTTAAGTCATAAATTCGAATTTGGCATAAATATAATGTAAGTTTATATTTGAATATCGAGTGAATGTATTTCTAAAAATTTAACCATAGACATGACGTAGAGCTTGTCTTAAGATTAACTTTCTCGATCTAAGTAATTTTTCTTTTGAATTGTGTTTGGCTTTATATGTTCATCTGTTTTCTAATAACTTTATAGAGTTTATGAGATTCGCTGGTGACCTAACGCAATGCTCTTATCAATGAATGTCTGATTAAATACAGAAACAAAAGGAGGAGCTTAGTGAATCAAATTCTTTCAAATTCTTTTAAAGTATTGTCAACCAGCAAAAGATGAGTAATAACTAATATACTGCACTCCGTACTTCTACTCAATCCAGATAAGTTTGCTAAAAAAGGAGATCTTGAAGCGTTTTTAAGCGTTTTTAAGCGTTTTTAAGCGAGGAATATGAAGTACCGTATTTCCTTGCTGATAGGTGCCCCCAAAACCGACACTTTGATCGAAAAAATAATAATGTTGCGGATAGATTTTTTGGTTCATTTGGATTATTTCTGATAGAACTCACTGCGCTTTATCTGAAAATCACAAAATTGAAAGTGACTTAGTGTTTGTTCTTCTCGAAAAAGGGGGGTTTAGGGGGCACTTATCAGCAAGGAAATACGGTAATACATTTCACTATTTATGGAAAACTTGAATTAAAGAAAGTTTAAGACGAATAAATCTACTTTTAATTCTGAATATATTCAGAATCAAATTTATTCTGGATATGAACGGTTATTTATTCTGATTATTCTGACGATTATTTATGATTTATTCTATGATTTCAATTTTTCCAGGCGCGTTGCTCCTGCGCGTCTTAAGCAAAGCTTCGGAGCATGCTGCGCATTGCTTAGGCAGAGTGACTACTTATTTCAGAAATGTACTGTAGTTCAATAATTGACACGACTCTTTAAACTAAAATAACATGATTCCAAACAAGTACTGCACTTACTTGAAGAGGAACAGTGTTCGAGACTTTGGTAAAAACTTTATCAAAAATTGTTCCATTCATTCAAGTTTTTTATAAAAAGTGGAAAGTATTATTCCATATTCCTAGTAGAACGGTGACACGGTACGGATAAGGGCATGTCTTTTTTTCACTTACTCGACAAATTTTAAAACGATCATTAGCGTAGGATAAGCAGAGGTAATATCATCGAAACTCTTCTCTATTTACATTGAAGATTTAATCAAATATTTATTCCCAAAATCGATTTAACCTTACAAAGACTTCCATAAACAAAAGTTTACTTGATTTAGTCCCAAACGAATTTTCGAAAGAGCTAGTTGGATTCATTGAGACGATCGATAATTCAAAATACTCAATTTTATACTGTAAATAGGGCTTTTCATTTGAGTATTATTCGAAATTACTTTTATATTTTTACTTATTATTATTTTTCATTTTTAAACAAGTCAGGATCACGATATTTCCAGGTTATTCAAAACTAACGTACGATGAAAGACTTAACACTAATTGAAAAGCATGAATAACAAAGGTTGGTATTTAACAAAGCTTAGGTGATACTCGAAAACGGTAGAGTTCATTTCGTATTTACACGAGTACATTGAAAGAAAAAAACTCCTTTTGTAATTAGAACATGGGGTACTTGAAAAAAAAAACAACCATTTCAGAATAACAGCATCCCCTCTAAAATTTCACATTCAATTTGTTAGGCGGTATTTTCCACCTGTTAATAAAAAACTGAACCTTTGAACTAAAAAGCATTATATTTTCCAACACAAGACGTCAACTTGTTGACTGATACAGTTGACTCTAACATCTCAACGTAAGTGGAAACTAAGCCGTCCAATTCGCCTTTATCATGGACTGGAATTTAAATTTTAAATCTAAGACAACTTATTCAAAACAGGTTATTCAAAACTAACGTACGATGATAGACTTTTGAGATTCAATATGACAGATTTAGACACCAGACGACGAAGAGGTGATTTAATCCAGTTCTTTAAAATAGTTAATAATTTTAAGAAGGTCGATTTTATTAATGGAATTCCATCAAGAGTTGGTCAAGAGTCATACAATTTAAGGGGTCACACAATGGGTATTAATAGAGAATTGGTTAAGAACTGTCCAGTTCGTTTTAATTTTTTCACAAATCGAGTTGTTAACGACTGAAATTGCCACAAAGAGTAATCGAAGCAACTACAACTGAAAATTTCAAGGCATGCGTGGGTTTTAGCATCCCCCAATTTTTATGCCTGGCGCGGGTCCTGCATTCCGTTTTAAATTTAAAAAATAAAGTTGATTAGCTTTTGAGCGGATGTAAAAGGTAAACATTTTATTAAAAATCTGCATCCACCTCTGACAAATATTGAATCACACATATTTACATGGTTAATCCTCGTAGTCAAATATTTAATTTGTCAAACAAAACAAAACATTGACTTCCGTCTTTTTTTAAAGTGTTTTAATGAGAAATTATTTGAAACTAGAAACCAAATCTAAGCATTTTCTTGTTACATTAACTTTTTTCGTTCCAATTTTAGTTGTTGAATCGTTTACTCGAATACACAAACTTAGACGTTAAATAATCTTTTTTTGTTGTTTCATCATTCATTTGCAAATAACTTTAAATGAAGCTTATTATGAAATTCTTTTTTAAAAATCTTTTGGACTTTTCTCGAAAAATAAAGTACTTTCTTTCTCAAGCAAAAAAAAAAAGCGCTGACATTCTTTCAAAAATATTCTAACATTATTTTCAATTGTTTTAGCACTCTCTTCATTTTAATACTTATCATCTCAATTTATGAACAAGGATTCTAAATTTAACATTTATTCAAATAGTGGATTTTTATTTTAGCTTATGAATTAAGCTATAAATACCACCCTAAAAAAATTTCATAAGCATTTATTAAAAAAAATAATTTTCTTCATTTAGAAAGCTTAATCAAAAACGATACAAAATGTCATTGATTCCACATCATCATTTTCCACGTGCTGCCTTCGATATGGACAGATGGTTAAAACATCCACATTTTGAACAATTAAGTCACATGGCTCCAACTACTCTTGATTTATTCGATCCTTTCGATGAGTTAGATCACGTTATTGGTCGTAATTTACAATGGTTGAACAAGCCTGAGTTCCTTCAACCATTCCAATCTTTAATTCCAAAAGTACCACAAAAATACAGAATAATTGTTGAATGCCTTGGTTACAAGCCAGAGTCGATTAGAACCGAATTAGATGGTCATAAATTGAGAGTTATTGGTCATGAAGAAGTTAAACATGAAGGCGAAGATTTTTCAGTCAAAGAATTCAAAAAAACTTATCAACTTCCAGCTCATTCAGAGCCTGAAAAGTTGGTTTCATTCATGACATCTCACGGTCAATTAGTTATTGAAGTTCCTCTCAAGGAGACTCAACTTCATCAAAATACCGACTTGTTTCCTCAAATTGTTGAGACTGAAAACGGAGGAAAAGCAGTGCAAATGAGATTTTCAGTACCAGAAAACATTGATCCATCGAAAATAAGTGTCAGCGTTAAAGATCGCGATTTGATTGTTAAAGCTGAAGACAAAGTAGAGAAACCAGATGGCATTTCAAAATTTTTTTATTACAAACGTACGACATTACCAGAGAATACTGATTTTGAGCATTTGAAATGCAATTATGACAACCACAAAATTTCAGTTAATGCTCCATTGAATTTGAACATGAGAACACATAGAACTGTCCCAATTGAACACAAAAAGCATCATGCTGTCACTCACAAATGATTTTCTATTTCCAATTGTAATTCATTTAATAATTTGAATCGACTATTTTTAGAAATTTCTCAATTTTTCAATTTTAATCTAATAAAATCTTCAATATTTTAATTTTTTTCTTTCAAATCATAACAGATTTTAAGACCAAGAGCAGTTCAAAAGACTATTCAGATATCATTTTAAACTTTAATTTTTAGAAAAAAAGTTTTGATTTATGATATTTTTGACTGAGATTGAACTTTTTTTAAAGAAGTACATATTCGCAAAGACTTAACACTAGAAAGCCCGGCGTGTCATTTTGACACGTTTTTCCCTTTCAAACCTTGATAAAAATAAAACTAGTAAAGCTATCGTTATGAAACCTGATTCCCAGGTGAATTTTTAAGTAAGGATGCGACATTTTTACTTTATTTGAGTTATAACTTGATCTTCCCTTTGTAAAAATAAATTATACATAAAGGCCTGGTCGTGTCATTTTGACACGTTGTGGGAATACCATGCAGAGTAAGTATCCTATCCCAGTTTTTAGGCTATGATTTAAGAGATCTTGATGAGCTGATTTCAAAAATATCTTTACTTTTGAAGATGGTCTTATAGTTCAAAAGATATAACTTTTGAAAGTTTTTTCACAATTTCTTACTTTTTTATTATATATTTTAGTATTTTTTAGGTTAAAAATGGCGTTAAAAAGGGTATGAATAAGAACATCAATATAGTGTTTTAAGAAAAAATCTGTGTCAAATTAGCTTATTTTCAGTAATGTCAACACCAAAATTATGGGTGTAGGTGTAAGGTGTAGGTGTAGCCTATACCTACACCATACACCTACACCAATTTCTTGAAAAAAGGACAAAAAAGGTGTAGTTGGTGTAGGTGTAAGGTGTAGATTACCAATACACCTTTTTTTTACACCCAAAAATTAGGTGTAAACACCTAAAATTTTTCCTTTATAATATCCAGATATCATCAAGGACATCAAATTTGAATTAATATTCACCATTTACGTTCATCTTTTTTGTTTACATCGTTATTTTAGAATCCTTTTTTAAGACAATAGAAACCTGTTTTTTAATAACTTTAGAAGGAACCTCAGATACTTTAGATAGAAAGGATATGAGTAATTTTTTTCCGCCTAGCGTTATTCTTAAACAAATGGCAAGTTTTTTTTGTGACTTTGAAAACTAACTGTGAAATTATCAGACACTTGTCTTATTTAATTTTTTGTTCGCTTAAATAAATATATAGATAACGCTCACAATTACAATAAAATTATTTACCAATATCTTTTTTTTCAAAAAAAAGTTTTTTCAGTGACGGCTGGAATTACTGTTTATCTAGTATTTATTCTCTCTAAAGATACCCATTTAAAATTTCCTTCTATTATACTTACATTCGTTTCAATTTTTTTAATATGATTCAAGGGCTAAGCTCTTTGTGCTGCAAATATTCTGGCAAAAAAAAATTCCAATTCAGTTCTTGATTACAAATCTTGAAAATTAAGGCCATTTAAACTAAATCTAGCATTAGAAAAGTTTTTTATTCATTAATTTAACTGTGACGTAAACATAACAAACTTTCCTAGTATCTAACTAGATAATAATTATATAAAAAAAAAGAATAGTTCTTTTACAACTTTGACTAAACATAGTCTCAAAAAAATTAAGAGAGCTGTCTTCAGCCAGGCTTTGATTTTGTTAACCCCGTAAGTAAAGGACGAACTTTCAATTGTTTTTGTAGATGGAGAACAATCGAGATCTTTCTGCAGTTAGTTTTTTTCCAAGTATCATTACTAACGGAATTGGTTTATTATATTTGAGGAAATGCTGACATATTAGTTACATTTAAGGCTGTGAGCAGATATTTATCGGAGCAAATAAATGTCACTTTTTAAACTAAACCATTGTCGGTATTAATAGATTCTATGGTTGAGTTACATGTAAATATAAAGAGCAATTAAATTAGAATTTTTTGACTAATTGTTTTTTATACAGTCCCGGAAATTAACTTGTAACATGATATCATATGACATCAGCTGATATCAATTCGTATCAGAATTTTTGACCAAAATGATATCATCTCCTATCAGCTCGGATTTATGACCAAATGATATCATAACCAATTGGAATCACATTAAATCAGACGATATCATTAAGAGAATTACAAACATTATGATTTCAGCGAATTCTGATAGAAACTGATATCAGATGATACCAGATGACATCAGATGAGGTCATCATGAGACGATATCATATGGTAATGACATCATGTGACAAGCTAATATCCGGAACTCTATCTATTCATTTTATTGAAAAATTGGAAAAAAATTTAAAAACTCTTAATATACGGCATGGAAAAAACTGTAGTATATGAAATATTAATTTATACAGTATACATATTGGGTTTATAAACAAATTCTAATTCAAATTTGATGTCCTTGATGATATCTGGATATTATAAAGGAAAAATTTTAGGTGTTTACACCTAATTTTTGGGTGTAAAAAAAAGGTGTATTGGTAATCTACACCTTACACCTACACCAACTACACCTTTTTTGTCCTTTTTTCAAGAAATTGGTGTAGGTGTATGGTGTAGGTATAGGCTACACCTACACCTTACATCTACACCCATAATTTTGGTGTAGACATTACTGCTTATTTTCTTCTTGCTTGATAAGAAAACCAGTGTCGTGTCAAAATGACACGACCGGGCTTTAATGGTTTAAAAAAATCGGGCCTTCTAGTGTTAGAAACGGTACAATCTCAGACAAGAAGTTTACACAATTTGACAAAAACAATTGCTGATGTCAAAACCTTATACCGTAAACCCTCTCTATTTGTAAATATTTCGATACGTTAAGTATTGTTTCAAAATTTCATACCTTTAGTTTATAGACTAGGTTGAGGGGGTTAGAATGAGGTATATTCAAGCCATTGATATAAAGAAATTTAAACATAAATCGAATGTAAAAGACCAAATTTTCTGGGTACAAAAAAAGGGGGTTTACGGTAATTAATGAAGCCATGGTCTTTTTTTAATGACTTATTGAATTACTTACATAGTTTTGGAGGATTCTGCTTTCTAAATGTTCTTTGGCTTTCTTCACAATTTAATCGAAAGAGAAGAATAAAAAAAAGTTTCAAAATATAATAAGCTGAGGAGATGATTGATATGAGGAGATTCATCTATTGAAAATGAAAAAAAAACTCTTTTAAATGCTTTTTATACTCTTTGAAAATAAGATTAAAAGGTTTCAAAAAAGGAATTTATTTTTAAAGTATTTTTAGTATCTCTGAGTCTCCTCTGTAAAAGTATGTACTTTTTGTACTTTAGTATTTTTTAAGATTAAACTCAGAGTCTACCCTGATAGGTAAAAACTTTTTGGAAATTTTTGAGGGTCATGAATCGCGTAATAAGATGAAGTCTATTCTCGAAAAGGGTCTGAAGAGTTGCCCCAGGTAGAGTTTGGGTAGAGATTAGATGAGGGTCAGATATCGTCGAAATAAAAAAAAATCTAAAACGTTTAAAAAGTACCTTCTTTCAACCAACTAGGTCAATTCAAATCTCTAAAGAGTACAAAAAGTGCGTGCTATTACATGGAAATACTATTTATTCTTTCATTTTGACGACTTTCTTAAAAGATTTTTGAAAGAATATAAAGTAAAGAAAGAACATATTTTCAGTCATTGTCAATAGCTCAGGAGATTGAGAGATTGATAGTGTTAAGGACTTCAAGTTCAGACAAGTATCCTTTTAGCAGTAAATCTATAAATTGGTTATGTAAGACCAAATACCGATTTATATCCCTGCACATTATTTAGTCTTTAAATTAAATATGCTGACAGTTTCCGATTTCACATTTTAAAGTACCAACATAAATTTAGTGATAAATTTCCTAAATTTATAAACATTAAGGAAAACTTGATTGAAACCCAAAAAAAACTTTATTGAAAAAAATTAATTATTTAAAAAGAAAATAAAAAAGCTGTTTCCATAGTAAGCTTTCTGTAAAAATACACTGTTTTTATTATTTAATCTTAATGTAAATTTTGGAAAAAAAACGAAATTGTTTACATTAAGCTCAATAAAATTTTCTTTAATAAACATTGAAAATTAAGCATTAAATTAAAATTTTAAATTAACTTGTTGTTTCGCGTTTAATGGAAAATAATTAGGGTCGTCTTTTTTTTTTGTTAAATTTAAATTAGACTTAAATACGTTCGACAAGATGTCTAAGAAAATCGATGGACATCCTTTTGGTTCTCAGAGTTCAAGATTTACACTTAGTGGAGTACATCCGAATATGTTAGCCACGGGAAAAATGCCTTATCAAGAAAATCTAGATGCTCAAATTGTAGACTTTTTTACCCTTAATAAATTTAATTAGAATTTTATTTTACGTATTTATAGTCTAAGAGATTAGGACCTGGCACTTACGAAATACTTAAATACGATGGGTTTAGTAATGAAAATGTATCACGAATGGCAAGTGGACCGAATTGGGAGCGAGGGTTTTTGACAGAAAAACACGCTAAAATGCCTCATTTGTTATATCAAGAAACTTTTAAGAAAAAACTCGAAGATGTAAAGCCTTTTCAATTTGATTTGAATTTTATGAATTTTTGAAGTTTTTTTTTTAGAAAAAGAAACTCGGACCGGCGTACTACTATATTAAAGATGGAATTGAACTCGATAACTTAAAACCTAGTAGCATGAGAGGCATAATTGATCAATTGGGTATCAGATTTTCGGAAAAAAGTTTGAACAATAATCCAGGTAAAAGGAAGAATTAGTTAAATTAAAAAAGTTGAAGTGTTTGAATAAAATAAATTTAATAGGACCTGGTGCTTATGGAATCGCCGATGAAGCAATTGAAAAGAAACGAAAAAATAAACCAGGAACAGTTCCACTTTTTGAAAGATCAAAAGAGCCTCGAAGCTTACCACTTGTTGTATGATAATTTTTTTAATTTATTAAAGAACAGTTTCAAAGTTAAATTTAAAAGGGGTCTGAAAATCCACCAGGAACTTATAACCATAAGAATTCAATTGATGAACTCTTAAAAAAGAAAGTTTCCAAAAGAGGGCCATATGATTTATTCACTGAAAATCGAAGTGGTCCACCTAAGACTGGTCATTTTGTCAAAGATAATGACCATAAATTAGGTCCTGGACAATATAGTCTTGACTCATTTGTAGACTTACAAAATAAAGCAGATCATCTACATCAAGGAAAATTCGGAACAATCGCTCAATATCCAAAACCAATCGGAGAAAGAATTAATGTATTTGCAAATAATACATTACAGCCTAGAAATCCTGATTGGTATGTATAACTATTGATCAAGATTTGATTAAGATTTATTAAAGCTCTGAAACTCCTGAAGGCCTGGTCCTGGTTTGTATGAACCCAACGATGTTTCAAAATTTCCAACCAATATGCCACCATTTTTGAGTTCATCAGAAAGAAGTGATTACCGTTACCAAAAGAGGCTTAATAAAAATTATGTGAGTATTTATGCGAATTCGAGTAGGGTTTATATGTAAAAAATAAATGTTTTTAATTTTTAAGAATTCTGTTGGAGTTGGAAGATATGATTTACGCAAGAACGAAATAAGTGAATTCGGAAATGGACACAAGTCAATTTTCGTTTCAAAATCGGCTCAAATTTTAACCAAAGATAAGCCTTTCTATGAGTAATTTTTATTTGTCAATTAATTTATTGTGAGCATTAATTTAAAAGTTATTTAATAATTATAGGGAACGAATAAAGCCGCATAATTTACCAAACAAAGAAAAAATGAACCTTCATTTAAAAGGAAGGATTTCCGATGATATATTAATCCATGTTTAATATTTTTTTTTTAATTTGAATGGAGAAAGCAAATAACTTTTTTATTTTTTTAAATAACCTTTTTACTTTTTAATGAAATAATTAAACAATATTTTTCACATTAATTTCTTAAGTAGGCAGTCGGTTCATGTGGTTTCCAGCTCCATGTTTCTCACTGAATGTTACTTAAAGATTAAAGGCTGTTGCTTCAGTCTTTAAGGACTGATTAACAATCCATTTATTTATCAAAATTTAAAATTAAATAAAAAAGCAAGATCAAAGTTCTTAAAGATGAATACCCTGAATTAAAGCTTCAAAACTTGGTCTGTGATATAGTGACATCTCGCTGATATCACTGGTTTAGTTAGTTAACTTAACTTAGGAAAGTTGAGTTAATTTCAGCATAAAAGCATTCTCATGACGTCTAACGAGATCGGATAGACAGACCCAAAGGTACTAATGTAAGATATTACATCTGGTGACGAGGAAAAAAGTTGCAGGAGTGTAGATGCACACATCCTTTTTGAGAATAAAATTTAATTTCTCTCTAGCAAATTATTAGGGACGATCGAAATTTCATATTTTTGGATTTTTTACAATTTCTGGCAATCTTAATAATTTAACATATTTTTATGGTTTTATCCGATTTCTCGTTATTTTAAGCAATTTTTATTGGAACTATGGTCAAAGATGCAACGTCAAAAGCTAACCGTATTTTAAGATGTATTAGAAAGTCTTTTAAGTACCCGAAACATGATGTAATCAAACTACTTTATTCGTCTCTAGTCCGTCGACATTTAGAATATGCTAATAGCTCTTGGTGTTCGTTTCTAAAAAAATAAGTTCCCGAGCTACGTAACTTTGAATATAAACAAAGGTTATCAAGGTTAAATATGAAAAATTTAGAAACAAGAAGATTGCGTTGTGATTTTATTCAAATGTATAAGTCAATAAACAACATGGAGGTTATCAATTTAAAGAGAGCAGTAAATTACAATTTAAACAACAAAGATGGTTTTAGAAATTACAATTTAACAAGACATAACAAGTGTTTAACTCGTGAACAGGATAAAAATTGTCCTTCAAGATATAACTTTTTTAAAAATAGAGTTGTGAACCATTGGAATCAGCTTCCACAAGATTTGATTGAAGCAAAGAACCTTAAAAGTTTTAAAGCCAAGCTTGATGAATGGTTGTTGGAACATGTTGAAGCGACTGCCATAGCTCAATAGAGCTCTACTTGAGTTATCTCAAGTTGCAGTTTAAACTACTACTACTATTAATACTACTACTATAGTGGTAAACGCGATTAAGAAATCCTTGTCGTAGGTAGTAAGTTATTGCGATTTCCGGCTTTTATATATCCTTTAACCACATTTTCCCATCAAAAAGCGTGACAAAATGATGAAAAATCCGGAAAGTTTTTGACTTTGTAAATATGATACCCAAATTATTCCGGTAAAGATCGGAAATCGGTGGGTAAATCTGGAAAAAATGCGTAAATTACGGAAAATAGGAAAAAGTAAGGAATCAAACCTTGAATTTAAGGTTTTGGTTACAACTAAAAAAGATTTTTTGTTGGGATAAAATTTATTTCTTTATTTCTCATATGAAAACTTAAAATTTTATTTTTTTTGAATTCCAAATTTTTTGTAGTAGCCTTAATTAGATTTTTAGATGTCTTTTTAAAGACTCTAAACAACTGTTTAACAATAGTTTTGGAATCAAGAACGATGCCTTTTGCAATAAATTTAAAAAAAGAATAATTCGATAAAAAACGGATGTTTTTCTAAAATCTTTCCTATTAAAAATCATCAAAATTTTTTTAGTTTTTTCGAAATAGCTTAAAATTGAACGGATCAAATTGATATACAACTCCGGTCTTTCATAATGTCCACCCCTGAAAGCTTATAGATAGTATTGATAACCAACTTTGACCCAACTAAGCTAAAATCATGAATGTAATATTTTACACAGAAAACATATATAGGTATTGTAGATCTCACAGTCTGCTTCAAAATGATACCCTAGTTGTCTTTATAGAACGGTTCCTTGAGGAGTAAATACGGTTTAGTTGACCAAGAAAATTGCTTTTAAATTCAACTAAAATATACTTACTCCTCAAGGAATCGTTCTATGACAACTAGGGTATCATTTTGCTATGAAATCTACAATATCCATTTTTCCCTTTTTTTGAATAAATTGCAGTTACCGTTTTAGTCCAGTTGGGTCAAAAGTCGGTTATCAACCCTACTTATAGATTTTCATTTATAGATTTAGATCAAAATTTTTCAAACTGCCGACTCAATTACTGTAATCTACGACGCCAAAAACCATATTTTTCATATAGTGAAAAAAAAATTATTTTTTTTTACCGCTCTTCTCCAAATTCATGAGCTTTCAGAAATCGACATTTTAATAAAACTTGTTAAAAATTGAATTTTTAATTGTAGTTTTGTGGTAAACCTACCTTATTTTTATGGGTTCCCCAACCCAACCTATATCAAAAAGCCCAAAATTAATGGGTAATCCATACCCTACCCGAACCCTCAAATCCAATTTTTTCCGGTTACTCAAACCGACCCAATACCTTTTGGATTTTTTGGAAAATATTTTTATTTTACCAAACCGAATCATTCGGTTTACTTAAAAATCTAAACTTTAAAAGTTTTGGAGTTTGTTTATATTTTTGAATATTTTACGTAATTTACGCATGTTTACAGTGTTTTCCGGCTTTATTTCCCAATTTTCGATTTTTCAAGAGTTGATAAATATTTTGGGTATCAGATTTAAATTATGGAACATGAACCAGGCTTAGAGAACAGGATGAAATACGGAAGAATTTAATATTTATTTTTTTCATAAAAGCAGTTAGAAGCGCTAAATAAAAATTTCAATTTGTTAGCGATGGGTTAGAATTGCTAGAAAGAGCGTTAAACCTAGCCCTAAATATGTTAGAGGAGCCCTAGCCAATGCGTTAGAGACACTGGTACCGCACGAGATCAAGCGTTAGATAAAATAGAGACGTTTTTTTTTACTTCAAGCGTTCTCTAACTCCAAAGGTAAGAATTTAAATAAAAACACTGTATTTCCAAAGATTTTATAAATCTTAACCATTTTGACTCAAGCAAGACATATGATAGCAATTTACACCCATCACAATAAATGAATGGTCTACTAGTCACTGTTGAAAAAAGACGTAACGAACAGTTCTGATAATTTAAAGAGTTATCAGAACCTCTAAATCATTATTAGTTCTCTAATTATCTGCCTCCTTTAAATCAACTCTCACTTGCCCGGAATCGTCTATTTGCCGGCATGTTTTAAACTTCCCACTTTCAATATTTATCCATATAATTCTTAGAGAAATGGTTTTGTATTTCCTAAATAAGTAAAGCTAGTTCCGTTTATCAGAAGCGAAGTTGCTTTTGATGTAGATACTGTTAATATTCAAGGAAAGTTTTTTAAAATCGAGACAACCCACGTTGAGCCATCAAAAAAATATTTTAAATAGTCTAATCCTTTAATTCCCTAAGCCTAAAATGGAATACGAGATCGTTCTTTATCCAAAGTATTTGGTATGGGAGGATTCTTAGAGTAATACCTAAACATGTTATTGACTTTAAAGAGGACCAGAAATATTTAAATCGATTAATTTTCTAATGAAGATGAAGCGCTTTATTATCTCCAAGATTAAATGAGACAAAATTTTCAAATTTAAATTTTTAATTTCAATTTGCATACTTCTTTCTTAAATCCTTTTAAAAAAGACACATCCACACAACAACAACAACAACAAAAATCTTTAATTGATTGCAATTATTAATGAATTTGAAAGCATCGAAATTTTCTTTTTTTTTTTTCGAAAATTTTGTTTTATTCATTGAGCCTATTTTAATGATATCAGCTTTTTTTTTCAGAAATAAAAAAAACAACATGGATCTCTTTTGTTAAAACATAGCGCAAAAATAACGAGTCGCTAATTTTTTTTATAAACTAATGATTTTAAATGAGACATATTGCTCAGTGTGAAATTTCTATTAAATTGGCCATTCCAGTTTCATTTTTGTTCGACTCTTGATTTAAAAAATAAAAGTTGAATTCAAAATTTTTTCAACTTAATCCGATTGTTACTCAGACTTTAATAACAAACAATTATTAAGTCTCTTATTCTGCTCAAACTTAATAATTCAACTCGAGATGGATAATTATAAAAGATTCTATAGAGATAAATACCCCCACCAACCAAAAAATAGACTATAGATACTATTAGTCTGTTATTATCTAACTACAGGTAAGATACTCAACGAGAAGAAAATAGTTTTTTTTTTCTCAATCAATCAAGCATTTTGTTGTTCAATTCCAAACAAAAAAAACTAAATGACAATAGGTTAAAAAAGAAATCATCTTAAATAGGATTAATTGTCATTTCAAGATATATGTCATTAGTTTTAACAACAATAACAAAAATCTGATTTTTTTTTTAAGTAGCAAAAAATAATTTTCTGATTGGTTTAAAAATAAAATTTAAATAAAAATAAAAACCAATCAAAATTTATAAAATTTATTCATATAGCTTTTGATTGTTTGAAACCGAAAAAAAAACGAGAAATAGTTCCATTCAAAAATTAAATACCTTTTTTTTGTTTCTCTTAAAATTTTCATTTTTCTTTTTAACAAAAAGATCGACAATAGTTAAACTAACAATCGAAACTATATTATTTAACTCAAATTATTGACTTTATATTCTTTAGAAACTATTAATAGAGTCTTCGAATTACATAGTCGTCACCTAAATAAAATTTTACTTTTTTTTTGTTATCAAAGAGAAAATTTTTTTTTTGTTCATTTTTTGTTCAAAGTTTTGAAAATGCTCAAATTTTCGATTAAAAGCATCATTGAAAATAATGTTGTCTCAAATACAGTAGCTGTAGGCTCTGGGTTTAATTTGAAAAATATTCTTGATTTACATTCGAACAGTTCTACTGAACACTCGAAAAATTTGGAAGAATTAAACGATTCGAGTAGTAGTCCCATTGACAGAGAATACACGTCGCCTACTGGATTTGATAATACAATGAATCCAGATGATTTTAAAAATTTTGATTCATTCGAAAACAACACTGATACGAGCATAGTAAATTTTTGCGATTATCAAAAAATACTTTTAAGCAAATTTCACTCGAATTATTTGCTTCAAAATTATCAAAACAATGGAAGTTTGTTACTACAGGGAAATTTTTATAACCCAAATGAAAATTATAATCAAAGTGTTAATAGGTACTGGTTGTACCGTTTTAGCCAACGGTATTTGACTTCAAATTTAGAGAATAATAATTTTTATAACAATCCGTTTGCGAATAAGACACTCAACGATCTAAATATTTCCCAACAGCGAACTCAAGTTGTCGACAATTATGAGGGTTTAGAATCCGAAAAAATAAAGAAAAAAAATAAAAGAGAAATTGACAATTCGAATGAACACGAGCCAAAGTCAAAACGAATAAGAAAATCTGAATCACCAAATACGAGTAGTGAAACTTTATTGAATATTATTTCAGAAAAGTCTGTTGATGTTAAATCAGAAGAATTAAATGACAATAAAAATTCAAAACCAAAAAGTTTTCCTTGTACCGAGTGTGGAAAGGTAAAATCTACTAGACTTTAAATAAGCTTCAATTTTTATAAAACAAATTATTTTTAGGTATTTAATGCACATTATAACTTGACTCGTCACATGCCAGTTCACACAGGAGTTAGACCGTTTATATGTAAAGTATGCGGTAAAGGATTCCGACAAGCATCTACTCTATGTCGTCATAAAATAATTCATACTAGTGACAAGCCACATGTTTGTAAGCTTTGTGGAAAAGCTTTCAATCGAAGTTCAACTTTGAATACTCATATGAGGATACATCAAGATTATAAACCATGGGTTTGTGAATATTGTGGAAAAGGGTTTCACCAAAAAGGAAATTATAAAAATCACAAATTGACACATTCAGAAACAAAAGATTTCAAGTGTACTATTTGTTCTAAATCATTTCATCAAATTTACAATCTTAAATTTCACATGTACACTCATACGGATAGCAAACCATATCAATGTAGATTATGTAACAAAGGTTTTTGTAGAAATTTTGATTTAAAAAAGCACATAAGAAATGTTCATCATTCAAATAACGAAAATGGTAAAGGGTTTAATCACAAATCAGACGCTAAGGTTAAAATCAATAAACATGAATTGGATAGTGAAAAGCTTATAGATGAAAGCTCGGACGATGATAAAGACTATGAAAATGAATCTACATCTACTTTATTAGGTGATTGTGATATGGCAAGTAACGATATGATCGAAAGTAGCTTAGATTATTTGGACAATCAAGATAAAGAATTCGATCAAAATGTTTAAAATAAAAATTGTAATTAACCGATTTAAAAAAATTTATTTTTCAAAATTTATATTTTTTTTAATTAAATGCACTTTTGTTTTAATCTTTTTTTTTATTTTTAGTTTAAAATTTTGTAAATATTTTAAAAATAAAATTCTAAGACATTTAATGCAATTCTTTTATTCATTTCATTACTTAGGCATTTTTGAGACAAAGAACATACAAAGATACCATTTGCAAGTTTTATCTCAAAAAAGAAACGGATGTCTAATATTTTCGAAGAAACCGATTTTATACAATCTGAATTTCATTGAAATGGTTTTTATTTTTGAGTTTATGATGTTCTGATGATGAATTTTGTCACGCGGTGAATCTTGAGCTACAAACAATTCTATTATCTGAATCCAACATTTATCACAATATCTGAATTGGTCATTTTTGAAATTCTAACTGTAAGCTACGACCCCGAAAACCCCGTGAAAAACAATTTTTTCACGGAGGTACAGTTCTGGTCGTTCACGAATGTCAATGAACGTTCGTCGAATGGAAAAAATCAAAAATTTCTGTTCGTGACGATTCGTGGCGTTTCGCCGACGTTCATGGAATTATTTTTTTAAAGAACGCGAATGGCTACAAATCGCCACGAATGGAAAATTATTTTTCTTTTCATTAGGCGAAGGTTCATGAACGTTCGCAGATTCAATTCGTGAAGAACTGTAACTACAGAAAGCGAAGGGTTTTAGGTAAAATTCATGGTTTTTACTTTCATGAGAATTAGGTTGTAGATTAGAGTTAAAATGATTAAAATGTCAAAAATGACCAATTTAAATAGTGTAGATAAGCCATTGTTTTTGTCTAAAATTTTTTATTGTAGTAAAAATATTTGCTTTCAAGTCAATACTGGTACTATCCAGACATATGTACCTATTTATTTTAAGGTGGTATGGGTTGCCCGAAAAATTCAGGTTTTAGGTTAGGGTAGGGTATGGGTAACCCATAAAATATGGGTATTTAATAAATTTTTTAGATTAAATTTTTTTTCGACAATAATTGACTTTTGGGTATATATAGCCAAATTTTATGGGTTATCCAACCCAGATCCATACCTGAAATCTAAAATTTCTGGGTAACCCATAGTCACCTAATACCTTAAAATAAATAGGTACATATGCCTGCTCCTTATCATGGCCATAATCAACTGTTTGGTCTTTCAAGAGGTTGTTAACATAAGTTTTAATAATTAATCTTGATTCGATAATTTTAAGCCGATGAAAGGAAGTTAAAATTCAAGAATAAATGTTCTAGATGAGTTAGCTAAGAAATGCAAGTTTTTATAAAATCAAAAACAGATTTTTTTCAAATTTTTCGAGGATTCAGCTAAAAGCCGAGGAATTAATTTTTCTAGCGACTCGATTTTTTTTTTAAAAAATAAAAAGTCTATCATTTGAAACACAATTTTAGGAAATATTTCGTGAACTTTTTCATTCATGCAAAAAAAGTAAATTTCCTTTTAATTCTCCTTTTTTTTTAAATTTCCTAAATTTCTTTGAATTTTTATTATTTTAATCATTTTTTGTTTTAAATTCAATAAAAATTTCATTATTATTAAATCAAGCTTAAAATAATTGACTAGAAAAAAAAAGCAACATGTTTTTTTTTGTTGTGCTAGAATTTTGTTTCATTCATTGTTTTTTTGTTGTGATCTCTTTATAATCTCTTGGATCGTTACCTACTGAAATAATATCAATTACCTTAAGTGAAAATCAAATTTGCTTTCAAATAAAAAAACGAATAAATGATTTTACTTCCCAGCATGAGAATTTTATTTTTTATTGTTTCGATTCTTTTTTAACAAGATTTATAAACTCATTCCGAACTTTTAAGCATTAAAAAAATTTCAGGACTATCAACACAAAATAAAACAACTGAAATCTTCTTGGTGATAAATTTTTTTTTTTCAATAAAAGGTTAAATCAAATGTAAAAAATGAAAACATAATGGGATTGAGTCAATCAGACTCGAGAAGTTTTTTTTATTTTGTCAAATTTCTGGATTTAGTACTCTTCTTATGATAACAGCTTGATATCGGAAATTATTGTTCTCAAAATATTTCAGTTGATTCTCAAGAACAAATATTTTGACATAGTGGTACTAACTGATGTTATTTTTTTGTTTCTACCTACTTAATAATAGATTAAAATGATAATTATTAAATATTTATGACCTCAAATGTACATTGACTTTTCAATTTTTCAAAACCATTTGGATTCAATTTTGACCCATTCAAGAGAAACTACTTAAAAAAGAACAGACTGTTTTGTTTATTTTTATTGATTATTTCAAGAGTTTTTTTGTTTTTTGGTATTTAAAATTTAACTTCAGTATCATGTCGTAGAAGGAACAATTTTTCCTTTACTTCTTTTCTTCTATCTTCATCGATGGGATGTTTCCACAAAAATATCAAGGCAATTAGAAGTAAAATTACAGGACCAGGTACCATCAGCATTCTCAGTGATAAACCCACACTTTCTGGTTGTTTACAACATCCATCAGGACAATCAACATATCCTGTATATCTAAAATTTATTTTAATAAAAACGACCTGCAATTAAACAAAAAGAGAGATTTATATGGGTTACTCGAGTACAAGCGTAGATGCTGCCACTGCTATTCCTGATGAAAGCTTTGTAAAAAAAACATAAAATGAATAAAATATTGATTCTTTTCTTTCACCATATTTGATCATAAATTCATCGATTACGTCTGGTAGCATTGACCTATAAGCTTCTAGTTTTAGTTTAAAATTTAATTTTTATTTCAAACTCAAATCTACCATGGTAGTAAAAAATTCACTGCAATACCCATTCCACTAATTACACAAACAATATACATTATCCAAACTAGAAAAAAAATTATTATTAAAACAACAGTCGCCAACAATCAAGGTTAATAATTTGATTTTTACTTGTATTTTGAATAAATAACATTACAAATAAACATGGTATAAGAAGCTTTATTAGAAATTAAGACATGTTCTAAATGTTGAAATTAAAGCTTAATTTACCATCAATCCTGAAGCATAAGTTGTTTTTTTGCCGAACCGTATCATTGCAAACTGCCAAAAAGGTAAGCTTATTATACTCGATACCTTTATGAATCAAATTTGAATTCCGAAACTAATTAGTGTATATTAAAATTCATTTACCAAAAGAACTATTATCAAAAATTGATATTGGTCACCGGCATCAACTGTATATTTACAAAATAAAGCTAAATTTGATTGCACTAACTTTAAAATAAGTTGAAATTAAAATGTCTTTTTTTTTAAATAAACAAAATCTATTTTACTTGAACAGCTAGTGAATTGAAAAGAAATGTTAACAATAATGTAATATATGATTTGTGTCTGAAAACACTCTTGAGTGATCGAAAAAAATCAGTATTACTATCGATTATAACATCTTAAATTAGAGATATTGTTAATTAATATTGAAGACAATGAATATTTTCCCTAAATAGACCTTTCATCTCTTTTGTTCCAAAAAAAGTTGTAATACAACAAAGCAAATAAATTATACTCATTATTCCCGCACTAACCAAATAGCCTTCGCCCTTTTAATTATTTAATTAGATTCCAAAAGCTCTTGAAAATATTAGAATGTATTATACCAAAGAGCCTGCGCTTGAATTTGATTTTGACAAATTTTCACTAAAAGTCTGTGATGAATTTGAAAATGGCAGGGTTATTCTAGGAGCTAATGTTGTTGCCGTACAATCTACATTTGATCCATATATGCTGATTATTATTCCTTGTATAACTGCCGCAAGTAGTACTCCAAATACTTCGAATACCATTCCTTTAAAAGCATTGAGACTAAACTTTTGAAAAAAATTTAAAATTGGTTAAAAATTTATTACTGTAACCAGTTGCTGAGTCTCTTTCAGCTTGATCAGGAGTCAAATACATAGTTAACGACGTATATGGTACATGAAGACACTTAATTTATTAGATTTAAAATTGAGAGCGTGGAAAAAAGTTCTAGGTATTTGTAAGTTAATTTAGGGTCTATTAACTTACAAATACCTATCAGCCCTTGGCAACAAAATTGCCGGATAAATAATGTCATGTCATATCATTAATTTTACGCCTTTACTTTAGATATTGGTCACATATGTTAGATTAGACCCTTCATAAAGTCTTTTTTGGAAAACTCACCGACAGAAACGTTTGAAACAAACAATAAAATATCAAGTACCAAAATGTTTTAGATGATCGGCTAATGTCAGGAACATACCAAATCATAAAATAGCAAAATATTGACAAAGGGGCTGGAAACAGAATCCTTAACAAAATTTAAAAATCTTTGTTTGTTTAAAAAAATTAATAAAATAAATACCAAGGTCTTAATTTTCCCAATCTAGTGTTGGTTTTGTTAACAAAAAATCCTATTAATGGATCCGTTATAGCGTCCCATCCTCTTCCCGAAAACAAAATTATCGAAATTTGCTTTGGTCTAATCTTTTTACAATTTATTTTTTAAATAGAATTAAGTTCTAGTTTATAGATTAAATTTTACTTGAGCAACTTCGAGTAAAAACGGGGATATAAATAACCCAAGGGCATTACCACACATTTGATACGGTAAACCACCAACAGCAAAGCAAATCTTTTGAATGATGCTCAATTTGCCTTCATTATTCGCAAGAAGACCTTGATGTTCGAATTGTTGCTAAACATTTAATTGAAAAAAATAATTAACTAGATACATTTTGTTTTACTAATGTACCTTTTTCTTGAATCGTTTTAACCCGAATCTGCTTTTGAAATTAACAGATTCTGCATACGAATCATCTGATTCCATTGTCATTTCTCAAAAACTTAGCCAAACCTTTTTATGGACCCAACTAAAAAATAAACTAAATCTTTATTAGACAAATATTATTCAGAGTTTATTTTTCTATTATTTTTTTATTCATTTTTGTAAACATGAGTTTTATAATAAAACAATTATTATCATTAAATAATTATGATAGTTTGAGTTGGTAAGATAAATTTTATTATCAAAATAAAGTCAAAGTTTTTGATTTAGAATTTTTTTTTTAATCTATTAAAAAATTATAAAAATTGCCGAGAATAAACAAGCACCGTATTCCTACAAAGAATAAGCATTGAATTCGTTCAGAAATACACGAAATATGGTATTATAAATGCTTGAATTTTGATTTTCAATAAATTAAGATAGGAATGTATACAGTTTGATTTATTTAAAAATGAGTAACAAAAGTTAAAAAAAATAGAAAAAAACTTCCAAGATTTTATGTGAAAAATTTCCAATAAATAACACCAGCTAGTGTAATCAACTCTAGAATTATGATAACAACGATCAAAAATTTGTTGTAAAAAGCCCTTAAAATTTAATGGATAAATAAAATCTTTTGACCAAAAGCGATTGAAGTCTTACCCCATTGAAATTTTTTTTAATATGCGTCTACTTTTTGAAAGTGCATCTTTTGTATCATCAAGCTAAACAAAAATAATTCTTAAAGTTTAACTTTAATCAATTTTCCTATCTCAAATATTACATGTTCATTAGCATTTCTTAAGCGCTCGCCTTGTTCATTCAACTCGGTTAAAACATTGTTTCCAATATTTTCAGTTTCGATTGCAATTTGTGTTGAACGTGCTATTGACTGATTTGTATTCACCAACGAGCCATGTATTTGCAATAGCCTACTTCTTTCTGGATCGACCTACTCATTTATTTAAGTTAAAATAAAAAAAACATAATTCTTAAATATGAAGAGCTACTTCATTGACTTGGCTAATGGACTGGTAATTCTTATATCCTGAAGATTCATCAATTGCTTTTTTCTAATTAAAAATCATTTAGAAATTAATTTTTAAACTCAAAAACTAAAATTCAAATCGTACTAAATCTTTTTGGATTAAATCAACATCGAATTTGTATTGTTTTATTTTTTTAATCATTGAAGATCGACTATGCGGGCCAAATTTATTCGATTCTGCTTCCATATCTGCAATCTTAAACACAAAATATTGTAACTTGAAAAAATTTTTTTAAAAATTTTGTAGTATTAAGTTACAAGTCTAGTAATGTCTTCCACAAACTGCCTTAGTTGTCTTATAAATGATTTCCTTTCATCTTAAAAATTTAATCAATTAAGAGATACGAGACGATTTTTTTTAACTTGATGTACCTGATTGAGCGATTGGTAATTTATCGGCAAGTATTGTTTTGCATGATTTTATGAAATTAATCAAATCTTTTTCGTAACTATTGAACTGATCAGACATCTTTGGAATATAATAGGTTAAATTAGAGCATTAAAAATTATTAAGTTAATTTCATATCTAAGCTGCAACGCCTAAATATACTTTTTTTTCCATCAACTAACAATTTTCAAATTTGAAAATATTTTATTTAAAATAAAAAAATAAATTCATAAATCAAAGGATAAAAATTTCTTAAAATATAATTATCAGCTAAACACAATAATTTAAATGGTTCTGGTACAAAATAAATAAAATAAAATGTCATGCTTTCAATTATTTTCCAGATGGTTTATCTAAATTTGTGTTGTACACACGAATTAGATCTGCTTGGCGAACTACTCCATTTTCCTCTTGAGAGAAAGCAAAACCACGATATCTTTGATTTTGTGCAACTCCACTTGGTGCTCTCGAAAATGAAAACGCTGATTTTAATAATCGAGCAGTTTCGGCTAACTTTGATCGTCGAATTATGGACTCAACATCTTTGTTATTTGATTCGTTTTCTTGAATAGCTTGTTCGTATGTTTTGAATAGGGTTCTTTGAAGACTAGAACAAAATTTAAATTAGAATATAGCCACATAAAGTCTCTTGACTCTTTTGTATACCTTTTGTAGATTAAATCTGGAAGAAGTACTAAAACTGGAACTAATATTAATCCCATCCAAAATATTGAACATCTGTATACATTAGACGACTTTATAAAACGAAAAATTTTACAAATTAAGCCGAAATTAAAAATATACCATTTTAAGTCTTACCATTCCAGTCATTTCAGGCGATAGCCCAACCCAAGGCCAAAAATGACTATAAATTATGAGAAAGATGAACCAAAATCCAATCGATCCCCAAATTGATAGGTGTGTAATCTTAATTCAAAATTTTAAATCCTATTATCGTCTAGTTTTTATTTTTCTTAAAAAATACCCAAGTCCAAGAATCGGTTTCAAGTCCAGACTTTAAACACACTGCTATGACACAATACTTCAAAAAAAAAATTTTAAAAAACCAAAATTTATAGGTTAAAGAATTGTGATTTACCGTGTAAACATGATTTCCCATGAATAAATAATCTCCAATTGAACCGTCAGATAAAACCATATCTGAAAAAATATTATTATAAAAAATATTTTAGCTTAATTTAGGTTTGAGTGCGAACCTTTTTTAAAAATGCCATAACAGACGTAGTAAAGTACAATAGAGTGAATGAAAGCATTCATAATCCATGTCCAAAATACCTTTGAAAAATTTTAATTTTATTTCTAACACAAAAAAATAAGAATTTATTTTTAAAATACTTTAATGTTAAAATCGGATTTGTTTTGAGAAATTTTATACATTTCCGGAAATTTCATCATTGTGCTTGCAATCGATGGTCTATCAAATAGACCCAGAGCCATTGGAGGTGCGGCAGTGAAAAGCTAGATTATTATTTATACTTGGATAAGTGGATTGTCAAAAATTTTAAATTTAATTCTTAAATTACCACGTTGTACAGACTGATAAGCCATCTTTCAAACAAAATCTGACCTGAAAATCCGTTCGATAGAGCAAACCAAAACTTAAAAAATAATCCTTTAGTTCGACTAAGGATCAAGAATATTGTGAAAAGGTTAAATTTTACTTCAATGATGTAAAGACATATGTTCTTATAGAAGGAGTATAATATAACTTTGCACAAACGCTTATAACTCCATATTCCGTGAACAAAAAGAAGTTTTGCCAAGAAACGAAACTACAAAAACATTAAATTGAGCTTTTTGTGTTGTTTTTGGAAAAAAATTACTTTTCCGATTGCGTAGTCAGATGCTGATAAAGCTTGGGTTCCTTCACGTCCATAAATTCCAACACCAACATGAGCAGCCTTTAGAAGTCAAATAATTTTAATAAAAAAGTTCTTATTAACGAAAAAATTAGATTTACTTGAATCATGCTGACATCATTTGCACCATCACCAACCGCCAAAGTTATCGAATGCGTATTCTTCTTGACTAAATCTACAATTTGAGCTTTGTTTTTAGGAGTAGCTCTACAACATACAACTGTTTTGCAAACTAAGGCTAAAGCCAAAAATTCTTTGTTGCATTCCATTGATAAAATATATTGTAAAGCCTTTTAAGTTAAGGTTAAATACTTTGGATTATAATGAAAATAATCTCTTTACTTTTCCATCAACAACCAAAACTATTTGAGCATTTTTTAATCGATTATTAACATGAAAAGAGTTGACACGAATAGTTTCTTTTAGTTTCTTTGAAAAATTTTGATCAATTTAAAAAGGCTAAAAAGATGAGAATAAACGTCTAATTACTTCAGGTCTTTCATCAACTAAATAAATTAAATGACTGTTTTCATCAATAAGCTTGCAACTGTAGCCAATATTGACCGCTGTTTCAATCTTGTCACCAGTTAACACCCACATTTTTATACCAGCTTTAAGAAGCATTGTAATTGTCTCAGGTACTTGCTATCAAAAAATACTTAATGACATATTTTATTTCAAGTCAGTAGATTGTTAAAATACCTCTTGTAACTTATCTTCGATGGCTGTGACACCCAAGACTATAAGATTTTTTTCAATTTTTTCAGCAGCTTCTTCAATTTGTTTTTCTCGACCATGAATTGCCAAGGCTGCTTTGGTGTATTCAATGTTCCATTTCTTAAAATAAAAGTCTCAGTTCTAATTAATCGTAATTATTTCTATTAAAATTTAAAAAATTTACCTGATAATCTTCTTCACTTATAATTCGATAGGCTAAAACCAAAGTTCTAAAACCATCTTTGGCAAAACTTTCCATTTGATCCATGGTTTTATCAGTATAAGCACGGAAATCTTCTGGGTGCAATGAAACCCGAGGTAAAATGACATTATCCTTTAGAAATTATTTTTTTTTTTTCAATTTTTAAATGACTTGAGAAAAAAGAAACTTACAGCTCCTTTGCAATAAAGTTTAATCACTCCATTTTGATCTCTTAAAATAACGCTCATTCTTTTTCTATTGCTGAAAAGAGAAACACTTAATTCAGATCATTTGAGAAAAAAATTAATAAGATTTTTTTCTGACCTGTTGAATTCGATTAAATTCAAAATTTGATATTCACGTTCTTCATCTAACTTTAAAAATATAAATTTTACAATGCGAGTCTTAGTCTAAATAGGTGTCAACAAAAAACTTACAAATTTAACTTTAATCTTTTCGGGTTCTCGCGAATGGAATACAACTCCGAATCGCTGAATTGCTTTAACCAAAGCACTTTCATCTTAATTTTAATTTATTAACAATATTTCATCTTTACTGTAATTGAAAAAGCCTACCTGGAGACGAAGCTTGATAATCAAAATCGTTAGGATTTTCTTCTCTTTTCTCAGGAATCACGGTATGACAAGTTGCCAATAAACTCAAAAATTCGTCTATTTCCGTTTTTGTTGGCTAACATCAAAATTTAGTTTAAAAATAAATTTCAAGTTTTAAAATAAAAAAGTTTTACATGATCTTTTAAATTCTTAAGAAGTTCGTAGCTATTGAATTCTTCTTGGTTTCCACTGCCGTATTCGATACCAGCAATCGAACAACGTTTGAATTCCATCTTATTACAAGTTAACGTTCCTGTTTTATCACTAAAAATGTATTTTACTTGACCAAGCTCTTCGTTTAAATTAGATGTTCTTGCTATGGCCGAGAATCCATTTTCAGCGTCGTACATTTCATCGTCCTAAACAAAAAATATTTAAAAGCTAAATTTATCAACCTTAATATTTTAATGTATTGATTTTAAACTTACCATGTTAATAAAACTTGCTTGAAGAAATTTTACCAACTCCAAAGTGACTTGTAAGCTGATGGGTATCAAATTGTTGTACAATATAAAAAATGTCAAAAAAGTATAGAAGAAATTGTTCGGTGATTCTTCTTCATTTAAAATAGTTAGGATTCATTTTAAAAAATAATTAAAAAATTTGTGAACTTTTACTTTCAAAACCAAGATACCAATGAGCTTTTGCGTTTGAATAAGACCATATTTCTGAAGTGATGGTACTAACTGACGATATCACAAATAAAATTAAAAACAATGCTAAAATCTTTATAAAAAAAAAATATTGAAAATTAATAATCATTTAAACAGTGATCGAAATTTTTAAAGTACTTGAGAATTTGTTGATTTTTCAACTTGAGATCTTTTGAACGGTGGAGCAGTTGAGTTCTTGGAAAATAATTTAATTATTAATACTTAAAATAAAAGTTGTAAACTTGTTTTACTTTCATGATCTTAGTTTCATGTCCTGTGTAAATTACAACTCCATAGATCCATTTTGTATTTTGTAAAAGTGATCCTCTCAAAAGTATTTGATCAGGCCCTATTGGGACATCGCTTTATTAAAAAAAATCGTAAAAGTATTCACAAATGACAATATTTTGAGGATAATTACGCAAATTCGTCAAGAAGCTTTAAGTTTCCTGCAAATTCATATAAATGCTGATTCGGTAATTCACACTCCAACTCTGCATTGAGATTTTTCAAGTGTTCACTATCTAATAATTGACTAGTTTTTGTCATACCCTAAGATTTTAAAAAAATTAAAAATTTTAAAATTAATGATTAGGGTTATTTACTTGTCTAATTTTTAGATTAGTTTCACCGTCCAAGTTTGATGTTTGAATGTAACAAATTGAATTGGGCTCACTTAACAACAATTAAGTTTGAGTCTTTTAAATTATTTTAATTGTTATCGGTTTACCTCGATGATAATAAAAGAAGATCAGCTGGAAATAATTCACCGGTTGTTATTTTAACAATATCACCAACACATATGTCCTTCCATTTAACATCTGACCAGCATGATTCAATAAAATTGTTTGATCGAAAGACTTAAGGTACACAAAAATTAGACATTTATCTTTTTGAATGAAATTTTTTGAATGGATAAGTACCTCTTGTTTTTTTGTTATTGAGCATTTTGTCAGATTTTCTTCTTTTCTAAAAAAATATGGATTTTAAAAATGAATTTGGAAAAAGAATATGATGCTAAAATTTTACATAATCTTCAACCAATTCTTTGATCGCAGACACACCCAAAATAAAAATAAGAGGAACCAATGTTGTATATCTACCGGTTGGTGACACTCCAGGAATTTGCTTTTAAAATTTTCAAAAATCTAGATTAGAATACTGTGGAATAATCGTTGACTAACTTTCACAATCAAGGGTTATTCCTCAAGTCATTTCATTTGGAAGTAATCATCACATATTAATAATGAATACATATGAATTGAGGAACAAAATTAATTTAATTGAACGTTCATGAGCTATTTGAATTTTCATAAGAGCTTTCACGATAAATGCGTCTAAATTTCGCTTTACATTACCTAACAAATTAAAAAACTTTCATTCAAAATAATCCCTAGTATCATTAGGGTCATGTATTTTCAAGAATAAACATTCTTGATAGCTCATGGGTGTTAAATTGAGTGGTGAAAGTTCATCATAAATTAGCCTGAGACATATATCAACTTACCTGAAGTACGACAATAATCAAAAAAAATACATTCGAATATTTTTGGAATTGTTCGAATAAAAAAATTGGCAAAAACGTTAAAATGTTGTATTTACTTGTACTTTAAAAACGATATGGTTAACATGAAAACTGTTTCGGTTTTATTTTTTTAAATTACCTGATTGAATTAGAACAAAATTTAACAGGTTGTATTGGTTTGTTAATTCTAATCAATCGTAATGAATTGTTTACAGTTTGAGTATTCTGATAAACTGGTTGATTAAAATTGTCCGAATTGACATCAATCCCAGGACGAGATTCCATATTTGGAGTAAGAGTTATTTCGTTCAAATCGGTATCGTCGGTATTTCTATTCATATTGATCAATTAATGGAACATTTTAAAAAAAATATATCTAAAAAGTTCTTTCAACCGTTTAAGAATAAATTATACCAAGTTACAATTTTCCAATTTAGTTTTTAAATTCGTCGAATTTTGAGCCAATTTATTTAATTTCTTATAAAATCTTAGTCTTGGAAACGGATAGTTTTAGATAGAAAAACCTTTTGTTGTTTTTTGAAAATAATGAAAACGTATAGTCTTGTGATTTGGTAAAGATTTAACTTAATATTTGGCTTCAATGTATTAACAATAAGAAAATGATAATTAAACAAAATTTTCAAATTCAATTTATGATAATTTTGTTAAGGAAGCAACATAATTATGCGAAATTAATTTATAAGTTTAAAATTATGTGTATATGTATTTGAAATTTTTGAATGACAAAAAAATCCCAACAAACACTCTCTGAGATCCTGTTAGAAAAAACAACGAAAAAAGTAACTTTTTTCTAAAATTCAAAGATTTCAAATATTGATAAGCCTCTAAAGTTTCTGTTTTTAAAAAAATCAATATTTGGTTCGTTACAAAAAAAAAACATAATACTTTTGTCAAAACTTCAATCATGTTACTTACTCATTTTTTAAATCATGATAAACTTTCCTAGTCATTAAAAAATGTATTACTAACTTAAAAGATAATATATTCTTACTGCAGCATATGGAAATGTGAATCACGCTCTTTCAGTTTAGCTAAAAATAATTCCTTCGAATTTGACATTTAAATACCAGGAATTTAAAAAATTGATTTTAAAAGTGAAATTCTAAAATTACGTTTTATTCAGATTAAATTCAAATAAAATACGATATTATACATGATGTAGTAATTTTATGTTGAACAAAAAAAAAGAAGATTTTATAAAGATTTAACAAAATTATTTTGGTTCTTTTGAATTTTTCAAAAATTAAATAAAAAAGAGACAAACAATCGTAAATTTATTGGTTTAAAACTCGCCCAAAATCGTCTTCTCTTTTCTTTGCTTGTATTTTTAATTGAGATATTTTATAATTAAATGTTTGGCTATTTTCACATTCAATTCCATTTTTAGTCTGTTTACTCTTCTCTAAAGTGTTCGTTTTGTTCGCTAAGCTCGGTGAATTTTCGAATGGTGAATCTTCGTCTTTAAATTGACCCCAAAAACCGTCAAAATTAGATTTATTTGGTTTGTTCAACGAAGGATTTTTGTCAGCATTTTTGTCTCTAAAATAACCCCAATAGCCTTTATTGTTTGTTTCATAATCATCTAGATTATATGTATCTATGTTATAATTAAAATCATAACGATTCGAGTGTGTATCGTGTACAAATGAGTAATTTTTGTTTAAACCATTCAATAAACTTGAACGATCTGTTTGAACATTTGAGTTTGAAGCTTTCTAAAAATCAAATTGAATCAGGAGCTTGTGTTTTATTTTAAATTTAAAGAAAATTACTTGTAGAATTGAGGTAATGTGAAGCATTTACGTTAATTTTTGGTAAGAATGGTCAAACTAAAGCATCTAATGGTAAAATAATCAACAAAAATTTTAAAGTTAATTGTAAATAATTCGAACAAAAAGAAAATAAATTTAGACAAACGATACTTATATTTAATTATTAGAAGAATAATAAAAAAACAAAGCAAAAATAAAACTTTTTTAGACTTTGAACTAAATTTTCAAATTAAAAGCGTTCAAAACTTTACATTAATAAATAATAATTTTTTTCCTTTGTTATGTTTGTTGCTTTTTTTTAATAGAGTAAAGCGAGCAAACGCTCAATTTTAAAAAAAATATTTATTTCAAATTTTTTAAGAATTGTTGCAACATTTTTCGAAATATTTCTCATTTTCTTTATTGGGATTCGCAACATCTCATTTTACGGAAAATGGGTCTAATTTTTTCGAGAATTATTTTAATACTCAATATTGCATCATTTTAGCATAAAAATTGTTTGATTTAAATACACATTATATACTTAAAAAAAACAAAAAAAATTTTTGCCCAAAATTCTTAACATTATTTTTACATGGTTAATTTCAACATTCAAACATTTTATCATATATTTCCTATCATTTTTAATTCGAAAAAATAATTATCAACATTTCAAATGATAGTTGATATGATAAATTCGTATTATGAATAAAGGAACAAAGTTACAAACAAAAATAAATAGGTCTTTTTCGAAATTATTTATTTTATACATTAAATTATGTTAAGAATTGTTATAATTTTGTTTATTCCAAATTCCTGAAAACCCAAATTTTTTCTTAATCAATCTTGTTAGCTAAATGCTTTTCTGTTTCAACCATGTTTTGTTTTTCCAAATATCTCCTTTATGAATAAATTGTTTAATTGATAAATCAAGTTTGAGATCTAGTGCACTTTAAGAATACCCTATCCGATAGCAAATTAGTTATAAAAATATGATATTTCTTAAAAGAATTATATTAAGGATGAGTTTGAAATTTGATCGAATTCTTTCGAGTTCGAAAACGAAATTCTTTGTTAAACTCTAAAAAAGTTTAAGAGTTCTCTTTATAATTTTAATTTACTATCCTTTTGTTTAAGAATAAAAAAGCCTTAATGCAAAATAAATGAAAATTAAACTCTTTAGAAGCCCATTTTCCTAGAAAAATAAAACATTCAACTTGATATAAAATTTCAGTTGATTTTTTAAATATTAGCTAATTTTGAATTAAGATTTTTTATGTGAGAGTTAACTTAAGTGTTTTCGTTTGTAATAAAAAATAATCCTTAAAACGCTTTTAACACAACCCTTTAAATGGAGTTATGCAATAATATGTCGTGCAAAAAAGGAGGGTAAAAACCTTTCAGCGTCTTACATTATAGCTTATAAAGTCAGATTTCCACTGAAGGTACAAAAATAAAAGTGCACCAGGCAGGACACATTTTTCAAAAATTACTTTTTCGATTTCATTAGTAATTCATGTTTTTTTGAATTGATTGATAGCAAATTGTTAGAAATAGGATTTGATGTAGCTTGAGCCTGCATTTTATTTAAAAAACTAATATTTGAGATTGAGCTTGTAACATTCTCTGAATTCTCATTATTTGATTCAAAGCTTTTCAATTTTTTGTATTAAATCTAAATTACGAATTAAAAAATTATGCAAAAATCCTACTTTGGAGATCTAAAATGTCTTTGGCGAAGAAATGTTCCGTTATCTTCATCTTCATTTTGACTGTCACTATTTCTATCGTCTTCACTAGTTTCATCGTCAAGCAATTCAAAATCAGTATCTTGAGGTGAATTAAGCCGATTCTCTAAAATGTTTTCAATAGTTAATTGAGTTGAATTCGTTTGACGTAAATCATTTTGGATTTGCTCAACCGGTAAATTCGGAAACATTTGAGTTACTTGATTTACCTTTACAGGATTTAAATGAATTAAACAAAATTCTTTACAAAACATTTCTGAAATACTTTGGGCATACCAAAAGTTTTGATAATTTTGTAATTATTTTTTAATCAAAGTCTACTGACTCCTATCAACATGCATAAATTAATTAAACCACTATTCAAGATTATATCTGAATTCTAACTGATTTTTATATAGCACTAAGTAGACCATACTTTTAAAAAATTTAAAAAAATGCAAAATTTGAATTTTCGGTTTTATATTAAGATGCGTGTAAAATTGGGATCGAATGCAGCTACGATCCAAAATGACTTTATAAAGTCCACGCTCTGGACGTCCGAGAACGGCAGTTGTTGACTCGAATATTGACCTAGTTCGAAATGTTATAGAGGATATCCCGATATGATGAAATTGAAGCTCAGACTTTCCTTAGTCGAGGTACAATCAAGCGCATTATTCACGATCATCTTAAACTTCGAAAAATAGCCACTCGGTTTGGACCCCATTTATTGACTGAATAAAAACCGTAGAGATAGGGTTCAAATTTGTCAAGGAAAATTCGGCCAAATTAAAAAGCGGGACATGGCGAATAAATGACGAAGTCACAAATGATGAGGCATGGTTTAACTAGAGACAAATTGGCCGGAAGCAATCTAATGCAAGTTGGGTTGCAGAGGGAGAGAGTCTAAGAACAGTAGAAAAATGTGGGAGATTTGAAGATAAAACAATGCTTTGTATTATTTTTAGAACAAGTGAGATGGATCTGATTACATAATGGGATCATAAAACATATATAGATGATTGCTTAAAACCTTTGGTAAGATTAATTAAGACGAGCAGAAAGACATTGGGTACCAAAAAATTGAAATTTCATCATGACAACGCTCGACCGCACATACTTCAAGCTGAAATAACTAGATGGGGCAATCACCATACTTGCCAGACCTTGCTCGTTCAGATTTTTTGCTTTTCGATTATCAAACACCGTTTAGGCAGTCACAGTAGCTACGAGAGCTTGGTACGCCAAATAACGGCAATTGTTAAAGCCATACCTAAAGAAGAGTATCTAAGACCTTTCGAAGTGGATCGAAAGGATGGTACTATGCGTAAAATAATAAAGGATAAAGGAGACTATTTATAACATATTATAAATAAAGATTAGTTTGTATTGATCTTTTTGTCGTTTATATACCCGATTATCAAAACTTTTGGTATGCCCTAAGAAAGTTTTCCAACTCTTTTCGGAAATGGACTGTAAAGTGAAATAATTACCATTTCATTTAATCTATTCTCGTCTACAGTTTGAGTTCGCAAAAAATTACCGAAAAGATCATTTTGACTGATTACTTGTAAAGAAAAATTTGGCAACCACCTAAAATAATGCGATCCATTAAATTGAAATAAATTTCTTGTTGATCTAATCAATGGTTGATTCAAATTTCTTTCAATATTTTCTTGATTTGGAACTTGATTCGGATTAACAGGATCCTTGTTTTCTTGAAGAGATTTTCGACATGTTGGACATGAAGTATCCTGTTCCAACCAGGATCGTAGACAATTGCTAAAATTAATAATTAAAAAAATAGCAGAGATAAATCATTATTTTTATGAAAATTACTGATGAAAAATATGAGAGCATGGTAAACGTCTCGCTTTGTCCATATGCTCCCAACAAACAGCACACTTGTTATCATTCAACTCAATCTCTTCTTGAGTAGCCCATGGTATTTTTTTCTCCATTTTGTCTAGTACTCTAAGATAATTTGAATGACGTTTCATTCGCTTTTGCAAGTCTATAAATAAACGTTTTATTTCCATGCAAATTACTAAACTTGCCATACTCAAATAAAAATTTCCGTAAATCTTAAAACATTCTCAATTAATAGTTAAATCATCATTGAAATCTAAATTTAAGTTTGCTTACAAGCATGTGTAAATAATTTAACAAGTCCGTAGTAATAACACCCATTTCAAAAACAAAATCAAGATAATATTGTATTGTTCCTTTATTATTGATTTGGGTCAAATTGTAAAGGTCTATCATGTGAATAGCATACCTAAATTTAAATAATAAGTTGATCTGATCATAAAAATTGAGTTTTTTTTCAAATTTACTTTGAAATAACATAAAGAGAGCGAAGTGCAAGAACAAAAGCCTTAAAAAATTATGAAATAATTTTGGATAATTTTTATCAGGTCAAGTAACAAAAATATAAATTTACCTCAGAAAACAAGAAAATCTTTTGACTCAATTGTAAAGTTGCAAGTCTATGGTGAAAAAACGACGCATATAATAAGTAAATGCATGAAAAATTGATTGACACTAAAAGACTAAGCAATTTGATGTGGCTTTTGAGAGGAGTTGTGGCAGAAAATGATAGCTTTTTGATTGAAACATAATTATATCATTTTATAATTATTGATAAAAACATTATAATATTTACGTATTCAAATCTATCCTTAGAAATTTGACAGTGTATTGACAAAAATCCAATTATTGAAAACCAAGTACACCATATTACAACTTGATTTATGTTGTCCAAATTTAAAACACCAAATATAAAAATGAATTTTAAAAATATAAAATTCCAAAATTGATCTTTTATGCGCTTAAATTTGAATAGCTTTCATATTTTCTTTTAAAAATAACATTTAAAATCAAACTACTTGTCTCTCCAAGGCTCTTAGTTTACCAAAAAATAAATACTGCATAATTTTGCTTAGAATAATCAATACACAATAACAAAAATTTATCAATACCTTTTAAGGTTTAAACTAATTAAAGAAAATAAAAATTTGTTTAAACAAAATGTAATCTTACCCAAACACACCATGGTTCATTCATTATTTCATTATAAGCTAAATGGAATAAGCCCAAGTTGTCTGGGCTAATTTGGTCTAAAGTTTGATTGGTTTCATTTATATTTTCACTGTTTTTTGACGCTTGATTCTTATTACTTCTTATATCGTGAATTAATTTGTTCACATAGATAAAAACAATAAATAATAGACTAACACTGAATAAGCAATAGTGCTTTAAATTTGGTATAGGTAATTTTTTTAAAAATATAATCATCGAAAAACAAAAAAAGTGTAAATTTTAATACAAAGACAACAAATGAATATTATCTATTTTAATAAAATTAGTTAAAGTAAACTTAATTTAGTGTACTTGATTTTGGTCTATGGTAATCTGTTTGACAAATTACGATTATCTTATTTTTTTTTTGTTTTTTTTTTATGAATTTATTTAGTTTGGGTAAAAAAATAATTTATGTTAAATTATTATAGCTAGTTGCAAACTTTCATTTAAATCTATTTGATTATTCAAATTTGCAGTACCTTGTGTAATTTGCAATTTGTATTTTGTTTTTCTCAAATTAAGACGTCTATTGATTCATCTTTTGCAATGTTTTTTGCATTCTCAACATTCTTCAAATTAAGTCTGAATGATCAAAAAATGTTAGAAAGTATCTTTTATTGTCCTTGATCATTTAACGATTAAAAATTTCTTTCCGTCAGCTCTTTAAAATTTTTAAATTATGGCCAATATAGGTTAAAATTGTTCTAATCGGGCTCCAAGCAAAGGATTACAATTGAAACAGATATTTAGGGGTATCCAAAAGTTTTGACTTTTATTAATTCTGTAGGTAGTAATAGTTTTTTCGGATATTCAAATTCTTTTCGCTTTTCTTGTTATCTCGAATCAATCTAATAATACGTTCTAAATAGGAAATACGATTTTTTTAAAAACTTAAAAAGAACTGAACTGACGGAAGGTAACTGACTTTTAGAGAAAAATCGCATTTCAGTTCAAGAATTAAAAAAAGTTTGAGGTTCAATTAAAAAGACTAATTCAACAGATATTGATTGAATTCCCCTACCAATCGAATAGATACTTAGGATATCTATGAGTCAAATCGAAGCTGAGATTGATTTGATTTAGGGAATTATTGGTCTGATCTTGCCATTTTAATTTTATTTAGAAATACTATTGTTGGATCGACCATGAGCTTGACAACCAACGAATAAAGAGGGTTGAAAATTGTCAAATAATTTTGGATAGAGATTACAAGATGACATTTATGAGATGTAGTTAAATGGGGCCAGTCATATATTTATCACCGTAAATTTGAGTACAGTTTCAAGCTAGGTTTCAGTATTTAAATGTCCGACAATCTTTGTAAACACTGAGATCTTAAGCAGAAATAAATCATTAATGTCTTTATAATAACATCATGAGCTTTAAGAATACATGATGTCAGTAGAGAAGTTTATACAGTTAACGTTTATGATTGGAAAAACTTATTAGGTCTATTAAGAATGTTTGAGAATGAAGAGACAAGCACCTAGCCCCAAAAAATCAAACCTTGTTATTAAAATGCTAGACCTCATGTTTATTACAGTGGTGGCAAAGGTTTTGTAACAGTCCGTCACCTAACGTCAGATGACGTCAGGTTACGTCATTCGTCAGGTAACGTCAGCTGACGTCAGCTGACAACATTTAAATTTTGTCACCTGACGTCAGATGACGCCACCATAAAGTATCCAAATCAGAGTTTGGTTAACTCAAGTTGCAAATGACGTCAGCTGACGTTACCTGACGAATGACGTAACCTGACGTCATCTGACGTTAGGTGACGGACTGTTACAAAACCTTTGCCACCACTGTATATTGTTAAGATCTTTCTTAATTCAAGTTCTATGATTATTTGGCTTTTAATATATAAATGCTGAGTGAAGTATAAACTTATAACCGATAATATAAGCAAAGAACCCTAAGAGCCTTATTTCTAGCAAAGTTTAATTTTTTTCACATTTATTATTTTTATGAGCGAACCAGAAAATGACGCTTTTTCTTTATGACGATTCTTGTTAAAGCAAATCCTTTCTTTTCTCTTATTTTCGAAATAAAATCAACTTTCAAAATTTTTATATTTTTTGATATTAAGCTGCATCTAAAGTCCGGAAAACGGAAGTAAAATTGGAAAAACGGAATATAAATATAAAGAATAAATTAAATTCGCACATGTTGCTAAAAAATAAATTCTTCTGAATCATATCATAAGCCTCATATCAAGATCTTATTTAAATGCATTTTCAAAGTACATTAAATCTTCATGACAAAATCAAAATACACACTAGTCAAAGAGTAAAATTTCAAAGATAGATTACAATTCCGTTTTTTTTTTAAATATTCAGAGCTCGTTTAACACTTGATTTAAAAATTGTATTTTAAGATTACTTGTTAATTTCTAGTTGAAGAAAAAAATAATCAAGAATTTAAAAAAATCCAGGTCAGGGTATTTTCTTAAGAATAGAGTGTTTATAATATTTCTCATTCCAAAGTATTTTTCTCAAGAATTATTTTTTTTTAAGAGCAAAAAAGTTGCGAGACAAACTAAATAAATATTTTTTGTTTAATTTAATTATTTTAATTTACCAATTTAATTAATACCCTTATCAAGTTGGACCTAAAATTAATTCCATTATCAAAAGTTTATTAATTTGTTTAAATTTAATGTGTCTGAAAACATTTAAGATCAATTCGTTATTATTTTTTAATGATTAAGTCTAAAATATTTTGGTTGTCTTGGAAACTTTTTAGCTAAAAAACTTTTTTAAAGAATTTTTTTTTTCTTCAAATAACTAATTAACGTCTAAATACATTGGTTTGATAAGCAAAAAATGACCCTTTTATCTTTAATAAACGCTCAATATTAAACGTTAACAAAAAAGTCTAAATGTTTTGTTGTGAAAAGCAAGTACAAATTCAGCCTGAGGATTACCTTTTTAAAAATTCACATTCAAAATCTATTAAAATTAAAAATGAAAAAGAAATACATCTCATTCATATTAACGAAACAAATCGATTAAACGAGATTAAAAAAACGTTTAAATTAATCAACGATTCGGTAAATAGCAGTCAAATATTTTCAGAACAGCCAAGGCGATCCAATTATGCGGAACAAGAAGATGGATCCGATTTCAAAAATCCAAATGAAATCAATTATCTAAAAGAAAAAAACGAAAAAAATAAACTTGAATTTCTTAATTTAAATCATTCAAATTTTCGTTCTTTGGTAGAGTCTGATTTATTTAATAAATCGACGAAAAATAATGTCAATCATTTGGAGTCTAATAAAAAATATGGTTTGTCTATTTATTACAAAGAAACATTTAAGGGTAACGAAACCCCGAAACCAACTAATAAACTTCCAATGTTATTTTTTATTCATGGAGTCGGTGGAAATTCTTTAATATGGAAAAATCAATTAAAATATTTTGGAAATTTAGGCTTTGAAATTTTATCTATTGATCTCATTGGACATGGTAAAAGTGCTAAAAGTAAGGATAAAATGGATTATGATTTTGTCGAAATTTGTTCGGATGTGCGAACTGTTTTTGATATTTATGCAAGAGAAGAAAATATAATAATAGCTCATAGTTACGGTTGTTCATTTGCCGTTAATTTATCTCAAGAAAGAAAAAATTTAATAAAGAAATTAGTTCTTGTATCTGGTGGCTTGCCCTATCCATTAAGTATGTTTTTAAATTTTCAATAAATATTTGCGTAGTGTGTTTAATTAGTCAAAATTTGCTCTTTATCTGAGATAAAGCGCGAGATTTTGATTTAAATTAAAACTACGTAAAATTGTGTTGGTGTTGGGAAATGGCCTTTTAAGACTGTTAAGTTGAAACAATCTCCCCTCCTAGTCCGTTGGCACCATACCCCAACACTGGTTCAAATAAAATTAGTAATTATGAATCCAATTTGATCTTAAGATTACTCAAGTACAATATTAAATGGACCACTTGTCTTCTTTAAAATGATAAAACCATTTGTTGATTGTCACTTTTTTTGGTAATAATTTTTTTTTGACTTAAATCTAAAATCCAATTCATGATAAAATTAATCTTTAAGTTCAGCGTTTTCGTCCAATTACAAAGATAAACATCGAGAAGCATTTCAAATTTCAGCCGAAAGTCTATTTTATACGATGAAAGGACAATTTTGGCATCCAAGTTTTATCAAAAGCGAATATTTTAAAAAACAAACGGTGCTTTTAATTGAAGGTTCTGCTGACAAATTTGTTCCATTTGATGATGCATTCGAAATGCTAATGGTAGTAAAAATATTTCTTTAGGTTTAATTATTTTGGTGCCCTTTAACACTCGTCCTAAATTATAATTAAACCTGCTGAAAGAAATTTTTAAAAAAATTTTCTCTAGTTCTTTTTTATTTTAAGACTTTGGATAATTCATATTTGGTTTCAATCGACAAAGGATCACACATGATATTATTAGAAGAACCTGATGTTATAAATAGACTTATATTATTGTTTATTGAAGATCCCATTTGTTAAAAAAAACATTTTTTTTTACTTTTAATAATAAATTTTTTTCTAAAATTGGTTACGAATTTATTAAAAGATGAGTCCAAGTCCATTTTTGTATAAATAGAGAAGAACAAGAACATCATGATTACTATTTTCGTTTCTAAAATAAAACAAAAAAAAATAATCAAATTAAAATAAAATTGAATTTTCATTAAACACGTGATCAAAAATTTATTTCGTTTTTATTTTCAAAATTTTCAAAATTCCAAACATCAAAAATGAATGGAAAAAATTTTGAATTATTGACACATTTTGTTCCCAAGTCTTATGTTGAACAAGCTGAACAAGTTCACAATTCACATGAAAATCAATTAAGAATCCTACTCGAAAAAGTAAAAACATTTGTCTTTAAAAAACTTATATAAAATAGAGATTTTGTTAAAAATGTTAACATAGAGGAAAATTCCTGAGAAATGTTGGTCCGAAGATCAAATAGAGCTTTTATTACATGAATTCGCATTAATGGACAGCAATAATTTTACCGATAGCTGCGGTCTAGGTGAAAGAGAAGGTTAACTTTAATTCTCTTCAAGTTATGAAACAAAATTTTGAATTTTCTTTTTTTTCAAGGAAGACTATACTCAAGTTTAGTTTCGAAAAAAAATTATCATTTTTCTCATGGAATCGGTAGATCAGGAGATTTGGCTGAAGTACAACCAAAAGCTATCGGATCAAGTGTACTCAATAAATTGACCAATGAGTTAGTCCTTGATTTACTAAAAATAAGCGGTATCATTAATAGTGAATTTTTTTAAAATAATGTAAAAAAATATGTATTTAATTTAATAGGTTTATCAAATGTTGTCGATTGTATAATTGCTCCAATGGCCACTGGAATGTCTTTATCATTTTGTATGATGTCAATTAGACCAGATAAACCAAATGCTAAATTTGTAATTATGCCACGTATAGACCAAAAATCTTGCATTAAATCAATTACTTGCGCTGGTAAATAGCAATTATTTATATTACCTACAAAGAGACATGTTCAAAAGTTGTTGTTTTTATCATTTAGGGTTTATCCCAGTTATAATCGAAGCTCTCAAAATTGGGGATGAACTCACAACTAATTTAACAGAAGTCGAAACCAAAATAAACGAACTTGGACCAGAGAATATCGCTTGTATTTTGTCAACAACAAGTTGTTTCGCTCCAAGAGGACCTGATAGGTATTTAAGACAAAAATATATTCCTTTTTGTTTTAGTTAATATTTACTTATGATAGGGTTGAAGAACTTGCCAATATGTGCAAAAAATATGACATTTTTCATTTGATAAATAATGCCTATGGACTCCAGTCAACTAAAATAACTCACATGATTAATCAAGTATCTTTTAATAAACAAAATAATTTAGTTTTGTTTGTTCATGATTTATTCTAAAGGCAATGCGATCTGGTAGAGTCGATTTAGTTGTTCAATCTACAGATAAAAATCTAATGGTCCCAGTCGGTGGTGCTATCTGGGCTGTTAGTCAAAAATTGATTCTTAAAAAAATAACTGAATTTTATCCAGGAAGAGCTAGTTTTTCTCAATCGATGGATGTCTTGATAACTTTATTATCGATGGGCAGTGACGAGTACAAAAGATTGCTAAAAGAGAGGAAGGAATGTTTTTTATATTTAAAAAGTGAACTTGAAAAATTAGCCGAAAAACACAACGAAAAAGTTCTCGAGACACCAAATAATCCAATTTCAATTGGATTTACGTTGCGACAATTTGGAAATGTTTCAAAAGAGCTAACTGAGATTGGATCCATGCTTTTTACAAGATTAGTATCTGGTGTCAGGTAAAAGTCAAAAATATATAAAAATATTTCTTAACTAATCTTCAATTCATAAAGAGTGGTAGTCCCTGGTGAAAATAAATTAGTTGTACCAAATGGTCATTTGTTCAAAAATTTTGGTTCTCATTCAAGTGCTACAGATATTCCATATCTTACAGCTGCAGCATCGATTGGAATAAATAAAGCTGATATTGATTTATTCATCAAACGTCTAAGCAAAATTTTAGATTCGTCCAAGCAAACGAAAAAATTATAAAAAACATTTTTGACTTAATTTTAAATCTCTTCAATTTTAAATTTTTATTTATTTTATAATTGTTTCGTAATAAAGCTTTCTGATTTTTAAATAAACACCACCAGAGCTCTAATCTTAAGGAAAACTTGATCCAAGTATCTCAAAGAATAAAACATAAGAGTTCGAAATTTATTAATTTATTAAAGAAAAACAATTCTTAATATATAAACAAGAATAAAAATAAACTTTTGTTTTAAATATCTTTTGAAATTTTCTTTGTTAAAGTTTAGTAAAAACTGGAATATTCCGATAACAGTATCATTTAAAATCGAAATAAAACATTTTTTATTAAAACAATCATTTTCTATTAAAAGGAAAAATGTTGTCATTATCACGACTTTTGTAATGAGTTAGCGAGCCTGCAAAATTTAAAAGTTAAATTAACAATGATCAGAATTAATAGAAAATAAAATTACCATTCCATGGCTTCGTCAAGACCAGTTCCTTTAATTGCTGATGTTTTGAATATTTGATATTTTCGATTTTTCAACGATGGTAATCCCAATGAGTTTGCTACTTCAGACGCTGTCATAGAACCTTCAATATCTTGTTTATTTGCAAACACACACAAAACAGCATTCTTTAATTCGTCTTCCTAAATTTTTAAAATTTCATAAAATTTGAAACAAAACTTATTTTTTTGTTTTTGATAATTACTTCAAGCATAGCGAACAGCTCTGTTTTTGAAATTCCAATTCTATCACGGTCCATACTATCGACTACATAAATAATGGCATCTGTATTAGAATAATAACATCTCCAATAAGGCCTAATACTAGTTTGACCGCCAAGATCCCAGACTTGAAATTTTAAATTTTTATATGTGACGGTTTCAACGTTAAAACCAATGGCTATACAAATGAAAATAAAAATTTTTCAAAATATTTTGTCTTGTTTAATTATAAATGTAAAATTAATAATACTTGGTATTGTAGTAACAACTTCACCGACTTGTAACCGGTACAATATGGTTGTTTTTCCTTTTAAATTTAGTAAATTAGATCAAACGATTTGAAAGTGTTTCAAAATTTTCAAATTACCAGCTCCATCTAATCCCAAGATAAGAATACGTCTTTCTTTACTTCCGAACCATTTAGAAAAATAACTCATAAAACCACCTTAAGTGTTAAGTCAAGGATTAGCAATGATGTATATTAAAACAAAAACTTGAACGTACCCATTTTTAGTAACGAATGACTAAGTTACAAGTTTTTTTGTTTTTTTTTAACTAAAATATCAACCAGCAAAATTGGTATAATTTATTTAAGTTTAAATTGAAAAAAAAATTATTGAAAACACGTAGTCGTTTTAAATTTTTCTCCTTTTTTTTAAAATATAAATGACTGAATATTTTTTAGCTATTTGTGAAGAAATAGCAAATATTTTATTCTCTTGCAATTATGATTCATTAATTATTTTAATTTCAATTGAATTATAAATTCAAAAACGAAAAGGACAAAAAATTCGAATCATCTTGTTGCAACTTTTGATCTTTTAAAATATTGTTAATCATTAGACTCACTCGAATGATTTATGGGTTCATTTTTAAGAGGGTATATCAATCAAAATGTAACTTTCAAAAAGATTCTGATCTTTTCATGAGTCTTTTTCATTTTGTACTCGATCAATAAAACGTGAGTGAAACTCAACGACTTAACAAAAAAACGAAGATTGGATAAGCTGTAAGTCTTTTATCGAGTCTGGATTCAATAGTCATCAAAAAGCAATAAAATTTTGAAAAAATTGTTACCATGTACTAGCTAAAAAATTATGAATAATTTAATTTTAATATGTTAAAATTTAAAATCTATCCGAGATACCAATTTTTTTTCATGATTTTGATTCACCTAGGTAATATTTTTTATTGTGAATGAGATTTGAAAGATGAGCTTGAAAAAAAAAATTAAAGTGAATGATAAAACGGATCAAAACATGAATGAATTAGATCCAAGGGAGCCTGTCATTGAACAATCAGAAATTCGGAATGATGTTGATTTAAAGAATTGTAAAAATTTGGAAAAAACAAAACAAAACAATTCAGAAATAGTATTTTTTTATTTTTGAAAATTTTTTCTTTGTTAAGCGGAAAACAAAATATTTCTTACATCAAACTTTAAGAAACTTCTATTTACCGAAAACAAACTCGTCGAAAGAGCAATGAGCAAAAATTATTTTATTATTTAGCAAGCCACTTCAATCCATATGGTACAGAATTCAATAATACATTGCGAAGCCTATCTGTCTTAATTTAAGTCGATTCGTTTATTTCGAATTCTCCCATAAATAGCGTAAGAAGCTCCAAGATAGAATTATATATTTTTGTAATTTTATTTAGCTTTCCTAATGTAAATTCCTTTGCTGTTTCGATAACTCTTTGTTAAATATTACAGTCCACTAAGACTCTGTATCCTAAAAGAAATTGAATTCCCTATTTAGTTGTAAGCTTTGTTTTCAATTTGTAAGGGTTTACATTCTATTAATTCGACATTGGATCAATTAATCTCGTTTTAGTTTGTCAATGTCTTTCATTTTAGACATGTCAAGTTTCATTTCATAGTTTTAGTCTGAAAATCCTGAAACAATCTTATCTAAAAGATCAAGTCAAATGGATATATTTTGGAAAAATAAAAAAGCTTTGCAAAGAGAAACAATAATTAACTTTAAACTAATTACTTTATTTTTTTTTTAAGAAAAAGCTATATCCGGGTTTATATAAAGAAAGAGATGATACAGTTCGATATAGAAAAGATATTAAAGTACGCATGAATCAATTTTTTATTTTTATCGAATTTTCGAATTCAACAACACCCCTCTTCATGTAAAAAGATGGACTAATTTTCTTTAATTATTAATGAAATGTTGTAAATGTCGGACCTTTACGTTTAAAGCAAATAGTTATTGCAGTTTTTTGTTTAAATTTGTGACTATGCACAGGACCAGTCGTTTTTATTATTTTATTTAGAAGTTAGAAGCTGAAAATTTACAACATGCCAATTCAAGAAGTTAGTCCATCCATGTCCATCATATTATTGTTAACATCTTTATAAGTTCTTTACAAGGTAACTTATATATATTTTTGAAATAGCTGATTCTAAAATTCTATACTTGACAAGCTGATTGAATTATTTTGTTTTTAGTTGACTAGTGAAAATGATCCAGAACAAACAGAAAATATTGAGTTCTTTCAAGGGAAAATAAAAAGTCGCCCAGATGGTGATTATATAGACAAAATTCACTCAAATTGGAGAGGCAAGTATGATTTATTAGAAGAACATCATGGATACATTCAATGGTTGTTTCCAAATCGTGAACATGGTATGAATTATCTCTCACAGCCTTTACAGTTACATGAACTAGAGGTGTTGTTTTATTTTGTTTTTTTTTTTCTTGATTTTTTAATTTAAATTTTATAAAATTTTAAAGGCTTTAAAAGCTGACCCAAATTCAACTGAAAATTTGTTAAAATCTTTTGAGTTGATGCTTGATTTTTATGGAATTAAATTGAATCGCGATAAAAAAGAATTCGAACGAGCCGAAAATTACAATGAAAGATATAAAAATCTTAAAAAGTGAGCGTTGATAATAAACCCACTCAATCAATTTCAAGTGTAAAACTGTTGAATGATTAACGAGAAAGGAGTTGCTTCATCGCTTGTCATTTTTACTTTAATGATAATTCTAGGATACAATATAAAATCTTCTAAGTATACACTAATCTTTTTATTAGCTAATGTCTTTGATCTAATTTTTTGTTAAAAAAGTTATTCTTACCGAAAAGAATATGAAGAACCTTTAAAAAAATTTATTCTGGTATTCAAAACATAAGTATTGATTTTAGCATATCAAAAGTTTGACCCTTGAAGATACTTTCAAAATTTTATACTGTATCCTTAATTAGAATTATGAGTAAAGTAAAAATGAAAAGTGATGAAACAGCTCTTTTCTCATTAATCATTCAGTGGTTTTAGATTCGAAATTGATTGACTGATAAAAAAAACCAAATCTCAAGCCTCATACGTTGTATGAACAAGTATTCGCCTAATTTGCGTGACAAATAGCTTCAAGGATATGAACAAAATGTAAATTTTTTCAACTTATTGATGAGATTTTTTTCTCGATAAGCCGAAAGAGGAAAAGTTTCGATACATCTCATGATGAATGGTCACTTGAATTAGTCGAATACTTTTTTAAAAACTCAAATTATCGAGATGAAATTTTTAACTGGGTGTTAGGTTGTTGATAAATTTTCTTAATCCAATTTTTTTTTTGAAAGACGTAGCCACAATTTTTTGAGGATTTGTCGTATATTGAAATGTTTAGGAGATTTTGAACAAGAGGAATATCAAGTTAAATTCATTCAATTTCTAATAAAAGAAATATTTGTTGAAAAAAAGCTTAAAGAGTTGGATCGCAGCATGACCGAGTTTTATGTACACACAATCAAAGATGATCTAACTAGATCTCAAGTTAAACAAGAATTAGAAAAATCAATCAATAAATATGTTAAAAAGAGTTCAAATTGTACAATTTAGGAAATAATTTTAAAACAACAATTAATCCATCAACAAAATATGTTTTTATTATAAAATAAAAATTTTTTTTTTAAATTTCCATAAAAGGATAAAAGGAAATAAATTTGTTATTTTAAGGTCTTTATGATTTAATCAATCGTTATCAACGCTAAATATTTTTCTATCATTTACTTCTTGAAAATTACCATTTATGGTAAAAATTAACGTTTGATTTGATTTTAGAAACAAAAATAAATCAATCAATTTCTTCAATTATGAATTGTTGATAATCTGTCTAAATCATCATACAAACAAAAAAAAATATGAATAATTATCATTCCAAAGATAGATAGGTTAAAAGATAATACGTTTCACATATGGTTTTTGTTTAGAATAGTTAAAAACAATACGGAATATTTTCATAATTAAGTTAAATATTTTAGTTCTCAAATTAAACTAATTTTAAACAAAGAAAACACGCTTTTTCTTCTTAGTTTTTTTTTGTTTGTTTTGTTTTTCTTGTAAAAGTTCAACTTGAGTAAATTTTTTGAACGAACACAAAACAAAAAGCTAAAGAGAGTCTAATAATTCCTAAATAGATAATGAATAAATTTAGAGTAAATTTAATTATAACTCTTCCCATATTCTGTAACACAACCTTATATGTACAAAAAAATTAGAGCTAAAACATAATTAACAAAATTTAGACAGATAGATTAAGAAGCCTTTTTAAAATACTAAATATTAATAAATTTTTAATATAAATAGGGAATTGATTTAACACTTTTAAAACTCATTCGATTTCGGTGATTAAAATTCAATTGAAACAAAATTTCTAACAAGAAATAATAATAAATCAAAAATGTGTGACGACGAAGTAGCTGCATTAGTTGTTGATAATGGTTCAGGTATGTGCAAAGCCGGTTTCGCTGGTGATGATGCTCCAAGAGCAGTATTTCCATCGATTGTTGGTAGACCAAGACATCAAGGTGTCATGGTTGGTATGGGTCAAAAAGATTGTTATGTAGGTGATGAAGCTCAATCAAAAAGAGGTATTTTAACATTGAAATACCCAATTGAACACGGTATTATTACAAACTGGGATGATATGGAAAAAATCTGGCATCACACTTTTTACAATGAATTGAGAGTTGCTCCAGAAGAACATCCATGTTTGTTGACTGAAGCTCCATTGAATCCAAAAGCCAACAGAGAAAAAATGACACAAATTATGTTTGAAACATTCAACGCTCCAGCTATGTATGTTGCCATTCAAGCCGTTTTGTCTTTATACGCTTCTGGTCGTACAACTGGTATTGTATTGGACTCTGGTGATGGTGTCAGTCACACTGTACCAATCTATGAAGGTTATGCTTTACCACATGCTATCCTTCGTTTGGATTTAGCCGGTCGTGATTTGACTGACTATTTAATGAAAATCTTAACCGAAAGAGGTTACTCATTCGTCACAACTGCCGAAAGAGAAATTGTCAGAGATATCAAAGAAAAATTAGCCTATGTTGCTTTGGACTTTGAACAAGAAATGGCCACAGCTGCTGCTTCAAGCACTTTGGAAAAATCATACGAATTACCTGACGGTCAAGTAATCACAATTGGTAATGAAAGATTCAGATGCCCAGAAGCTCTATTTCAACCATCATTTTTGGGTATGGAAATTGCTGGTATTCACGAAACAACATTTAACTCGATCATGAAATGTGATATTGATATCCGTAAAGATTTGTATGCTAACAATGTTTTGTCTGGTGGCTCAACAATGTACCCAGGTATTGCTGATCGTATGCAAAAAGAAATCACTGCTTTGGCTCCAAGCACAATGAAAATTAAAATCATCGCTCCACCAGAGAGAAAATACTCAGTATGGATTGGTGGTTCTATTTTGGCTTCATTGTCCACATTTCAACAAATGTGGATCTCAAAACAAGAATACGATGAATCTGGCCCATCAATTGTACACCGTAAATGCTTCTAGATCAAAACCATCTAGTCATTATTTACTTTTAAAGAAAAAAAATCACATTTTATTAACGAAATTATTTTATCAAGCAGTTTCCCTTTTATTTTTCATTTTCTTAAAATTAAATTCAATCAATAAAATGTTTTTATAAAATTAATATCTCTTTTTTTTTCTTTGTTGTGGGAATTTTAGTAGTAGTAGTAGTAGTAAAAATAATTGCTACGCTCTCGCGTTAAGTCTAGTTCTATCCAGACCATAAGCAATGTTTGATTCAATAACTTCATTGAATTGATTTTGATTCAATAACTCCATTCGACAGCCTGTTCCAGTCATTCACTATATCCCCTCGCCTCTTGTCTCGTTTATCCGATCGACTGTTTCCTCATTATTTACTCGTTTATACCAGTTTACCTGATCTTGTTTGCTTAGGACCCTGTTTATTTGGATGAGATCACCTTTTCTTCTTCTGGTTGTAAGGTTTGTCAGTTTGACTCTTTTGAGCCTTTCCTAGCTTTCTAAAAACACATGCTCCGAGTCGCTCTCCTTTGCACCCTCTCAAAAGGATGTCAATATTTTTCTTTAGGTAAGGATTCCATACCGATATCGCATACTCTAAATGGGGTCGAACAAGACTTGTAAACATTTTTTTAAACTTTAAAGGTCTTAAAAAAATTCAAAAATTTTCAAAATCAATAATTTATTTAACTAAGAATTGTGTTAAAATATAATTAAAATAATTGAATATTTAAAAGAAGTGAAAAAATCACGACGAGTATTTAAAACGAATATATAATTTTCATAAACCATTTTCAGAATGAACTAATTTGTCAATATTATTTAACATCGATTGTAATTCTCCATTTTGCTCTGTTGAAGATTTTCCTACCAAATCATTGCTTTTAAGATTAGATGAATATTTTGTGATATCAAAATCCATACTCAATGCCAATTCTCTAACCTGAAAAAAACAATTTTGATAAAACTTTTTACTCCATTATTCCAAATTTATAAAAAAATTTACATTATGGGATTTTGTGAGACAACTTCTTAATAGAGACAGCAAATGATAAACTGTTTTTGGTTTTGGTTTTACTTGAGGCAATCTTTCAAGCAACATACAACCAAGAGAAAGAGCATTCGAATCATTTACCTAAAAACAAATAACTCTAAAACCTGCTTGTTTAAAGTTTAGTAAAATTTATTAATTACTAGACTCTCTAAATGAAAATGAGATATTAAATTGTAAAGAGATGAAACAGCTGACTCAAAAATATCATTTTGTATCTCTGATTCCAAAGGAGTGTGTGTGAAGTTGACCAAATGTTTGAATAGAGTATCTTGGTGTTCCTCGTTCAAGAGGTATTCACTAACTTTTTTATGACTTGACATGTTGTTTATCTACAATTTTTGATTAGAAAATTATCCAAAAATTTCTCTACGAAAAAGTTACCAATTGAAGTGATAATTTGATGAGATCATTCGACTTGGGGTCTTCTAAATGAGGTATAAACACACTCACAAACGAACATTCTTTTGATGCAATTTCAGCAATTTCTTCATTTAGAGTTAAATTTTGTATCAAAACTAAAACTATTTTTTGATAATCCTCGATTTTAATCAAATTAAAATAAATATCAACTTGAAAAAATTGAATAAAACTTAATTGAAAAAAATATAAAATAAATTTTTTTGAAATCCTACATAAAAGCTTTAAATGATTGCTTGAAATTCCAGATTTAGATTTTTCATTTTGCATAAAACTTTGAATTTCCATAAACAAATTTGTTTCGTTATCATTTAGTATTTTGTTTTCTACAATGTAATTCAACAATTTTTTCAATTCATCCGTTACCTTTTAATTTTAAACTTAAAATATTAAAATCTAAGTTAAAAAAGAACAAAGTAAAATTACATCTTGTTTATAGAGAATAACACTTGGGGAAACTTGAACAGATTTTTTTTCTCCGACTTTATGTTCAACCAGAGGCATAGGTAACAATGACGATGCACCTGCACTGTATTGATGAAGTGGGTCAGCAGCTTGTTCAAGTAATGGTCTAAGCATAGGTCCTAATGGTCTATTCAAGGTAAATAAGACTTTTTTTAAAATCTTTTATACTTTATTACATTTAAAAATTCATACGAGTTCAAAACTTCTCTTGGCAAGTCAATGATATGCTGCGGTATTGGTTTTCCAATTAAGAACATGGACAAATCATTACTAAAATTGTTGCAATTGTGGTCCATTAAGTTATAAGTTCCGATCCTTGAATTAGATGAATTTAATCAAATGGCTTTTAAAAGTATAATTGTAAACATTGATGTACTTGTAAGTTGACTCTCTCAACTGATTTATAACATCCAGAAAATCATTCTCATTTAAATCAGTTCTTCCTAAATGAATTATTTCATTTGGTTCACCAAGGATGGTTGCTTTCTAAATAAAATTTAAACTCTTAGACTTTGTTTTTCGGTTTGAAAAAATTTTTTTTTCTTACAGGTAAGCAGCAAGAAATACCATCGTTGCCAAAATACCATTCCTTTTCGTAAGCAACAATTCCGGTGTGCCAAACGCCATCCAAATGTTTTCCTTTAGTACATAAAAATTATTCGATTTTTTCTTAATTCTGTGTAATGATCAATCAAGTTACCTAAAAACATGGCACTGAATCTTCTGGCCATACCTTTAGATAAATCATACACGTACAAATGTAAATCGCTCATTTTATTTTGAGTTTTGAAATAGTTTTTGTTTTAAATGAGAATGAGTAAATATTTTGATGGTTAAATATTCGGTTTTTTCTCAATTTTTGATTTTGAAAATTTCTAGAAATTTGCTTATTTTAATATAGTTTTGCTTATAGTAGTTGTTCTTAATGCAAGTAGTTATTTTTGGTTTTAAAAATATATTTCTGAATATTCTCGAAAATGTCTTCTTAATTTATTTGCTTTAAACTTTCGAAATTAAAATTCTTAAAGCTTTCAAAAATACTAAATCATTTTTACTTTGAAAAACTAAACCAAAATAACAAAAAAACTTATTTTGAGATGATATAAACTCTCTAAATTAATTTTGAAAGTCGGCATGACATGAGAAGCTACTCAAAGAAGACTTAAATGCAACAGCTCCTTTTATATTTACATAAATGTAATCATATGTGTCAATTTCAAGAAAATAGAGGTAAAATATACAAGTAAATTGAAGTTTAAAATCGTTAAAATTAATAATTTATTATTTAAAATTAATTTAATGAAGGATTAATTTTTATAAAAAAACATTATCAAGTTTATCACACAAACGGTAATTTAATTTTGTTTGTCTTGTGTAAAACAGTTATGAAAACACCAATAACGATACCAACAAGTGCAACCACAATTGTTACAACAGCGACAGCAGCTAAACGAAAATAAATTAATAAAAGTAATTATATTGGTTAAGCTTAAAATATTACCCGATGAAAAACTTAGTTTAACTTTTTGTCTCTCGATATATGCAAACCCTTCTCTGTAATCTCCAATCTCAGCTAAACTGTTTCTAATGATTGGAACAATGTATTCCTTTTAATAAATTAATGAAAATTTATGTTTTTGAGTTGAGTTAATTAATTAGCTTACATCGTTATCGTCGTATGATTTAAATTCAATTTGAATTTTGTCTTTTTCAACAGCATCTCGAAGTCTCTGTGCTGCTTCTAAGCATTTTATATAAATGAAATAAAATTGAAAAAAAATAATTTTAAAAATTCTTTTAAAATTTAAATTTACCTTCAAGTGGCAAATCATCTTTAGGAATAGGAACTGGACCATAATTTTTAACTTTATCTAACAAGGTAAAAAGAACATAGACACCTTCTTTGTCAAAAACAACCTATTTATAAAAGGATTAATTTTTATGTTTCGGGTTCTGATTGAATATTTTTTCTACTTGTAAACTGTTTATTCTCAATATTGTGACTCTCATTTGTTCTTGCAAAACTTCAAGTACTGATCGTTGAAATTCATACAAATTTGATCGAATTATTTTTGTCAAGTCGTCTTTAAGTAAACAAGTTTTACTAAAAATCCATCTTTAAAAATAATTTTTGTTAAAATACTTCCGAGTTCAAAAATAAAATGCATCTTTTTTGAATCTATATTGCAACCTGCGATGTCGTAATCTCTCGGAATAAATGGTATCCTAGTGAATCCAATTATATGATATTTAAGTTCCAATATGTCCTAAAAAGAAGACGATATCGAATGTTTAAATAATTAACATATTAACTACTTACATATTTATTAGGTTGATCTAATTTTGGAAGTGGCACATACATTTTTACTAAAATTGGAACTTGGTATCTTTCTTTTCTTATTCCATAATCAGTTAAATTCCACAAGTCAGATAAAAAGTACCATTCAATTGTTGAATTTATACCGTTATATTGTCTTGTACCAATCCAAACATCAGTGTTTATACCATCCATTCGTTTCTGTTCAATTAAAAAATTCAATTTCCAGAATGTATGATCAATTATTAAGAAAAATTACCATGCCAACGTATTGATAATTTGAATCATCAAAATCGAAAAATTGTGAAGGATCTCTCAAGTAAACATACGAACCGTTTCTAAATGAGTCAATATCTGATCCAGTTATGTTCAAAATATCGCAACGACCAGTTTTCCTAGAATATCTATAAATTAACCCAGTTGAATAATCATGAATTTCATTGCTTATTGAACTAGCTGAACTATATCCAAAATGGAAGAGTTTGTTTTTATAGTTATATTCTTCCTAATTAAAAAAAAAAGGTTAACTAAAAGTTTTTTAACAACTTGGGATTATATTACAAATAAAGTTTCAATTGTTCCAATTTGATCAAATTTATTTGGAAGTGGTGCGACAACTTGAGAAGAAAATGCAAATGATTTTGGAATATTGGGAATCTTTTTTATGCTTTTTCTTCCTGGACAATAAACACCTTTAGGTGTCTAAATTTCGATATTAATAAAAGAAAGTAAAAAATTTTGAAATTTCTTAATTATATTACGAAATAATCTTCTTCGTCCAATGTTAAAAATGGTCTAAAACTTATGATCGAATAGATCTCTGACTTTGGTGTTGTTTCATTGTCCGCTTTATATTGTACGGTTACTTGTACTGGAATCGAGGGATACGATGGTATGGTATTAGCTGGAGTCCACTTTTTGTCGTCTAATATTACATAAAATTAAAATTGATTTTTAAAACTTTACCATTTTTCTTTTCAAAAGAGAATCTCGAATACTTTTATTCAACTGAATTTAATTTTTAGTAATTTTTAAATTGATAAATTCCTTTGAAAAGAAAACAAAATTTTACTTGAAAAAGAGGCTGTGATTTTAACAGTTTTTTGTATTAGAGGTGATCGTACACACGCTTGCCATTCGTTTACAGGTATTCCTCTAATAACATTGTTTGATCCAAGAAATTTAAACTTAATAATAAATTTATAATTTTTGGCAAAAAAATGTTGAATACAATTTTACCTCTAAACCAGGTATTGAAGTAATAGAATTTAAAGGTGATGCTATATGCTCAACTCCATTTAGATTTATAACTTGAAATGGTGTCAAACTATATGATTCATTTAAAACCAAAACTTTGCAGTTGTCGCCTTTAAAACAATAAAAATTAAATTCTTAGAATATTTGAATGCAGACAGAGACGTAGCTACATTGATTGATAAAAATATAAAATCTTTTAACTACGCCCATGAATCCAGCTACTCAAAAATAAAATACCAGAAATAAGTAAAAGCTCATTTGTTCCATAATATGAGTAAATTTTAGTCTTAATTGAAGCTAAATAATAAGTAACAATTCCAACGTTAAGTAACCCATCATAAATTTCGTACATTTCTTCAGTTTCAACGTCAACATTTTTTTCGATTAAAGCTTGATATTGTCCGATCACTGGTAGAGTTGGAATCTTAAGATCAGATGTCTCGCCTAAAGTTTAAAGTATAACTTTAATTTAAAATACGATTCATTTTGTTTAAATATACTTGGTGTGTCACAAAATGGGTCTTGTGCAAGACATTCATTCAAAATTACAAATGAAACAAACAATATAAGAATAGACTTGATCATATTTTAATTTTTTAAAAACAAAAAAAAAGAGTCTAAATTAAAAGAGTCCAATTCAAATTAGAATTTCTAAATGAAAATCTGATTCAAACTTAATTATCTTTGGAAAAAACAAATTCTTAAAGATATATAGCTTTTATAATTATTGTTTGACTTTGATATGTTAAACAACGTGATCTATTTCAAAAGAATTTTCATTTATTATAAATTTTTTAACCTCTTTGGTTTATCTTTTTGGATTTTTTTTTGAATAGGCTTTTGTTGAGATAAATTTATCTCTTAATGGCGACAGATACATATGAGATTTTAAAAATTTATCAAATTTTTATTTTTTAAATAAAATTTATTGAAAATAAGTTCTTTTAAAAATTTTTATTTTTACCATTTCTTCATCGACCCAAGAAAGGAATTTTGATCTTATTGATTTGATGAAGTTTTATAATGACAAAGCCAAAACAAGTTCCAAATGTAAAAACAATCAATGTTAGAACAAACACTGAAGCACCTGAAAATCCTTTGTTAACTCTCTCAATGTTGTATGTAATAAAACCTTCGCTCTCAAAGTTATCGTTTAAAGAATTTGGCAAGCTATAAATTGTCACATTCTTAAATAATGAATTATGAAAAAAAAAAAATTTTTGAAAAATTTTTAAATTTAAATTTACATTTCTTAAGTCATCTTTGAAATTGATTTTTATGTTATTTGATCTAAAATAATCTCTCACAGTTTCAACAGCCTCTATTTGTAAAAAAAGTTTTATAAAATTCTAGTTGTGGTTCTTAAAAATTAAATAAACCTTTTAAAATTAAGTCATTTTCAGGTGGAACAACATTTCCGTATGTACTCGAACGCTCTATTATTCCAAATGATACGATAACATAATCACTATAAAATGCGACCTTAATCATAATTATATTTAAACTTGTTATAAAAAAAAATAATTAAAATACTTGAGGGGGTGTTATACGAAGAAGAACTACTCTTGCTATCTTTTGTAGTTCTAGGACAACTGCTCTTCTGAACCTTCCCAAATTTGAGCGGATGACTCGAGCATTTTCTCCTGGAAAAAAAATTTCTTAAAAAATGTCAAATTTTTTATTCTTATTTCAAACCTGAAATCGAAAAAACTAAAGATTGTTTCTCGAGATTACCAACACATGATCTTATATCATATTCATACAAATTTAATTCGGTTGGACGAAAATTAAAAATATTATTTGTAAATTTTGCGGTAACCTTTTAATTTCATTTAATTTTAGTTGAAATTTTAATTTTTTTCTTTTTATTATGTCTACTGTAATATTCTGATTGGGAAAATTTGGATTATTTAACACAATGTCTTTATAAATTATCAGTTTTAATGGAGTTTTGAAATTTTCTTCTTTGATATCAGTTCTATTCCAAGTGTTTGCTAAGAAATGCCATTCGAGTATTTGCGCCTGTCCATTAATTTCTTTTTTACCAATCCAAACGTCGGTATTTACCCCATCCGTTCTTTTCTTTTTTTATAAAAATTTAAAAATTAATTTTTTTAAACCTTATTTTTGATGATGATGAGTTACCAAACCAATGTATTGAAAATCAGACCCAGTCACATCAAAAAAATTTAGTGGATCTCTTATCTCAAGATAAGTTCCATTCATTTGAGAATCAGGTGATCCTGAAGTCAAATTTCCTATTGAACAAACACCTGATCGTCTGTTGATTGTGTAATTTAAACCTAAATTATTTTTTAAAGGTACACATACATAATTTTTAAACAATCGTTACTATAAATTACCCGTATTAAAATCATGAATTTCAGTATAGGCTTGATTTCCCTTGCTATAGTCATATCTGAATAGCTTAAATGGATATTCATAATCTTCCTGGTAAGGAAATAATCATTTAAGAATATATTAGAAAATGAAAAAAAAAAAGAGAACTACTTGAAAATGAAAAATAGTTCCATTTCTATCGTTTAGTTGAACAAAAGTTTCGGCAATTTGATTTGAGAATGAAAAAGATTTTGGGATTGGAGGTAGTTTTTTTAAACTTGTACGACCAGGGCAATATATTCCTGATGGAACGAAATAGTCTTCAAGTTCTAGTTCAAGTTTTGATTTATATTTGAATATTGACAAAACTTCTGAGTTGTAATCGTTTTCTGCTTGGCCTTTAGATTCGATTTGAGTTTGAACAGGAATCGGTGAAGTTTCTGAGGAAGTCCATTTTTTAGGATCTTGAAAATATGAAATACATTCAAAAAAAGAAAACAGATATCAAAATCGTATAATAGAGAACTTGAAAAAGAAACGGTTATCCTCAATGTTCTTTTTTTTTCTTTAGAATAGGCACATGTTTGCCATTGATTAACTGGTATGCCTCTGATTGTACCTGAACCAATATAGACAAACTTAAAATTTATTCGAAGGATTATTCTATGAATTTAATTATATTAAAAAAGTATACTTTAAGTCTTTGTAAAGCGATTGTCAATGGCGAAACAATGTGCTCATTGCCTTGTTGATCGGTTACCAAAAAGAAATTGGTTGAACCGATTGATTCATTTAATAGTTTGACTTGACAATCTCTTCCTTTAACAAAAAACTTTAAAATTTAATAAAAAATTAAATTTTAAAAAATTAATTGCCTTTTATTAGCAATAGTTCATTTATTGCAAAGTAAGCATAAGTAATTGTTTTAATGTTGGCTTCAGTTGTTACTTCAATACCAATATTTGCTAATCCGTCGTAAAATTCAACTGTTTCTTCAGTGATACCATAAGCGTTTCGTTCAAAAACAGCTTGATATTGGGCAGTTGTTTCCATATTTGGGATTTCTAATTTTTCCGGATCCGGTTCTTGAAAAATTGATAATTTTAAAGACAAAAAAAAAGTTTTTATTTCTAGAGCTTACGAATTTTGTCAATGTCACAAAATTCAAGATCCTGGCTCTGACTGAAAATTCCATTTAACAGCAGAATAACAATTGAACATTTGAATAAAAGCATATTTTCCTTTTTCATGTGATCAAAAAGTAAATTTTTAGAAAAAAAAACTTTAAAAGGTGGTATCTATTTTTAAACAGCGGTTGTCTTTTTATTTTTCTTTCTAATGATTTATCTATTTATTTAGATTATAGAAATTTATCTCAGAATATGATGCATTTTTAGGTCCTCAACGTCACATGATAAACTGATAGAAATGATTTATTGTGTAATCATTTTTGGGCGTAATGACTTTGTTGATTCGAATGTAGTTGGACCAGGAGTTTTTAAAAACACTCTCCGATATTTTGAATTTTGTTTTTCTAGTTTTATCTATTTAACCGAAATCTTTTGAGTAAACTTTGAGTAAATAAGGCCAATAACAAATACATTTGAAAAAATTGATATTTTGTTAAAATTTATTTTAAAAAAATTAACAGTTTTAGAAATAATTAAAAAAAAACAAGAAAATTTGTTTAGGCTTCTGCTTTAAAATTTGGATTGAAAAAGCTTAATGGACCAGGTAATGACAATGGAGTTTGTCTCTTAATTATAAGGAAAACTCCAGCGATTAGACCAACTGCGATTCCAATAATCAAAAAACCAATTACAAAACCAGTAACAGAACCACCACCATAACCAATTGTTTTGCCTGATTCATAATAATTGTAGACATATTTACCACTTCTTTCATCTAACAATATAAGACTGTCCAAGTCGACTGGTTCGGAATAAGCCTTAAAATAAAGTATCATGGATATTTATATAAAAGCTTTTAATTTATGTCGAGGAATTACTTTGTTGTTTTCATCAGAATAATTGATTAAAAATTTAGCGCTTTGAATGCTGCTTCTAATATTGTCGATTGCGTCTTTAAATTTTAAGATTAATTTTTTTAAAAGAGTATTGAAAAAATAATTTGGGATAAAATACCTTTTAGAGAGAATGGATCAGAATTTCCAATAGTTGAACGATCGAGCAGTGTGAACAAAACATAAATTACTCCATTATCGAAAATAGTCTAATTTTAATAAAAAAATGAAAATTTTCAATTAATTTATTTATTCAAGCGTGTACCTCAGTTCGGGAAAGTCTGACAATGTTAACTTTGGCATTTTCCTTAAGTGCTAAAACAATTCCTTCTCTGAATGACTCTCGGTTATTTTTTATTAGTTTATAATTCGTTTTGGCTAAAATAATTTCTGTTAATTATTTGTTCTTGGAAAAATATAAAAAGAGATTTTCTTTTACGTGTGACAGTAAATCTTAAATGTTGATTTGGAATTTGTTCGCACATTGAAACATCAAAATCATAAAGATCAATTCGAGTTTGATCAAAATTTGAAATATGAAAGTACAATGGTCTCTTTTTCTAATTAAAATTTTTAATTTAAATTTTGATCAAAATTAATTGAAAAATAATTACGATTCCGTTAGGAGTAGGAACTTTTAAATTCATCAAAAGCATAACTGGTTCGCTTGTTTTTACAGCTGTTGCCTCTTGAACAATCCAACCATCAGCCATAAAATGCCATTCCCATGTTGAATTAAAATCACCAACTCTTCTTGGTGCGATCCAAACATCAGTATTAATACCTCTTATTCTTCTCTATTTTAAATACAAAAGTATTTGAAACAACAATTGAAAGTTTTAATCAATATTTTTGAATTACTTGTCCAACATACTCAAACGGTGGGTCTAACTCAAATTCAAATAATTCAATAGGACTATTTTCAAGTGGCACATTTTGTAATAGTGCGATTGAACAATTTCTGTGATAATCATCGATTTTGTACCTTAAACCAGTATTTTTATCATGAATTTCGGTTATTCTCACTCCATTTTCTCTGTAGTCATATCGAAAGAGCTTTTTGTCATAATCGAACTCCATCTTGAAAAAAAAAATGAAATTATTGGTAAGAACTCATAAATTATCATTTGAATTAATTTCACCAACTCTAGCAGCCGATAACGATCCTAATATGCCATCAGTGTCTAGTGTGGATTGAGCAGTCTGAAGAACCATTGAAAATGAGGTTGGAAGTTTAGGTAATGGTTTTTTTGATAGTCTTCCTTCACAATAAACTCCGGATCTTGTCTTTAAAACAAAGCTAAATTAAAGGAAATATAATTTTTTAAAACTTACAAAGTAGTCTTCTTCTTCAATCAAGACAGCAGGCTTAAATTGAGTGTAAACATTAAATTGAGTGTTTAATATTCCGTCTCTTGTTTTAGAATCGATTTTGACTTGAAGTGGTATTGATTGGTAGCCTGGTATTGAAACAGCCGGAAGCCACAATTTTTCATCTGAAAATTTTTTGGATTATAATTGGAGAATTTCTTATTTTGATTAATATCAAGGAGTTACTTGAATATGAAATTGTAACTTTCAAAGTAGCATCATCTTTTTTAGAATATAAACATGTTAGCCATTCTCTGACTGGAATTCCTCTAACAAATCTATTTTTTGAGCCTAAATAAGCAAGCTTCATCACAAAACGTTAGAAAAAATAATTTAACTTATTTCTTAAAAGAGAAGAGTTTACTTTAATTTGAGGGTTGAGCAAAATGAAGCCCAATTCGGAGACAATATGCTCTTGGCCATTTGGAAGATTGACTACAAAGAATGGTGTTAACTCGTACGATTCATTGAGCTTATATACTTTGCATTGGTCATCTTAAATTTTAAAATTGATAAAAAACTATATAAATCTTAAAGATCAACCTTGTTTTTACTTCTAACTAAAAGCAATTCATTTTGATCATAATAACTGTAAGTGTAGACTTTTTGTCCAAGAAAGGTGTTTATTGAAATACCAATGTTGCTTGCACCATCAAAGTATTCATCTATTTCTTCTGTAAATGAATTTTTGTTTGAATTTTTTTCTACTGAAACTTGGTATCGTGATGAGGAATCATGAGACGGAATCGGTGGATTTTCGCCATCGTCTGACGGGTCTAATTTTATTAACACATAAGTTAATTGCGAAATTATCTAAGTTTTAATCATTTTTACCTAAGGTATTCAAATTACAAAATGTGTCATCTATGGACTGATTATAGACCGAAGCTACCAATAAACTTAATAAAATCAATAATTTCATTCTAAATAAAAAAAATGCAGAGTCGGTGAAGATTTTAAATCAAATTAAAGACTTGCGGTTGCTTTTGATAATTCTAAATTAAAAAAAAAAAATATAAAGCAAACTTAATACCATCGATTCTTAAGGGTAAAAATGTCATATGACTTTATCTTTTTTTGTTGTTTCAAAAGATTCAATAAATTTATTTAGATAAATATTTTTTAAGAATTATCTTTTATTTTTGAAAAAATTATTTATGAAAAACGAGTCAACTGAATATTACAGATCTTATGACAAACACAGTTCGTTTTTGATTCTTTAAAATATATTTTAAATAGGTCTCATTTTAAATTTTTTATAAGTTATTTTAGAAATGAATTATTGTTTTATAATTGCCGTTTTGGTTTGTTTTTTCTGCGGAAGATCATCATCTCTTCCAAGGTAAATTTAAATACTAAAATCTGTTATTAAATCACGCCTGGTATTTGTTTTTTTCAGTATTAAATTAGAAAAATTTGAACCTGTTAGAGATCAATTGAAAAAAGCTGGAACACCAACATCATTGTTTAGACATAAATACAATTATGGCGGTCCAATTCCAGAGCCATTGTCAAACTATTTAGATGCTCAATATTATGGCCCGATCTCGATTGGAACTCCTGAGCAAAAGTTTACTGTAATTTTTGACACTGGTTCAAGTAACTTATGGGTTCCTTCGTCCAAATGTTCAATAACTGATATCGCTTGCTGTAAAAATTATAAACAAAAGGCTTTTCAACACAATTGGAATTTTTTTTTATTAAGTGGTTCATCACAAATACCATAGTGAAAAATCAAAGAGTTATGTTCGCAATGATACAAAATTTGAAATTCAATACGGAACTGGTAGTCTAACAGGTTTTTTGAGTCAAGATACAGTTACAATTGCTGGTTTAGCAGTTAAGAATCAAGGTTTTGCCGAAGCCACAAATCAACCAGGTAAATCCCAAAATAAAATAAAGCTCTCCAAAAATCTAAATTTTTGTTTTAAAAATATTTAGGAATTACATTTGTTGCCGCTAAATTCGATGTAAGTCTAAAAAATATCTAAGTTAACTACTTTTAGAAATATTTTAAATATTTCATTAAAAGGGTATTTTAGGAATGGCTTTTAGAACCATTTCAGTTGATAATGTTGAAACAGTATTCAATAATATGTATAGCCAAAGACTAGTATCCAAAAATGTTTTCTCATTTTGGCTCAATAGGTAAGACTATAAAAAAAACTAGTTCGAATGCGAAAACTTAATTATTTTACAAACAGAGATCCAACAAATCCAAAAGGTGGTGAATTATTTTTTGGAGGTTCTGATCCAAATTATTATGAGGGAGACTTTACTTATCTTGACGTTACAAGAGCTGCTTACTGGCAATTTAAAATGGACGGGTAAATTCTTAATTAATTCTTTTTCAGGATCGAATAAACAAAATATTTATATTTTTAGAATCAAAGTTAAAGGTTCATCATTTTGCAATGGAGGATGCCAAGCAATTGCTGATACTGGTACTTCTTTGATTGCTGGACCAAAAGACGAAGTCGCAAAACTTAATTCTCTAATTGGTGCTTTGCCAATTGTTGGAGGAGAATATATGATTCCTTGTAATATCACCGATAGTTTACCAGGTTTGACTTTTTTTAAAGGTTCAGATTGTGTCAAGCTTTTTATTTCTTGTAAAAATTAAAAGATATTACTTTTGTTCTAAACGGAAAAGAATTTGTTTTGCATGGACATGATTATGTATTAAAGGTAATATTTTTAACCAATACAACATTAAGAGTTTAAAATTTAAAAAATATTTTAAGATAACTCAATTCGGTCAAACAACATGCTTGAGTGGCTTCATTGGATTAGACATTCCGGCTCCAGGTAAATACGTTTAAGAAAATTGGGAATTAAAAACTAAAATTTGTTTATTTTAAAAGCTGGACCACTATGGATCCTTGGTGATGTTTTTATTGGAAGTTACTACACCGAATTCGATGTTGACAACTTGAGAGTCGGTTTTGCCAAATCAAAAAAGCAAGTCTTTTAAAACAGTTGGACTTGGTTCAATGATTCGGTTTTAGAAATTTTTCAAACTTAAAGATTAATTTTTAGGATTAAAAATTTTTTGAAAATTTTTTTTTAAAAATTATCTTTTTCAACTCAGATACAAATTTTCCTCAGAAAAAAATAACTATATTTATTAAAAATTCTATAATAGTACTATAGTATTCGGTTTCTATAGAAACCGAATATCTTAAGCCTGTAATTAGAATTTGACCTCTCATTTATGGCAGTGTAAAATTGCCAGCTTATGTGTAAACTTGAGTGTATATTGTTGACAGCTTATGGATCTTAATATACAGTGGTGGTGGCGATAAAGTAATCCCGTCGGAAGGGAGTCATTTCCTGCGGTTTTCGGCTTTTATGTACCGTAAACGCTCGCAAATTGCCCCTGGGGTTTAAAGTAGAAAGACTATTTTAAACCCAGGATAGCTACACATTTGACTTCAAATTTTTAATCACTTTTGTCCAATAGAGAAAATTAAAATTATAGTTAATTTTGATGTTTCTGAAAGTCCAAACTAATTTTTAGCCCTGGGGTAAAAAGCGAGAATAATCGGACTAATGTAGTTAAGCTTTGATTCTAAATTCAAAGCTAGTAGAATTAAAAAAATATGAAAACTGTTGCTACAACTCTCATTTAAAACCGCTTTTACTGAAAGGAATGTCCTTTAATTCAGATGACCCGTAAATGTCCCTGGTCCACTGATTCTAACCTCAGCCCAAAAAGAGTCAAAAAATTGGAGTCAAAAACAAATAAGACCCAGGGCTCAAAAACGGGGTAATTTGCGAGCGTTTACGGTAGAATATAAGCGCATCTTTACCATCAAAAGGACGTGACAAAACGTGAAGTATTGCGCTCAAACAACACAAAGGAATATTTTTGACCCAGCCAGGATTCGATCTCACCACCTTCCTAACTAATTGGAAAACTGATCAACGACGATAAAAACTGAGCTAATCCTCACCCTAAAGCTCTGAGACTGTTAACCGTAATTTCCAACCTTTCCGTGCATATCTCCTATATCCGGCATTTTCTGGGTCAAGGAAAATATTGGGTATCAAATTTACAGTGTCACAGAATTTCCGGCCATTGCAAGTTTTGTCACGGCCTTTTGATGGTAAAGATGTGGTTATATTCTACATAAAAGTCGAAAACCGCAGGAAATGCGTCCTCAAAACAAGGATTTCTTTATGGCCGCCATTACTGTAGTAAGTAGGCAGTGGCGTAGTTATCGATCTTGCCTTTGGCTCAAGGACAAAAAAAACTATGAGGTAAAATGAAAGGTTGTTAAATGAAGTGAATTCTGGTAGTTTGAAATTTCGAAGTCATAATTCGAGAGTTTGAAGTATGTTTTCAAAGACTTATTTTTGGTCAAGGAATAGACTGATCCTTAAAAATATACTGGAAGGAATAGACTGGGCTTTACTTCAATTAGCAAGCTAGCATGTATTAATTCACATTTTCGAAAAAAGTTGCCATCCTGTTAGACCCATTTACTATATACAGTTGTGGTCATTCACGTGTTCCTCTTGTGAAATTTCATGAACTAATGATTTGAAAAAGCTAATATTGATTTAAAGGTATCAAATGAAAGCTAAAAAGCTCTAGTTAAAGCTTGTAAAACTAGCTTTTATTTGATACCCATAAATCAATGGTAGCTTTTCGAAATCATAAGTTCGTGAAAGTTCACAAGAGGAACACGTGAATGACCACAACTGTACCCTTTAAATCAAGTGAAACAGTGGAAATAACAAAAATTAAAATAATTAAAAATTTATTTAAAAAAAGCTAATCAAAAATAAAATTATTTAACATTAAGTACAAAATGTGTTTTAAAAATAAATTTTCTTTATAAAAAGCATTTAACATGAAACTTTATTTAAAAAAAAAATTAAGTATTTTAAAGAATAAAAATTAATTAACCAAAAATTCATTTAATAATAAACAAATCAGTGTTAAGTTTAAAAAAATCTGGTTCTTGGAAAAAAAAGAAAAAATACGGATTTTTTATTACAAAAATTTTTTTTTGATTTCTTCGATTTTGATTAAAATCATTGTTTATTTTATGAATGAAGGTTCAACTACTTGTATATTGTCCCTGTACTCGTAAAAACTTGACATAAAAATCAAAGTTAAATAAGTTCTTAAAATTGTGTTGAGATTTAAATTATCCTTACCTGTATAACAAGAGAAGGGCCACCGCCAACAATCTCGGGTGGCATTTTATGTAAAGGACAATTTTCTATTGACATTATTTGCAATTTTGTACACAAGCCAAGTTCAAGTGGTAAATTAGCTAAATTGGGGTTATCATTCAAATACAAATGTTCAAGATTTTCCAAGTGTCCTTTTGATTTAACAAAAAAAACTAATAAAAATCTTTAAATTTAACAAGACTTTGTTATTTATTTACCTATTTCATCTGGAATACTTGATAGATTATTTTCTCCAACATTTAGATATTGTAAACTTGTTAAAGAACCAATAGTACGTGGTAATTGAGTTAGTTGATTTGAAGCAGCAACTAATCGAGTAAGTTCTCTTAGTGCGCCTATTTCGCTTGGGAGTGATTCTAGTTTGTTCTCTTCTAAATCTAAAGTTCTTAATTTTCTCAAGTTTCCAACCGATTGAGGTATTCTCTTTAAAATAAAATAAGTTTTTAACAATTTTTAATCTACAAGATATCCCCAAAAATTAAAGAACTTACTCTCAATAAATTATTACTTAGAATTAAAACCTCTAAATTTTGAAGCTTATTGATATCATCCGGAAGAGAAATGAGTTGATTTGTTCCCAAATTTAATTCGACCATACTAGCCCAAGTACCAATATCTATTCAAAATTCCATTAAAAATCTTAATGTTTTGTTTTGACTTGAAAAAGAAAATACCCAAAGGCAATGAAGTTAGATGATTACTGTTCATATTCAAAGATGACAAATGTTTTGCAAACGAGAATATACTGTACGGTATTTTATCTATTTGATTATGCTGCATATTTATTGACTAAACATATTGAAAATTAACAAACAGAAAAGTGAGTGATGCTGAAGAAAAAAAAAAGAAATAATATTTTACATGAACAGATGTAAATTGAGTTGGACCACCAAGAGGAAAAGTTGCGAATTGATTTCGAGCAAGTGTTATGCTGCTTAAATTGATGAGACTTGAAAGTAATCCATCCTAAAAAAAGAATAAAATAAAAAATTAACGAAAATAAAAGACTTTAGTTCATTTAGTTACAGGTAATTGAGAAACACAATTTCCTTCAATCGTAAATTCATCCATATTTATACAATGACTTAACGATATTGGAATATGAGTCAAACGGTTATATCTATTTTCAATTTTGATGAATGTTTATTTTAATAAAGTAATTGGTTTAATTCAATAATTTACTTGATTCCTAATCTTGATAATTGCCTTAGATTACCGATTGATTCAGGAAGTTCTATTAATTCATTGTGTTGGACGTCGAGTGTTGTCAATTGAGTACAATTGCCGATGGTCTCGGGCAAATGTTCCAAGTGATTAAAGCCCAAGTCTAATGTTGTCAAATTGACTAAGCATCCAATCGATTGAGGTAATGTACGAACTTTATTTTCTCTCAAGCTTAATTTTTGGAGTTTCTATTTTTAGGATTCGAAAAAAAAGAATATTTTAAAGTTCCTTAAAATTTTAAATCGCTTAAATTGCTTACGGTTAAATTTTTAATATCATTTGATACTTCTTTGATACGATTAAAACGTAGATAAAGTGTTGACAACGATGTCAATGAGTAAATAAAATCTGGTATCTGTTAAAATAACAATTTTAAAATAATTTATTAAAAAAGATCTGTATTGAATTTATTCAATGTACCTCTGCTAGTTTATTGTGACGAATGTCTAAAAATTCAAGATTCTTTAAGTAAGACAAGCTCTCTGGTAAACTAGTCAACGAATTTTCATATAATGCTAGAACTCTTAAATTTGACAATAAGCCTATTTCGTTAGGCAATGTTTGTAAGCGATTCGTATACAAATAAAGCTCTTGTAAATGTGATAACTTTAAAAAACAAAAAACATTATTTTAAAACTTGATAAATTCTTAATCGATTATAATTACTTCTTTTAAAGCAGTTGGTATAACAGTAATCTTGAAAGAAGGGAAAAAAAATTAAACAAAAGATTTTGTAAAAGTAATTACTGTACGGCTCCTGAAAAAAGGCGTAACGGAAAATAAAATTAAAAAATTTTCGTTTTTAGTTAAAATTTCAAAATTTAAAAAAACTGTACAGTGGTACTGTACGGTACGCCTTTTTTTCAGGAGCCGTGTAGTAAAAGTATCGACTTTTTACATTATTTTTGCTTAAATCAAGAATTTGATTTTGTTCTTCTTTATTTTTGTGAATTAATTTAGCTACATCCTAAAAATATATCAAGTCATAATTTGTAATTAATGTTAAAAGAATAGATTAATGAATCTTACGACGTCTGCCTTTATGTCTGGCTTTTTACCACCACCGATCATTTTAGGCTTTTTATCACCAGGTAATATAATTGATATATTTTTTGTACCAGGTACTTGACCTGCACTTGTGCTGCTTAAATTTGCATTTTGACTATTTACATTTTGATTTTGGTCTGAAGATGAACTTGAATTAGAATTTTGAATTGGCGTCTGTGAAACATGAGTAACTGAAGATTGTTGTTGATTAGACGATGAGTTTGTTGATATAGTTTGATTAGCAGTTTTATTTTGATTTGAAAACGATTGGAATCCACCGGAAATTACTAAAATTTCAAAGGTCATAAAAAATAAAAATTCTTTCATTAAAATTGTATTGACTTACCTGTATTATTAACATTTGAACCTGATATTGAAGATTGAGATACCATATTTATAAGAGGTGAAATTGGAGACATAGGGCTAGACAGAACTGGCGATGAAACATTTGTTGTTGTGGTTTGATAATGTGATGAACTATTTGAAATCAATGTAGACTGCATGTTATCAACAGCTGTACTTGAGCTTGACCCTGATGACGGCGAATAATTAGCTTGATTTATGTTTGATAAATTTTGATTTTGGTACGATGTGAGATTTATATTTAATTGCTGATTAGTTTGTTGATAAGCTTGGTTGTTTGCAATCGGCGATTGATTATGAACAGCACCGCCTTGATTCGGAGCTGTGACGTTCATTTTTTTATCCTTTTGTTTAAAAAAAAAGACAATTATTTTAAAAATTTGATTCAATTAAAAATCGTTAATAATCTAGTAAAGTTATGCTTAAAAAGTTGCCCAAATTTATGGAAAATGTATTTAAAATTAATTTTGATTTCTAATGCTTTGGTGTTGATAAATTGTCTTTCCGTATAGCTAAAACCGAATTGATTAAAATAAATAAAATTAATAGGCTTGATTCAGATTGACATAATATTATAATATTTTAGTTACCACTTATATAATGAGAAAAAAAATATATAAGCATAAAGAATTCCATTAAGAAATGATTATAATAATTTTAATAAACATTTCTTTTTTTTTTTATTTTAAATCAAACAAAAATTATTTAATCAGATCGAGTGTTCAGTAAATTAAAATTAAATTTTTACGTATTAAGTGTGAGGTGAAGTGAACGTAATTCATATGAAAAAATATTAAAAATAAATGTAAGAGTGTATAGAAAGGAAATATAAAAAATTTATTGATCTTCACAGTATTAAACTGAAACTCTTAATAAGATATTTCAGCCAGTTTGATTCAAATTATAGTGCATCAATCTAATCTAAGAAAAAAAAAATTTCTTTTTTTTTTATTTTGAAAATTCAAAAATTTATTGATTTTTTTTAACATTGATTCTTGCTTTTGATTGGCTTGGATTAAATTTAAGCATTAATTATGTAATTTTATTGTTTTATTTTTTTTTATTAAATTGTTTTATAACTCCCAAAATGAGTTGACATTCTGCATGCGTTTCTTCACCTTATTTATTTATTTTTAATATCTTATTTCAAAATATTTCTTTTACTTTCTCTTCAAAATAGAATCTAGATCTCTAATAAAAATTCAACAGCTAACAATTTTTTATATCTTATAATTTATGATTGCTTAATTCTAATTTAGTTTAAAAATAGAAAACCCTTTGAGAATATAAAATAAAAATGGTCTTTTTGGCTACATTTTAAATTAAGAATAGAAATTTCTTCTTTTTTTTCTTCCTGTTGCGTGCAAAAATCTAAAAAAAAATTTCGTTTTTGTTTTCTTGAATCAAACCCCAATAAGCTAAAAAATTAATTCTAATCTTTTACATTATTTTACAATTTATTTGTTTTCTTGAGTAATTAAATACTTTTTTATGAGCCCTTTTGGTGTCTTCAAATGATATAATTGATAATTTATTTTAAGCTTAGAGTGGAATAAGGTAAGATTTGGTCTGAGCAAAACTTCCATAGCATTTGAAATTGTCATTGTTGAAATTAAAACTGTGAATCTTGGAAAGCCTATTAAAATTTTTTTAACGTGGCTGTAAAATGAAAATCGTCTGATAAAGCTCCCATTGATGCTGGTAGCAAGACCGAATGGAGAACATTTTTTGACAAAATTGGAAAAAACGGTATGCGCCTTCTTCAACTACAAACTTCAGGAGCAATTTTTTTCATTAACTTACTTTTTTTACTCGTAAAAGGGGCGAAAATATTCATAGAATTATAACCGTAAAAAAAAGAAAAAAGGAAATTGCACTTTTTGACAAAAAATTCGAAATCCTTATGTAAGAAATCCCTTGAAATATATATCTATTAACTAGTATACCGTAAACCCCCTCTATTTGTATCCAGTAGTTTTTTTTAAATATTTGGATAGGTAAAGTATTGTTTCAAAATGTTATACCTTTAGTTTATAAGCTAGGTTGAGGGGGTTAGAATGATGTATTTTCGAGCCATTGATATAAAAATATTTAAACATAAATCGAATTTAAAAGACCAAATTTTCTGGGTACAAATAGAGGGGTTTTATGGTAGATCATTGAATTTTTGAAAATCGATTTTGGGTGCAAAAAACGGTACAAGATGGAAAGAATCAATTTTATTAAATATATGATTATCAACCCTAAAAAGGCTACTAAGTTAATTAGGTTATACAATTCGAAAGAGTGAGATTATATTGAAAGATTGTACATATGTATGCATTTGTCTCATATTGATCTACAATAAAAAGTGATTTATGGACGAATTAGTTGAAAGTTGATAGAGATAATTAGGCATTTAATTTACCGTAAACCTCCTGTATTTGTACCCAGAAAATTTGACCTTTCACATAAGGTTTCTATAAAAAAAATTCTTTCACTTTAAGTCGAATAACATCTAATTCTTATCGACTCAGCCTTCTCTTTAAAATAAGGTATCAGAAATCTAACTCTATACTTCAGCAATCAAAATATTTAAAAAAAAATTACTGGATACAAATAGAGGGGGTTTACGGTAAATAAAATATAACCTTTTTGGCCATACTTTCCATTATTAATTGTTATTGAAAAAAAAGTGTGATGTAACGAAACTAACTTTGACAGACTCTGATAATACCAAAAATTATTGTTTAAAATTAAAAATTCGTCTCAATGTGATCTTTTAATTAGAATATTATTCGAAACTCTATTCCTTTTAAAGAATCCGCACGATTCTGACTAAGTTTTGATACAGTATGCTGGTGGTTACGCATTTTTTCAGTAACGATCCAGTATTTTCTAGGGTTTTCTTAAAACAGGATCAAGATTTCAGATTGATTTCAGACTATATCGTTAAAATAAAAATAACTTTGTCCAAAGATTTGTTCTAGAACGTTTAAATATAGCCCTCTAAATAAATACTCAGTTTTGATATATACTCAATATGCTAAAAGCTGAAAGATAAGGTTAATCTGCTGGTAGATAACATTTGTTATGTCAAAAATGACAGATATTGTGAAACTTTTGCTTCGACTAAACCTTAAATTTTACGTGTCTTGTAAGACCAAACTCCTCTTTTTTTCTTTCTGGAAAATGAAAGCTAGCTTTAGAAGTTTCAAAATTATTCAACAGAAAAACTCAAAGCCAGGTTATTTTCATTCAATGGAAAATCAATAAATTTTGATTAATTCAAGTACAATGTCATTTCAAAATTCCTTTATGTCTATTTAATAAACGAATACCTTTTTTCTTTTATATTTGAACACTGTTTTGCGAATTTTGACATGATATTCTTTTACAAAAGTTCGAATACTTATGTCTAATTTAATTTATATTTTTTTAACCATTCCTTCAAAAACTTAACCTCAAGAACAATAAGAAAATCTTTCAAGTATCTCAATTTTGAAAATAAGCCTTTTGTAAAAATCTTTAGTTAAAATCCTAATCTAAATAAAGATATCAATTGAAAAATAACAAAAGAAGTACAACAACTTAATACCAGTATTTTAAAATTTCAATTACTTGCAAAGATTTCTTATGCAGTATTTAACATATTTTGAAACAATGCGAACCAGAGACAATTAAGTGCACATACAATACACATTTTTAAAATTACGATTAATTTCACATTTTAATTTTATTAAATCTTATCACAAAATTTAAATAGATATTGTACTCTATCTGGGCAAACGATACGACCAATAATTACGGAAGGTTAAAGAAAATTTGTAACATTAGTCTACCAAAATATAAATATTAAAGGTTAATATTACTTACTGGCATGTTTTTACTTTGTTTTTAGATTGAAATGCTTTGCTAACAGTTTGGATACAACTAATTAAACTCTTTATTGAAACTTTATTTGCTTATTTGTAACAATAATGTGGAAACATTTTTTGACATAATCTTTAATTGAGCGAATCGGATAAACAAGAGGTAGAAATGGTCTATATTAATAGTTCTAAAAGTTAAATGCCAAAATTAAGCAAAATTAAAATTAACATTTAATAGAAAAAAAAATGAAAATTTATTGATTACGGAATTATCTAACAAAATCGATAATTTAATAATAAAAATAAATAAGAAATTAAAAATAAATTCTTTGACTATTTAAGCTTTTTAAGAATTATCGTTGCTTATTTAGTTAATAAACAAAGTGTATTAAAACATTTTTTTTTAAATTTTTTTTCGTAAAAAAAAATTTTTTATTTTGGCATTATTTCTTTTTCAGTAATAACATTAATGGCAATTTTATCAACAATAATAGTATTTCTAATTATAAACTAATAGTAGTAGAAGTAGTAGTAGTAGAAGTACTAGTTTCATTTTTGTTCTTGTTAATCTAGGGCTCAACTATTACATAATCATTTTATATAATTTTTCTTCTTTTTTTTTATCTAGACAGTTTTTATATGCTTTTAATTTATTTTATTTAAACATGATTCTATCGAGAGAAAATCGAATAAGAAAGCAAAAAATCAAGGCACCCATTTGAAATTTTTGTTTTTTATTTGATTTTTTCTTTTCTCTTTATATTGCTGTGTTTGTAATTTTAGTTTTCCTTTGATTCAAAATATATATATATATATATATTTTTAACATTTTTATTTCATATCTGAAATCATATATTAGTTGTAGATGTAATTTAAGAATCTAGCACCCAAAAATTAACATAAAATTTTATCTAGGCTTTAAATTAATAAATTTGGAAGTAATAAGCGAATCTCGAAGAGTGCTGGATTATTATAATTAATAATATATTTTGATATTATTACATTATTTTTTATAAATTTAAAAATGTCATTTGAATTCCATATGGAAAGAGGGAGAGAAAGAGAGAAAAAACAAAAGAAATTCTTTTACTAGGTACTTTTTTTTGATATTTTACAAATTATTCGATTTTTTTTGTTAACTAACTTGTTATGTAATCGTTGTTTATTTTCATGATTTTTTTTTAATTTAATTAAATGTTTACCTAGAATTGAAATTTTTCTTATCATTTTCGTCTCCTTATTATTAAAAATTAAAAACAATATTTGAGACGTCTGGTTAAAAACAAAAATGAGAAAAATTTTGAACTAACATAAATTACGAAACATACATCATTAAATTTCCAATAAAATAATATAACTTAAAAAACTTTTGTTTTTTTTATAAACAATTAACAAGAAAAATATACCTTAAAAGCTCTTTTAAAAATGCGCAATTGAAAAACATATTTACCATTCAAAAACGGGTCTACAAGATTCCCATTTAAAAAGAGTTAAATCCCAAACAAACACAAAACGAATACTAATTATTTCAAAAAAATTAACAACTTAACTACAGTCATGGTCATTTAAATATACACGGGATTTCCTGAACCTAATATCTCAATGCAGAAAGTTTCTCTTTTTCCAAATTATTAATTTTTAAACCCAAATAATTAGAGTTAAGGCTTTTGTCTAAATGTAAAAGTCTTAATCCAAGACTTTTTACAATCCAAAAATGGGTTAAAAAAATTCTTTGTTTTAGACAGGCTTGAGCAAATAAAGATTTAAAAAAACAGAATTTAATTGTTTAACTGGGAACTGAAAACACCACATGAGAACCAATTTTTTTTCATTCTTTTTTTTTAAATTATTATTATAATGCACTTTAAATATTTGAAGGTTTTTCTCTTGATTAAGACGTTAGAGTTAACTAAATATTACTCACATGAGATATGAAAAATTGATACAAACTCAAAACATAATTGTTAATAAGCATTCTATTACAATTCTTTTGAGAATTTAAAAATGATTTTATCCAAGAGGAGATTAGTTCGATTTTATGGGAATTTTAAATAACAGTCAACTTCTTTTTATCGTGTGATAACGCCTAAAATCTATTTTTAATACTTAATAATGCAAAAATTTTCGCATTGTATTTGTTTTTGTAAAATTTATGGAATCGGTCCCTAAATTTATCCTAAAAATTTGATATTAGACTATTAGCTATGACATTTCTTTGAAAAATGAAGAAATTATCAATCTAATTTTTAGATGATCATCCAGAATTCATCTGCTAAAAGGAAGAAAATAGGCTTCTGAATCCTCGAGAATTTGGGTATTTCTCGATTAAGTGAGTAATTTGTCGCCTATTAATACAAATATTCACGGGTTAAATGTTCTATAAATTCTAAAAGTTTTTTCTGTAAAGTTTACAGGTTACCTCATTAAACGAATATATATTAACCTCTTAAGCGTTGGCGGTTGATTCGGTGACTACTTTTCCGAAATAAGTTGTCACCCAGTTAGGCACGATAACTCTAAGTCAACATAATAAATTAAGTTGACATTGTGTAAATTAGGTGAACAATTTAGAGGCTTAGTAAACAAGTTACATACTTGAATAATTGGAATATAATCCGTGAAAATGATTTCATTAATCGAAGAGACTTAAGAATTTTCCTATTTAAATAAAAAGCGTAATTTTTAAGTATTTTTTGAATGAAATATTTTACAACCATCGAAACCGATTGAACGATTGAAACTGACTTGAATTAATTGATTTTAATTTTATTCAAAAAATAGGAGTAGTTTCATAATGAAATTATATTCACAATTTGAAAAACTTTAAGCATTTTTTTAGCACAATATTTTAACCGATTATATCTGGATACTGAGGATTAGGCAAATGCTAACCATAGAAACAAATATTTTATAACTAAAAGAACTTACATTTTTTTTGAGATTTAGATTATGTTTTGTATTAAAATTTGATGAATTAACTAGTGAAACTCCATCTTTTACACTGATACTCGAAGTTTGTCTTTTAAAATTTAAATTTTGATTGATTGTTTTAAAATTTTTATTTGATTCATTATCTTTATTAGTATTGTTATTATCAATAAAATTAACATTTGAATCGTATCTAAACGAATCCACGGATGCTTTATCTGATTTATCCAAACGATTTATATTGTTTGATGTATTTGAACTAAGAGAATAATGAGAGGCTAATTTTGAATTGAAAAATTCGGAATCGCTAGAACGATTTTTTGATTCTTGAAATTTTTGTTCCAAGTGATGTTGTTTTTGCTTTAAATCATTTAGTTGTTGCTTATGCTGATCTTTTTTGGTTTTTAATAGCTGTTTTTGCTGTTGTTTTCGATTCAATCTGTCCAAAATGAGAAAATTTTCAGCCACTTGTGAATTATCTTTTTTTTCATCAGAATTCTTATCGAGACTGTTAGAATCATTACTAAATGAAACGTTCAATGATAAAAGAGAACTTGTATCGGCAAAACTGTTGTTAAAACTTCTTAGACTAGATGTTTCAAAAAGACTTGGAGTCTTCAATTGATTCAATGAATTACTGTTACTCGGATTATTATAAAATTGTACAAAATTTAGCCTTCGTAAATAATTATTTGAATTTGCATCAAAGCTACTTTGGTCATTAGTTGACAAGTAAGCTTAAATTATAAAAAAATAAAAATGAAAAATAAATTTTTTAAAATCAAAATCCGAACTATACTTGAATTTATATAAATTTGAGGATATTGACTTGAATTCGGTGAAGCCAAATTTCTATTAATCGTATAATTGGAATTTGAAATTAAATGCTCATTTCTAAGTTCAACGGGCATGTAATTATTAGGTGTTAAAAAGGTGTTATTTCTTTCATTGTACGGTTGTTGATTCAAGGAGTATGATGAAAGATCTTTTTCATTAATAAAATTTCTTGAACTATGAACTAAATTAAGTCTATTGTTAAGAGAAGTTGAATTTTGTTCTCTTGACACTGGTTGTACACTCGAGCTACGAAATGAATGATTGTTTTTTGCCATTCTAATTTATATCATTCTAAATTCTCAAAAAAAAAGTTTTAGAGTGACTGCTATAAGAGCTGTTAATTCTTAGACTAAATGCACCTATATTAAGTTATTAAATTCTTATCACAAAAAAGTAATAACTTATAAATAGATAGAATTAAGCGAATGTATGCTCTCGAAAAAAAAAACAAAAAAACTTTTTGGATAGATAAGTAACGCTAACTCGGTATTCAGAAGTAAATTTAATAAAAATACTTAGCTAAGATTTAGATAATTTATTTAAAAACTATTTAAAATACAAATAATTCAAATTCGATTACGCATTATCCTATTATAAATAAGTAAGTTAGTTAGTTAGCAAGCGAACAAAAAAAATAAAAAATTTTATGTTTCTTAAATGTCTGATAATCACCCTGATAATTATAAGTTTTTATTATTTAAATAAAGAAAAAAAAATTTAAATAAAAAATTATTAAATGTATAAATTTAAGTAAAGAGATAATAAATAAACATTTTAAAGCTTAGACGATTATAAGTAATGCGCATTGTGCTTTGTTTTGTATAATTCTTAATTTCATTATCAACTTAATGTTAATATTATGTTTTTTTTTCTTGGTAAAAATTCTAACATTAACAACTTACTTTATGTCGATAGGAATTTATTAAAAACTTTGTTCCCTCTCTCTCTCTCGCTCTCTCTCTGTTTTAAGCTTCTATAGATAATTTTTTTAAATCAAAAGATTATCTATCTTACTTATTTTTATATCACTAATAAATAATTTATTCGTGAAATCTGTTAAACTTTTTATTTTTTAAGATAATTGATTTAAATTTTGTAATTTAAAATTTTCTCTTATTTATCAAGTAAATTAATGTCTTTAAAAAATCAAACAGATCTAAAAATATTTTCAAATGGCACTACCCATACATCTTTTTAGACTGTTTTATTTTTTAAAGCATTTTGAAAAAAAAATAAAACTTTTTTAAGTTTTTTTTTTCAACTTTAAAAGAATAGGTAATTTACGTCGAAGTCTCTTTTTTTTACAGTTCCTGACTTAAAATCTATTTAAGTGGAGTGATTTTATGCAAATATAATGAAAGATGGCGTAACTAATTTAATATTTTGGTTTGGTTTAACAAGCTGATGAATGTCATTATGCAAAATTTAATAAAATGTTTTTTAAAAAAATTTTATTTCAAATGTTGAACTTTCCCAGTTAATAATAAATTTATAAGGCAAAAAAACTTTGCTTGAGTTAACAAATTTTGTTCTAACAGCTTTTGATTTAGAAGTATTAAAAAAAACAGCGTTGAACGAATGCAACAATATACAGTCTGTATTGTGCAACAAAATCTTTTCATCTTTTCCATTGTTTAAATTTTTACAAACAAAATTTTCAGCTTTATAATCAAATGCAATCTCATATTGATCATTTTCGTCTACTAACTTTTCTTCTTTGAACAAAATATCACCAATGTTTAAATATGAAGGATACTTTAAAAAATTGACCAATGTTTCGGGTAGATAACAATGTTCATTTTGGAATAACGATTTAATTTTTAACTGAGAAAATTGTAAATATTTTCTAATTGCTGTTTGGCAAATAATTTTTAAACTAGACGGCGATGCTTTTAGGCACAAAATATCATATTTTGAATGTCCAATCTCTATATCTTGATAATGAGCTAAAAATATTTTCATATTTTTTTTAACTTTACCAAAAGTAGATTCTAATTTATCTTCTATTCTAAGCCATGCATTTGAATAATAAATCGGATTATTATTGTCTGATTTTGTTTTACCATCTAAACGTCTTCCCACATATTGATATTGTGAATCAAAAGTGTCAAATGAAGCTCTTAAAGCATATTTTGGTATTTCGAATTTTAAGTCATTTAAGATATCAATGTCATTATGCCAAAAAAATGAATTGTTATCGTCAATATTGAGTATTAAAAAGTTTTCTGTTAATTCATATGTTCGTCGTAAATATGTTATTCGTAACTTCCAAATTTTATCAATAGAATAAAAAACTGTACCAATTATTTCATGTTCGAGATGACTAGGCTCATTTTGATTTGGGTTATTTTCGTTTATGTCTGGTATCGATTTACCAATAAATAAACGTTTTTCGAAATTTTCATTTTCGTTTAAGCATGGATGAATCATAAAATTGAGTTTGTTTTTTTCATTAGTTAATTCTAGAAAACGTTGTTTAGTCATCCATTTTAGTCGAGGAAAAACTAAATTTCGATTATTTTGTCCTTCTACAGTTGCGTTCTCGGAAAATTCCATTTAAATGTTTTGACGAAAATTATATTTTTTTGGACTTGGAATAAAATTGAACAATAATTGTAGCATATATTTATTTGGAATTTTAAATCTAACACTTTTTTTTATAAAATTTAAAGTTACGTAATAAATATATTTATTATGATTATTTTCCCAGCGAAACATAAGATATTTTGTAATTTTATGTTTTATATTCTATAATGAGTAATATTATGTATCCAAATTAAGATACTATCTATATATTAACTGAACACCTTTATCATTGAAATGCCAGTAAATTTTTAGCAAATTTTAGAAAAAAAGCTTTTTGGATTATGGATCAATTTTCCGAAGATTCAAAAATTCAAAAAAATTATGTATTTGCATTTTCGTATTCAACATACTGCACGGCTCCTGAAAAAAGCCGTACCCCGTACCGTACCGTACCGGAAAATAAAATTTAAAAAAAACTTATGTCTTTCATTTTTAGTTAAAATTTCAAAAATTCGAAAAACGGTACGGTGGTATGGTACAGTGGTACGTTACGGTAAGGGGTACTGCTTATTTTCAGGAGCCGTTCAGTATCAGCAATAGACAAAAAATTTACATACACGCCAACATTGCATATTCGATAAAACTCTTTTGTAAAAAGATTTGGCTACTTGAGAAAAAGAAAATTCTCCCATTTCGACTTTAAATGAAAGACTATCTTGAGGTCATTATAAATGTACCAACAGAAACAAAATGTAAAAAAAAATTGCCATAGTTACTAGATAAAAAAATTTAAATAGACTTCTAGAGGATATCGAATAAAATTAAAAAAAATATTGTAACGAAATGAACACAAAATACTTAAATATTCAAGATAAATATTCGAGAGATAACTTGGATTTTAATGATCGAGAATTGAGAAGTAACTGTAAAGATTTGCTCGATTCCCTCAAGTCCACAAATAGACTCGTTGTCGATTCCTTTAATAAAATTAACAATTACCACGTTTCAAAAACGAAAGATCAAACAAAAACAGTAACTTTTTGTGATTATTTGAGGACAACAAATGAATCTATTAGTTTACCTAGAAGAGCTAGATCAGTTTCTAGTGATCCAAGTATATTAGAAAATAATTACAAATTTAGATCAATTTTAAAAACAAGCTCTAAAAATTCCGTTTGTGATCAATACAGCTCTAATTTATCAGTTGCTTCAAGTGATGGCTCAAAGTCAGTAGGACGAAGTTTATCCAATATTTACTCTGAATTGGGAATAGAGGATGATTATAATGAAAAAATGCAACATATAATTAAATACGCTGATTTAAATAACGATTCAAAATTCGTTAATCCAAAGTCATTAATCGATTACATATCTAAAAAAAGGCAAAAATATTTATCACATGATTACGATGAAAATTTTGATAAGCAAGCAAAAGAAAAAAATAGACACAAAAAGAGCAACTTAAAAGATTTTAATAAAAAAACTTTCAAAGATACTTCTAAGCCTTTAAAACGATCAAAGTCTGTTGATTGCATTTATTTGAATGAATCGAATAACAAAGAGAACAATTTGGTGTCTAAACAAAAATTAAAAAAATCAGACGGAAATAAGACAAGAAACTATAAAAAAATTGCCAAAGATGCAAAAAAAAATAAACCGCTTCTTGGATTCGATTGGGCACTAGGTATTAATTAATGAGTCTTTTGAATTTAGTTTTAAACTTTAAAATTTTTTTATTCTAAGACAATATTAATACCAAGAGAGAAGCAACAGTTTTGAATAAGCCAGAAGAGTATTGGCAAGAATTGAGTCAGTTCAGAGTTCAGAACAAAGAAGATTGTGTTTCTTCAAAAACGAACAACTTTAATGGTACAATCAACAGTGTCTTGGACAGTGACATAAGTTTTTACAAAAATAAAATGTCTGAAACAAATGACCAATTTATAGAAGGAGTCAATCATAAATGTATTTAAATCAAATTAAATCTCGAATTCAACTTTATTTTTTTATTTTTTTTAAAGGTATTCATAGCTATACTTTGAATGACAGACTTTTTCCAGTACCTGTATACAAAGATAAAAATGGTCAAAGTGTATGTCCTGTGTGTAAAAGCTCTCAAAAAGAAGCTAATTCAATATCGCCACAATATTTTAAAATAAGTATTCCAAAATCAAAAGTAATGGATTCTATCTCCATTGAGCCTAAAGTAGTTTCGAATGGTTCCTCAGAGGACACTCTTTCGCTAGCTGAAAGCTGTATTGCTGGGCATCAAAATTATACATCTAAAATTAAATCAAAAGCTGCAAAATATGTTGATTTGAAGAGTTCAACTAAAGTTAAAGACAAGTTTCCAAAAATGACAATTGAGGAATTAAAAGAAATCCAATCGAATCGTGATCCAGTAACTTCAACCATTTACAGTAAAGCAAATGCGATGAGATTTGATCTTGAAGATATGCATCTAAAGAGACTTAGAGAATTAATGCCAAAAGTCAATTGATCAAATATACATCAATTTATTTATGTAACTTAATTTTCTTAAATAAAAAGGCATCTTTTAAATTTTTTTGTTCATTATTGTTATCAGTTTGTCATCTTTTGAATCAAATTGTCGAGCTATCTTCTTGTTTTTAAATCATTAACTCTAATATGAACTTGATGAACGTGACGAATAAATCAAGTCACGTAATTCATACATGAACACCATGAACTGAAATCATACTCTGAATGTGGTTAAAATAACTTGATTGTCTCGGATAAATGGATGCATTGTGTGCCTTCGTGGTCAAAAATTATATTTTATTATAAGCAGCCCCAAATCATAAATCTTGTAAGTTATATTCCTCCTCTGTGGTACAATAAATCAAAAAGTGTCTTAACGTCTTTCTATCATAATTGTCTCTGGAGGTAGGTGAGGGTTTGTCATCTAACAAATAGTTTTCTTTAAAACAAGCGATTTTTCTAAAATTTGAGCATTTTTCCTTGAAAATTTACGGAAGTTGACATTTTGGACATATTGTAATATCAAGTTAAGTGTTGTGATTAAGAGCATATTCAAATCTCTAATTATAAAGCTAAAACTAAAAGTATAACAATACTTTCCCTTTTTACTTGTTTGTAGTTTTTCTTACAAGCATCAAGTTGTTTGTTACTTTCTATCCTTTATTTATATTTAGTATTATTTTTAACTTGATTTTTATGTACTACCCTGGTCGTTCACATGTTCCAATAATGTACGTTCAAATGTTTTCATTTGAATTCTTAAGCGTTCAAAAATGTTCATTGAATTCAAATGAAAACATTTGAACGTTCATTATTGGAACATGTGAACGACCAGGGTAGTATATAAATAAAAACTGTAACCAAATCTTTAATAATTATTCACTTGTTTGAATCAAAATAAAATATAAAATCAAATCAATCTTTTAGTCATCACCCGGTTCTCTTCAAGATGTTTCATCAAGAGTTATTTATCATTTGAAAAACCATCACCTATTCTTGTAGAGAAAGACTTAAACTGTAAAGCTGATAAGTTTGTATCCTATCTAGGTATAAAATTGAAGAGGAATTAGCTCTCTAAAACCATGAAAAACAAACTAAGATTTATGATTTGGTTCATCTTACCTAAATGATTAATTTTGCCTTCTAAAAAACTTTTTTAACAATTTAAAATTGGACACTGTTCTTAAAAAGCAACTCATTACCAAATATTCTCGAATACAAAATTTTAAAAAAAGTGTATTTTTTGTCCTGAAAAGAATAAATCAAATACACCAAGAATACATTTAAGTATTTCAAAATACATACCTATGTACATACTCTCGAAGTATTCTCAATGTATTCCCGAAAACATGGTCAAAACTTAAGTTTGTGGGATAAATTAATGCGAAAACCGATTACGATTGCGAGTTTTTTTTTTAAATATTGCGTTTGACATCATACGATACTAGAAAATTTTTCTACATTATTTAAATTAAAACACAACATTTCGACTTTTAATGCCGCCATAACAATGTAAAAACGATTATTTTTTAATATTTTTAAATGCTGCATATCATTTATACAATCTATGACCCCGAAAAAAACAGAAAATAATTTTTACAATAGGGTTGACCATAAATTCGTAATCCTCATTTATGAAAACCCTAGAAAACATTTAACTCTTTATAAATAACATGTTTTTTAAAATATTCGATTTTGGGTGCTGAAAATGGTTCAAAAAAGGTAATTTTTTGAAAGTTTAAATATAGCCCCATGAAATTAGGCTACATCAAGCGCTGAGGTAAATTTAAAAATTCTTATCCCTATTGTAAAAATTATTTTCTGTTTTTTTCAGGGTCATAGATTGTATAAATGATATCAAAAATTAAAAACTTAGATACCAAGAAATTTTCAAATAACACTAACTTTAAAAAAGGAAAATGGATTTTTTTTTTTTTTTTTAAATTATGTTATTCATAGACTTCGTATAATTTTAAATTTTAATTTCGGATTTTGATATTTTTAAAGAAAATTGAGATTTAGAGTGGGGAACTATGAGGAACTTCGGTGAACTATGGGGAACTACCGTGAATTTCGGGGAAATAAAAAAGGCGGGGAATGTTCATGAACGTTCACCAACGGAACACGTGAATGACCACAACAGTATTTTAATAAAATTTTATATAAAAAAAAATAATAATGCCATTTAAGCTTGAACTCTTGGGAAACTAAAAAAAAAGGATGTCATTAAAATTCAAATTCTTGGGATAAAAAAAAATATTCGTCTTGAAAATTAAATCAAATAAAACATCATACAAAGCTATTTTAGTTGAAGCTTTTTGGTAGACTTCAGATTTTCAAACAGAGAATACAAGTTTTAAATTTTAGCATTACTTTTTTTATTAAAACCACAGAGATTGAATTAGCCTTTAAGAATTATCTCATTTCATTTTTACATTTTTTTACATACAAGCCTGGTCATTCAGAAGTTCCAAAACTGAACGTTCTTGAACTTTCGTGATCCCGAAAGGATCCGAAAGCTAATGAAAGGTCCCGAAAGGTCATGAACGTTCATGAATGTTCAAGAAAGTAATTGAACGTTCAGTTTTGGAACTTCTGAATGACCAGGCTTGTATATTTTTAAAAATAAATTATAATATAAAAATTTAAAAAAATTTAAAAATATTAATATTTTTTTGTTTAATTTGTTGCAGCTTTAATTCTTGAAAGTTCGACTTTTAAAGCCGCTTTAAAAGTCGAGGGTTTAAGTTTTAATGCGGCATTTAAAAATAATAAAAAATAATCATTTTTGCATGTTTATTGCGTGCATTAAAAACCGAAATTTTGGATTTTAATGCGGTCACTGAGTTCAAGGTAATACGGTATTAGTAATGATTTTTCTAAATTTTTTTATATTTATTCGTTTAACTATCAATTCCATATCGAATACATTTTCTCATAAAATCTTTTCTTTTTTGTCGGCTGTTCATCTTTTAAAAATAGTTACAAATTCAAATTAATTAGTACTAGCGTATCCGCCTTCTATGAGAATATTTTGCTTATCATGAATGACAAATGTAAAGAAAATTTTGATTTCTTGTCTAAATTTCAAAGGTCTCACTCAAAGGTCCCACCGTGGCGCAGGCTCTGCGTTTTTCCTTAACTCACTTAGCAGTATGTTTATTTTTGATCTATTATTTTTTTAAATTAGTATATCTTTATAGACAATCCCTTAACGATTTGCAAAAAGTGACAACGTAAGCTGATGTCAATCATAAAATTGCAAAAGAGTTTTTTCGAGTAGCTTTTGGCTTTTATTTATATTAATCATAATCACGTAATGCCATACGAAATAATATTTAAATCATCTAGTCTAGTGCATTTCGTAAATGAATGGTTTCGTCGCGAATTAATTTGACCTAAAAGTCAATTTAAATGAAGACATTTTTGAAACTGGGTTCAAATAAACTATAATCTATTTTCTTGTTTCTATGGATACTTATTTTAAAAAAAAATCCGATTCATTTTTTTTCTAAATTAATTTTAGAAATATTGGTATTTTATAGACTTATTAAGAATTTCTTCATTTTTCTATTATATTTGTTTGAATATGACGACTTCATTAAGCAAAAGCACCATACCTGCGTATGATCCAGACAATGCCTATTCGTCTCCTCGACAAGCACCAAGGGTAAAATTTGAAGGAAGAGAAAATTACCTTAAGAGCAGAGGAAGCTTAAACATTGGCGATTGGGCTCAACAAAGTCGAAATTGGGAATCACCGAGACCAGCGCCAAAAGTAAAATATGACGTTGCAGAATCTTCGTATACTAAAAATACAGGTAAGAATTGTATCTTTTAAAACCGTTAATTTAATATTCGCTCTTATTCTTTTTTTTGTTGATAAGAGGGTAGCATGAAAGAAATACTCACTGGTTACTGTGAAAATCCGGCGATTCAAAAAAAAGGTCCACGAATCAAAAAAGAAGCTCAAGAAATTTACAAAAAAAATAAAGGAACTTTTAACACAATTTTAAATGATTATGGAAGAAATATTCCAGATGAATCTATCCAACCTAGAGTTTATTACGAGGGAAAATATAATAATCAAAAAGGAAGAGGAAGTGTCGGCAATCTCTTGGCAAATTACGGTCATCATCCTTTGTCGGCAAGACCCATACCGAGAGTAAAATTTGAAGCCGAGGATATTTTAGATCACAATAGAGGAGCTGGTGCGAGCAAAGCATTGCAAATGGTCCCTCCTTCATCAAGGCCAAAATCAACAACATTTTTTAACTTCAAATTTTAAAGCACCTTGTTATGATTTTTATTTAGAATTTAAAATAAATCAACCTTTGTTATTGTTTAGAAAAATTAATATTTTTTTTTTAAATTTTTCTTTTGTAATATTAAAATAACGCACTTCTTTAATTAGAAGTAAACGGACTAAATTTGTTCTTTTTTTAAAGAAAAAATGGAGCATATAAGGTTCGGTCGGAGCAAAACGTCTACACTATCTAAATTCGACATTTTTGACTTTTTAACGTTAATCTACGACCCCGAAAACACCAAATAATTAATTTTTCCATGGAAGTAAAAAATCGAAAGTTTTGACATAAAAACAAATTCCTGAGATTTGTAGAGAATCGCCTCTTGTATAAGCAGATACAAAAAAAATTGTGTTGTGTGGCTCCCCTTGGAGGAGATACGGTTTGACCAATAAATTCCTTTATTTTTACCGTTTTCACCCATGTATTGCTTTATGGAATTTTATTTCCCCATCGACAATGGACCCAGCGTCAATGATAGCTTTTTAGCTTACAGAACATTTCTTTACATCATTTTTAGCTTTTTCCAATCATGTTTACTAAAATGTTTAAATAAAGCACCTTGACGTTTGGCTGCAAAAAGCAGGAGGGTAGGGTCAAAATTTTCGATTTTTTACCCCCATGAAAAAATAAATTTTTGGGGTTTTCGGGGTTGTAGATTAACGTTAAAAAGTCACAAATGACGAATTCAGATAGTTTAGACTTTGCTCGGATACTTATTTATCCAATGCTGATTGCACATGATAAACATTAAAATCGAACAGGTCTCCAAACTACGAAACCAGAACCAACTAATAAACGGAACAAGAGAAACGGAAAATTTCATTGGTTAGGCTTCATCAAATTTTATCGCATTATAAGTGTAACCTAAGGCCCCGAAAACCGAAGATAACCTTTTTTCAATGGGGATAAAAAATCAACAATTTTAGCTCTCGACATATTGCAGTCAAATTCCGAGGTGATGCTTTTTTCCCCTGAGATTTACAGCGTATTACAGTACAATTAAAACTAAAAGCTTAAATTAAAAAATAATTTATTTCGTGAAATTTAAAAATAAAAAATAATTATTTAGTACCAATAATATTCATTTCATATAACATCGCTTTAATAACGTTTAATGATAAAATAATCGATTATCTTCTATAATATTTAATAAGTGATTTTTTTTTTAATTTTATTGTGAATCGAAACATAAAAGAAACGAAATTTAGTTAGAAAAAAAAAGAATGAATTAAAAGCGTATAAGAAAAAAAGAAGTTTTTAGTACAATTTTAACATCTAATCAGTAGGGTTTGTTTGTCTATTTGGTACTCTTGACATTAATTCACCTTTGAGCGCTTCTCTTTTTGCTTTTTCTTCGCCGTCAACCGGAGAACGTAAACTGTTCAATATACTCTTTGTTTTATCAAAATAAATAGTATTCAATGAATGTCTTATTTGATTTTCCATTTCTTCAACCATTCTACCAATGTTAGCTATGTGAGTCGAATCAGTCAACGAGGCATCTTGCTCTTTTTGACGCATCAAACTACCCCCTAAATTCATCATTCCGGAGTCTGCTTTGTTTGTTTGAAGCCAAAGCATTACGGTTGACGTCAACTTGTAGTGGACTTTGCTTGACGTTGAACGCTCTTGAACTTCTATAACATGTATAGAGTCCCAACAACCTTTTATCTTTTGATTGTTGCCGTCACCAGACTTTTTAATTAAAATAACTCCTGCAAAACCGAAATCGTTGTCCCAAAAATACACCGATGATACACCACCCTCAAAGTACATTTCTCTGTATTGCTCGAATGCCGAGTTAGCTTCGATTTCTAGCTTTCTTAATCGATCAGAAGGTTGAATGCCCTCTTCAAAGGCCGGATCGTATTGATTGCTCCATGGTGAGCGATAAGAGTCTCCATCTCGATTGTAATCGCATAACAAATAATCTTTGCCTACAAGTTTGTCTCTAGCTACTTTCAAAGGCTGGTCAATTGCGCTCAGTAAATCTTCACACAAATTGGGTACTAAATCAATCAAATTGGTCAAGTTCTTTTCGATTTGCTGAGGAGGTAAACGTCTCATCAAGTCCAAAGCATAGTCTAATTTGTTGTTCGAGTCATTAGACATTTTAGTTTTTTATCTAAAGGATTCTTAAGTTTATATCTATATTGAACAAATAAATAAAATATATTTTAAAATTGCCCTTTCCAAGACAAATGATAGGCAAAAATAAAAAAAAAAAAGCGCAAAAATAAAATATTTGCAATGAAAGATCCTCTTGAAAGAAATCAACATAAAGTTAAAACATAGAGAAAAAAAATAATTAATATCAATATCTTTCAAATTAGTAACTTGTGATCAAAATTTTTTTTTTGTTAGTTTGAAATTTTCTTTTTTAGGAGAAAAAGAGAGTTAAAAAATTAAGAAAAATAATTATAGTAATAATTATGGGTCTCTTTCTTTTTACATGTATATTTCAAATTTAAATTAATCATTTTTTTTTAATATTTTGCTATAATCATTTTACATTTATAATCATATTCAAAAAAATTGTCTTGTTCGAATAGAAAATAATCAAAATAATTCTTTTTGATTTTAAATTACAATCAATTGATTGCTTTTTGTAGGTTGATTTGTTTGGCTAACTGTGATTTCTGGAATTATAAAATATTTGATATTTTTTTCCCCGAATAGGACTAATTGATTCGGTTCTATCCAGTGTTTTAGCAGTACAGTGATTCTTGTCAAAATATAACGGTAAACAGTTACGTTTTGGTTCCAAACGTTTTTTAAGATTTTTCGATCCAGTTTGTTTGTTTGTTCGTTTTTCTTCAGAAGGAAATGAGTCTAGGAACGGGAACGAAACTCTTCTGGAAAAACGTTTGGAAGTTGAACGGAATAGTCGTCGTGAACACGTTTCGAATCACTGTATTTTAATCTTCTAAAATTTTTATTTAAATTAGACTTGAAAATGATTCTACATCATCAGTGGTTTGCACTTTTAATACAGAATCTAGTTTTACGGTAAAATTTCTTTTTGGAAATTATTGTAAAGTCTAGCCTTGTTTTCCCGACCAATTTGGTTTCGAATTTATGTGTAGGTTTAGACAAAAGAGACTCAGATTTTTTAGATGGAGACAATAGGAAAATATTTAAGTCTGGAAAGTAAATTAACAACATTATTTTGTTAAAAGCTTAAAAAAATGTAAAATTGCTGGACTCTGTAATTACCCATTATGAGTGCCGTTTATATTAAACCTTAACGGCCCGTTGGATCATATATTAAGATAAAGATCATGCGAATATTTATTTACTGCTCAGTCTTGTTAACGGAAATTCCCTTAAAAATTTAATTCACATTACTTTTTATTATATATTTTTATTATAATTTAAACTTCTTCTGAAATTTTAACAGAGTTGTGATACTGTCAGTATTTTACTGATCAGTATCAGTAAATTTCAGTATTCAGTATTACTGATACTGTTACTGATACTGATTTTAAAAATACTGATACTGAATAGAGTGCAAAATCAGTATTTCAGTAATACTGTTTAATACTGAAAATTTTATTTGTGATACTTTTTTTTATTAATTTCAGCCGAATAAGTAAGATTTTATAGAAAAAAAACTTGGAATATTAAAGAGAAAACATTTGAGAGATCTCTGTATACAGTGAAGGTAACATTATATCATGTGTAAAATGTTTTTTAACTTAAGAAAATACTGATTGGCTAAATACTGATACTGATTTTCTCGATACTGATTCGGTAAATTAATACTGAATACTGACTGATACTGATGGTCCTAGTACTGATACTGACTGATACTGATTTTTTCAATACTGATCACAAGTCTGAATTTTAAAAAGTATCCATGAGAATTCTGCTGGTACAGTTACAATTTCGAGAACTAATTATGTCAAGAGATATATGCCTTTAAAGTTTGAAGAATGCCTATAGTCGGACCATTTATCGTTTCTTTATTTCATAGATTTTCTAGTCTATATTTTGCCGTATATTCTACAAGAGGTCGTTTAAGCGTTAAGTATCATGCAACTGTCTATGGTTATTTGCAATTATTTGCTACTTTTAATATAAGAGATTAATCAAACCAGCGATACCATTCTGGCGTAAGAAATACCATCTGAAAGAATCAGACGATTAATTTTATTATATTTTTTTGAGAGTTTATTTTTTCAAATTTCATCGGACACTGGATTTAAGAGATTTCTTCTTTTTTTTCTCAATTGAAATTTCAAAATAGACTAAAATCCTTTAGTACCGTAAACTCTTGCAAACTACTCTAAGATCAAAAGCAAAATTGAGGTTTATTCTATATGGAACTAATACCATCGAAACTAGGGTTGTTAATTGAACTATTTCATCAAATTATAAAGTTTTCTTAAAAATTTCAAGCTAATTTATTCAACTTCAAAGTTTTTTCAAAGAAAACTTGAAATTTTATTCTTTAAAAAAACACAAATATTTCAAAATAATCTTGATTTCTGGACCTTTCAAATGCGTTAAATCATGATTTTTTTAAGGTAAAAATCTTCCTGGACATTCTGAATGATGAGAACATACTATAAATTGCTTTATAAACGCATAAAAGTCGAATAATTCGACGTTTTTCTCATTTCAAGCAGGATTTTACAGAGTTCAAAGTTTTATTTTTCAAACTTGAAAAGATATTTCAAAGTCTATCTTCAATAATTGATATTTTGAAGTTTATAAAATAACTTTAAAGTCAAAAAATTTTAAAAAACTTTAGAATTTGAAAACTTTAATTAACAACCCTAATCGATACCATGTTATAACAGTTTTTTTGATTTTTTTAGAATAAACCTCAACTCCTGACTTAAGACTAATGGAAAGGATGCTTGAGAGTTAGAATAAAACAAAAATATAAAATTTTAAATTTTATTAATTAATTTTTCTTCAATTTCGAAATTAGTTCCACAATTTTTTGAATTTATTCAAGAAAAAACCCAAAAAATTAAAAGAACATCCGAGCTTACTCTTAGCTGGCAAGAGTTTACGGCACTTTTTTTTTCATTTATTAAAAATTTAATAAACCTCAAAGAGTCATCAGATGGGCGCAGTCTGATTAAAATTTCACAAAAGTCCATTAAAATTTTGTCGGCTCTTTCTCAGTAAATATTTCAAACTGATTTTTTTTCTTATATTATACTGACGAATAACCATAGAAATATATGCCCAATAGTTTCGAAGGCTAATTAAAAAGAACCTAATAAAATGAATTCAAATGAATTTGTTTGACTATAACCATAGCAACAACAAAGTCAAGGTAAATTTATCGAACAAAATTTCTAATCCTAAAATAAAAAATAAAATTAATATACACTGATAAAAGCCATTTTATTTTTGTATTTATCACGCAAATAATATTATTTGAAAATTTTTAGTTTTCAAAACCGTTTTTTTTAAATAACAAAGATGGCAGCCACTGCTCGTCACCAAGAAGAATTAAAACGAAAAGCTTTAAAAGCAATGCAAACGTCAACTGATCCAGTTGAAATTTTGAGAGCAAAATGTTTGGCAAGAGGTGCCAATGGAATTCATGGTCTATCAAGACTTTTTAAAATTATGGATGACAACAAAAATAGAAAATTAGATTTAGACGAATTTCGCAAAGGAGTTAACGAATACGGTCTTAATTATTCCAAAGAAGAAATAAGCGAATTATTTAGTTTATTTGATCGCGATAAATCTGGTCAAATTGATTTTGAAGAATTCTTGGAAAAGCTGAGAGTATGCTAAATTCAAAAAGAAAGCAACTCTTTTAAATTATAAATTAATCATTTTCTTTAAAGCCACCAATGTCAAGATCAAGAGTAGAATTAGTTAATCAAGCATTCAACAAACTTGACAAAAATAAAGATGGAATAATTGAAGTATCTGATTTAAAGGGTAGACTTAATTTTAAAAATTGAGCTTGTTTAATTTTCTTAAAAACGTAATTTATTAGGTGTATATAATGTTTCAAAACATCCAAAATATCTCAATGGCGAATGGAGTGAAGATCAGATATTAAGAAAATTTTTGGACACTTTTGATACTCGAGGTTCAGAGGACGGAGTGGTAATTGAATTTTTTAGTTTGCTACCATTTATGCTTATTTAAGAATGAATTTTTTTAGATAACCAGAGAGGAATTTTTACAATATTATGCTTCAGTCTCAGGTAATAAAAATTTTAAAAATAAAATTAGTTCCTATGTAAAAAATAATTAATTTTTTGTTAAATAAGCCTCAATCGATAACGATGCCTATTTCGATTTAATGATGAGAACTAATTGGAAACTTTAGAGCGTCAGTTATTTTTCGAAATAACTTTTATTCTTTTTTTTTTTTTAAATCTAACTTTTCTAAACTTATTTTGTTCTTTCGTTTTGAGTTTTAAATAATTCCAAAAAAAATTAGTTTTTCAATTTTTAGAGATTTTTTTCACGTTCACTGCGTTATAATTGGTAAAACAAAAATTAATTTTTTATTGAACAAATCTGGTATGAAAGCATGATTTTTCGCATCAATCGGGATTTGATTACTTTTCCACTAAGCCAAAATTTTAATTTTTTACTTTTTTATTTTGAAATAAATTTTTGAAATTTTCTCTTAAAGCTTTTAATCATTAATTTTAATTTTTTCCTTTCTGGTTCTTGATTGTTTTCGATGAGTGCCATTGTAAACATTTTAAACTCTTTTAAATTTAGTTCCTTAAAAAAAAATAATTAAAAGCTCGGTTTTGTTTGGTAAACACGAGGCTCTTGAATCATGTTTCAATTTCAATTTAACACAATATTACAATCACTTAACCCTTAAATCAATTCCCGTGATCGGGAAATTAGACATAACTTTTGCTCGAGGCAACAAAAGACTCAAATATTATTTTTTGCTTGTTACTTCTTAAAAGGACTGACTATTACATATGAGAAATTAGGTGACCAATTGATTACATAAGTTAATATTAGATCCAATCTATAAAGTGATTAAACCAAAGTTAAACTCAATACAAGAAAATCCAGGTTTCTTATTCCATTAGTTGAAAAATTTATAAAATTTTTTGTAAAAGATTAACATACCAACCTCATCACCGGTTATGTCAAATTCATCGAAAATTTTCTTGATAACCTTAGAACCAAAATTGAATAAATATCCGATTTTATTGAGTTCTTTAGCTGATATTGTTCCTGAACAGTCTTCGTCTAACAAATCAAAAACTGTTTTTGCATGTTTATAAACAAAATCTTTTTCACGATGCTCCTTAACTCATTTGTAAAAAATGATTTGAAAAATAGAACAAAAAAAATTGAATATCGACGCAACCGATATGACTTTCAAAAGAGTCTGCACTTTCTCAAGTTCTTGGATTGCGAAGACACTTTTGTTGCTTTATGCAATCTAATTCCAACTTACTTTAGTTGATATCAAAATGCAGATAATTAAATAGAACTCTTCGATCTCAATAAATCCTGATTTGTTAATATCTAATTTTCTAAAAACAGTCAAAATTTGTTTTGATGACAGGTTAGTTGTACATTTCATAAACGAATAGAATTGCAAATCTTAAACAAAAAAGTTTATAATGCTAACGGAATGATTCTCTTTTAACATTCATCAAACCATTAAGAGCATTCCGCTCATGTACGTCTATCTTTTTGAAAATAAAACATATCAAATTTATATCTTTTTGAGTCAAAAGGCTATCTGAAGACACTAAATTTAAGTAGCCAAATATCTTAAGATTTTTAATTTTCATAATTTTTGACTAATCAATTATGTCCGCTTTCGCGTATCTTATTGTGTTGCTATTCAAGAAAATAAAATTTTTAATTTTAGTTTTATTCAAGTTTATAGATTTGTGAAATAGTACAATTTAAATTGAAATTGAAAAAATGGTAAAGAAAATAAATAAAGTCAATCTACATAATCTAAATCTTCAGGAATCTCGAATTGTTTGTTGATTACACTTTCATCAATTCGAAATTTATTTTTTAACCATGATTTCAATGAAAAAATGTTTTCAACCCATCGATTACATGCTTTTTTACATTCCATAAGCGTGTTTAAAGACTTTTGATAAGCTTCTGGGTCATTTTCTTTAAAAGACTCGAGTTCTTTCAAAAGCTTTTGCCTTTGATCAACTAGATTTTTGTATTCGTCAAGTAGTTGATTTCTTTTCTCCTCATCGTCTTCACTGTTTTCAAATGTTTTCAAAGTTTCTTTGAACGAATTATTTTTTTCCGTTTCTTGTTTCAATTCTTGGTCAATTTTTTTAATTGTCTCTTGACGTTTATTCAAAGCTCTACTTGGCAATGACCAATAATAAACAGAAGTTCCAATTTTTTCACTTTCAACAAGACCATCATCGACTAAACCTGTCAGAACATCCTTTATTGTTTGTACTGTTATGCCTTTTTCTTGACTGCACAACTTTTCAATGTCTTTTAATTGAAAAAAATCTTGTTTTTCGAGAAAGAAATCGAGCATACGTTTTCGTTTTTCATCGTTGCTTAATCCACGTTTTGACATTTCAAAAAAAAATTGTATTTTTTTTTTAAATTCAAAGATTTAAAAAAAAATATTGTTCTTTTTTTTCAAATAATTTATTTGAATCCTTTTGGAAACTTGGATTTGAAAATTTGTCTCATCAAATGTGCGAGCATACGAATTGAGATTTAAAATTAGAAATGTTCATATTTGAATATGAAAACTGGTATTAAGATTTTATTTTTGAAGAAATTTTTTAATAAAAAACGATTCTCAAAATGAAGCTAATTACCCATAACATGCTCACTTCAAAGATTCTTAAAAATGTGGTCACTGGATATCCGCTTAAAATAAGCGCCATTAAAACAGAAGTTAAAAAAGCTGATTTTCAACCGGATTTTATCGAAAGAATGATCAAAAAAGTTGATTATAAAGCTCTTTATCAAGCAGCGGAAACAGTAAAATTAATTAATTAAAAATATTATAGAACTAATTTTTGATTTTTTTTTATGTTGCTAAATAGCTCGGGTACTGTGAAGGCTTGCCAAAGACTGAAATACTAAACGAAGAAGATATAAATAACGAAGAAATTTTAAAAAAATTACACGAGGTACTTCTTGAAGTTGAAGTAATTGAAGGTGAATTAATATGTCCAGAAACTGGTCGAAAATTTCCAATTAACAATGGAATTCCAAACATGTTGGTTAATGAAGATGAATTATAATTTTTTTTTCAATAAATATTAAAAAAACTTCAATTTTAATTTTAAATCGCTTCAATAGCAAGTTGTGACAATCGAATCCCGTGCCCTCACGCCTTAAACTTTTAGATACAGTACAAAGCTGATATAAGTTAACAACATGTTTTAAATTGTTTGAACACGAATTTTTTGTTCTGTAAAAATGTTTACTGTGTTTTTTTTTACCTATTAATTTTGAATTTGTTTATTTTTTGATCATATTTTTTATCTTGTGCAGTTGTGGTCATTCACATGTTCCTCTTGTGAACTTTCACGAACAAATGATTTGGAAAAGCTAATCTTTATTTACAAGTTTCCAATGAATGCTCTAAAGCCTTAGTAAAAGCTTGTAAAACTAGCTTTTAATAGATACCCATAAATCAATGGTAACCTTTCTAAATCATCAGTTCATGAAAATTCACAAGAGGAACTTGTGAATGACCACAACTGTATATTGGATAAACATTTTGCTGTTTTTGTTTATTTTTTCGATAACTTATTTCAGCTTTGTATTGTACTCAGGTGAAAATTTCGGTGAGATCTCAAAGAGATTCAAATTAGATTTGAAAGAGATTTTAATCAGATAGCCAAAAAACTATGAGGTTTAGATGAGGTACAAAAATTTTTGGACAATGAACCTTTTAGAGAAAAGTTTTTTTAGAGAATGACAACTTAGAGAAAGGACATTTTAGAGAAAAAATCTTAGAGAACTGTTTTTTAGAGAAAACTTTGATTTGGGTAATCGATTTAAACATTAACAATCAATTAAAAGTTATAATATTCAACTAAAATTAATTTTGAACCCTGTCTGGATAAAGGTTTTTTGATTAAAGATACATAATCAAGCTTTAATACAGTCGGACCTCGATTTTCTAACCCTCTTAGTTGTGAAATTTCGAAATACTAACTATAAAAGAGGGTAACGCAGATATATGACCTTCTTCTTTTCTTTGACATTCTATTCTATGTGATTTCAAAAAAAGTATTAAACGAGCGAAACCTTTAACAAGCCAGGCCACAAAATTTAATATCTAATCTTTTAACTGATTGTTAATTAAGATTTCTCTAAAAAATAGTTCTCTAAGATTTATTCTCTAAAATGTCCTTTCTCTAAGTTGTCATTCTATAAAATTTGTCTTCTCTAAAATGTTCGTTCCCCAAATTTTTACAGGTAACAAAGATCTTTTTTAAAATTTGGATTCAATTTTAGTTTGAGACTAAAGTTAAACAAATTTACTCAAATATTTTTAAATTCACAAAATTAGGATAATAAAACATGAGCAGCATGCTGGTTTAGGTGAAGTTAAGTTGAGAATTAATTGAGCTAAAATGGGCGGAGATAATTGAGTGGGAATGTTAGTAGTATTCAGTTGATTTTTCAAAATGGCGCGTAAATAAAGCAATTAATTGTTAACAGAAAAATAAGGGTTTAAACTTAAACCGACCATTAGTAATAAATCGTTTACACCGAATTAACGCCGAACCGAACCGTATACGGGCCGTAATTAAGCGTACTTCAACCGTACCCGTACCGGAACACTATTTCTAGTTTATTGGCCTTTTTTAGCTGTTACATTTGAACCAAAAAAATTTAAAAAAAATTCAAAATGAGATAAAGCGAACTTTTACGAATTATGGAGCATCATTCAAAGATCTGCTGCGATTCTAAAATTCCTTTGTCGCTCATGAAAACAAAGCGTATTTTGTTTAACAAATATTTTTCTATGTGTTGAATTGAGATTTCAAATGTTTTCAAATTAGAAAATTAAGTAAAAAAATGCGATTCATTTTTTTTGATATGTTGAGAGAGCATTATTTTTTATAAATAAATGATAATATTTTACAAACATAAAAATTTATAAGTCTTAAAAATTCGCCTAGCAGACATTTTTAAAAAGAATAAAATTCAAACTGTAAGATTCAATCTTTTAATTCCACGTTTTTTTTGTCAGGACAGTCAGACATGAGCAGAGACGACAAAAAATGCAAAATTTAATGCAAAAAAGCTTAACAGAGTCCGTAATAATACGATAAAACATAAAATTTGCAAAAAAATAATGTTTTTAGGAATAAATGCTCAATTTAAGAGTAAGATTGCACCTTTTACTTCATTATACTACGTTTTTTAGCATCGAATTTAGCATTTTTTGTCGTCTCTAGACATGAGTCTTGTTATTTGAACTCATAAATAAGATAAAAAAAAACATCGTGCTTTCAGTTATCATAAAAAATATCTAGCCGTTTTAGAAGTATCAGTTTTTTTTTATTTGTTTACTATCCTATAGCTTTAATTTAAAAAGACATATGATGAGACAAAACCTAAATTCTCTTAATTTAATCACGTTACCAAAATTTTTGCTTTTCCTTAAATCTTTTTTTTTGTTGTTTATGATAATATTCATTTTATTCTTTATTTTTACTAGAATTTTTTTTTGTTTTAAAAAAAGCAAGATGATTTTCGTCTTAAGATTTTTTTTTCTCTTAGTTGATTATAAAGACACATTTTGACTTTTTTGATCGCTAAATAAAAAAATTCTTAGTCAATGTTTGTAGTCGTTTAAAAGACTATTCACTTTATTTTCCCATTTTAAACTAGAATAATTTAATTTTTTTTTAAGATAATTAATGTAAATTTATTTAGCTTGAGTGCATTTTTTTCTTGTTAAAAATATTGTAATAATTGGTTAAAATGGTCCTTTTCGAAAACGTCCAAGTAACTTTCCTACTGCGGTCGAAAATTATTCTTAACTAAATTTTTTTGTTAAAGTGTCGAGACTACCATAATTACGATTTTAATTCAACATGGGTTTGTGATTTTATGAAGAATACGGAAGATTGTCAAATAGATGACGGTTTCATAAATTATCTTGTTTTTACCTACTGTTCATTCAGTCTTGATTTCACATGGTTTGCCGTTATTCTTACAGTATACGCATATATTTGAATTTCTCGAATCAAAATTAAACTTTTAATACTTTTAGGGCTCGCTTTTGATTATGTTATTTGTTAGTTTGGGTGTCACTGCCGACACATTGTAAGATTTATCTAACATTGAAATAGCAAAGCTTAAATCAAATTATATTTTTTTCAAAAGTTTCTGTCCGTCACTTAGAGTAATAGCCGACAGCATGAGACTCTCTCAAAATATTGCTATATCCTTTTTTGAATTTTTTTTGTTTGGTTTCCAACATATTTTAGTCTAAACCTTAACTTAATTTTATCTTACGGAGTCACATTTTTGGCTTTTGGAAACGGTGCACCTGATGTTTTTAGTGCGATTGCAGCCATCGGTAATGCTAAAGGAGGAGATGCTGGTCTAGCATTTGGAGCTTTATTTGGTGCCGGTGCTTTTATTGTAACTTTTTATTAAGTTTGTCTGTATTTTTAATACCAAAAACTAAAAAATTATTTTTTTTTAAAAGAGCACAATCATAGTCGGAACTATTTGTTTCATAAGTCCATTTTATAGTGTACAACGTCCACTTTTACGTGATATAATATTTTTCCTGATCGCTGGATTTTGGCTTTTTGTTGTTATTTGGGATGGTAAAATTGTTCTATGGGAGACTTTGGGTAATTTTGTGATCACTAAATTCGAAAAACAAAATTAAAATGAATATATTTCAAGGCTTCTTACTTTTGTACGTTTTTTATATTTTGGTTGTTTTAATTGGTCGATTTGTTAACCAAAGAATAAAGTTAAGACGAGGTATCGTTTCAACAAAAAATGATTTTAGTAGTGAGGCCATAATTAGACGCAAAGCAAGCTTGCCAAAAACATCTTTAAATGTAGATAATATTGATTATGAAGCAACAGAAAATGAGGCTGAAGAAGAATATGAAAATGAAGAATTAACTAGACCGTTACTTTCAAAAACTCACATAGAAGAATTGCCAGAAGTTGGCTTTTCTAAAAAAGACGCTTTTATAATGACATTTATTCCAATTGAAAAAAACGAATGGCAAGAGGCTAATACATTTTTCAAAATTGTTATGATTATAAAAGCTCCAATTATAATTCTTCTTAAATTGACCATACCATTGGTCGACTATGACGGTCCAAATCACAATTGGAACAAAATAACAACAATGATCAACAGTATACTTGCTCCAATTTTTATGGTCTTTGCCACTAAAAGTAAACTTAACCTTAAATTAAATAAAATAAATAATTATTTGACTAAATTTAATCAAGTTGCCACTAATCATATTTTCGGTGTAATACCTATTTGGAGTGCAGCTTTGGTTTTGGGCTTAATTGGAGCAGCCTTTATTTGGTTTTTTACAGATTTTTATGAAAGACCGAAATATCATTTAGTAATTATGAAATTCAATATTTTTCTATTAGATGATATTTTAAGTTTTTTTTGTTAAATTAAAGGTTCTTGCTTATTTTGGCTTTGCAGTTTCAGTAGTCTGGATTTATTCAATTGCAAACGAAATAGTCAACATTTTAACCGTAATTCTTTGCAAATTAAAAGTTTTTTTTTATCTGAATTTATAATTTTTTCCTAGGCTTTCGGAGTGATATTGAACATTAGTAATACAATATTGGGTTTAACATTTTTAGCGTGGGGAAACAGTATGAGCGGTAATCATCTTTCAGTTGTTAAATAGAAACCTCCAGAAAACTAATAACAAGTTTAAAATTTTAGATTTAGTAGCAGACGTATTTTCAGCAAAAAAAGGATTTCCTAACATGGCCATTTCGGCATGTTTTGGTGGACCACTTTTTAGTAAGTTTAAATAAAAATAAAAAATTTTCATTTCAGAATTTTTAAATTTTAATCAAAAGATATTTTATTGGGCATTGGTATTCCATTCACAGTAAAATGTATTCAGTCACCAGAGGGATTCATAGTAAAAGATTATAATTATAATATCCATTTTCCATAGATAGTTGTAACGACTTTCGAAGGAAGACGGAAATCAATTAAACATTCAATTCTAATCAATTTTTATTTTCGAAAAGATAAAAGCAAACTTTTTACAATTCTTCTTGGCATTTTTTCTAGGAATCAGTTTGATTTCGTCATTAATATTTTTGCCATTGAACAACTTTTATTTTAGTCGAAAATATGCCTTATACTTGATAACCATTTACGTTATATTTATAATCGGCTGTATTTTAATCGAAAGTGGTGTTATTGATCCAATGAAATAAGAAACAAACACTATGTTCTTATTGTTAAAACTTTTTTCTTTTTTTTTCAAAAAATTTACTTTGTGACAAATAAATCTCTGAGATGCCAACAGAAAGTCAACAAATTTTTTGAAAATGATTTGTCTTTTTTTTCCCAAACATTTTCAAAATTATTTTTAAAAAAAAATTTGTTTTTGTATTTAAAAAAAAAATTTCAATTCAACTCAGAATTTTTAACAGTATTTTATTATAAATAATATTAACAATAAAATAACAATAAAAGAATATTTAATCAATTTAAACACGTTTTTTATTTACATCCAGAAATCATTTATTTCAGGTATCATGAGTTTCATCATCGTCGCTACTCGTTCCGTAATCATTTGAAACGAGAGCTTTTGCTAATTCGATTGATTTGACATTAGTTGATTTTGCATCATTTGGTTTTTTAACAACGATTCCATTCATTAAAGAGCTTGTTTGCTTCTCTGGCTTAATTGAACTACTCGAACCAAACCCATTGTTTAGAATTGTTTCATTCTTAAACGATTTATTTATTTGTTTTTTCAAATTTTCTACACAATTATTCACGGAAGCATTTGATCTCACCACCAACTCTTTACTAGTGCTTTTCTCGGTAGCTATTTTCTTGCATGCAAAAATTGATTCGGATTCAATTGATTTTCGTTTGTCTGCTTTGGTTTCTTCTGCTTTCTCAACTGTGCTAAATTTGTACAACGAAGCTATTTTGATATCTTCCTCATTTTCTCTCACCAAGCTTATGTTAATGTTCCATTTGTCCAAATACTTTTGATCGCTTAATTTTTGTTCTTTTATTGACTTTTTTTCGTCCTAAAACAAAAAAACTTTCAATTATTCAATTGATCTTCAAAAACTCTTGATTAAAATAGACCTACTCTTAATTCTTTTCTCAAAAGTGAATTAATCGCGTAGTCATCTTTCCAGTCTTTTTTGGCTAATTCAAGTTCTCTAAGTGTTGGCATTAGTTTAGCTGATTTATCTTTGTCCATTACATCATGTTCTAAACTGAACATTGGATCAAGGCTTAGACGTTTTATGTCATTCTTATCTAATTGAATTAAAAATAAAATTTTCAAAACTTTTTCTTTTCAAAAAATTCGATACCTTCTGTTGAGATTTGTTCATTTTCTTCCATATTCCATCTTTGTTCTTTTCGTCTTGCACCCGAAATAATCACATAGTCCGAATTTTGTGGGTCTGTTTTTATCTCAAAATACTGATCGCATAAATGACATTTCATTCGGAACTCATAAATAGGAGTGCTATAATACATTCCAGCTTTTTTCTTCTCGGCATTGTAACGAACTCCCATAGCTATATGAGCTTTACATCCTTCACACCATATGTTATATGGCATTTCGAATCGAATGATCAAGATACCATCACCCAATTTTCTTGCTCGTTCTCTCAATGCATGTGTACCATGATAATTATTTAAGTTACCATGTTTTTTGGGATCAAAATCAGGAGGATAATATTTATTTTGACCTTTCCGTTCACCCTTTCAATAAAAATAATAACATAAGATGCTAAAATAATAAACTTTTTGTTACAGCAAAGAAACTCCTACCATTTTTATCCAATTTTTCAAAAAGTTAAATTTGTTTCGGAATTAATTTATTTAAAAATATTTATTATTTATTTTCCAATTTTTATATCATTTTACACTAATTTTCAGACTAATTTAAAGTCTCTTTAAAAAAAATGAATTTCAATTCTAAATTGAAATTATTCCACAAATATGTTTTGGTGATAAACATTAAAAAAGCCACTCTAAGAAAAAGCTCTGCAAAAAAAATTGCGTATTTTCCGTATACCCTTGCAATGAGATGCGTGCACTTAAACTCAAATACCAGGTTTTAAACCACGCCTCGACTACGATCTAACCCATGTTATAATCATATTAATTAAAAGATCACGTCTTTAAACCTTGTATTTGGGTTTAAGCGCACCGTTTATAATCAAAAATCAAAAATAGGGAAACACTCATTTTAGAGAAAAACTCATGGTTCAGCCTACTAAATAAAGTTTATAGAATCTACTGTATAAGTGCAGTAGAATCTACTGCACTTATACCGGACCTTTCAAATTTCTTTATTTCCGGATTATTTCTGGACCTTTCAAATGCGTTAAATCATGAATTTTTTAAGGTAAAAATCTTCCTGGACATTCTGAATGATGAGAACATACTATAAATTGCTTTGTAAACGCATATAAGTCGAATAATTCGACGTTTTTCTCATTTCAAGCAGGATTTTACAGAGTTTAAAGTTTTATTTTTCAAACTTGAAAAGATATTTCAAAGTCCATCTTCAATAATTGATATTTTGAAGTTTATAAAATAACTTTAAAATCAAAAAATTTTAAAAAACTTTAGAATTTGAAAACTTTAATTAACAACCCTACAGTAGATGTACAAATTGGTTAATAAGTTGGAGAAAGTGATTTTTTTTAAATGTCATAATTTCAGTTACAAGGACTTTTGCAAGTTTTACTCAAAATTTTAGAAGACACAGCAAAAAATTTGATATAGAAAAAGTAAAAATTATATTCCCAGATCTAAATTTTTTGTTAATAGAGTTGTGAATGATTGGAGCAAATTGCTGGAACAAGTGATTGAATCAAGAAGCTTTAATAGTTCAGCAATGAAAAATTATAATTTAAGGGGTCACTCAAAAGCAGTTTCAATAGAACTCATTGGACTAAAACTTTTCTTTATTTTTGGATGAAAAATAATGATATCTTGAATAATGATTATTCTTTAGACAAATAATAAAAAAAGGTCTTTATTGGAGGCCATGGAACTCCAAGTGTTGATGGTATTTCATTTTTTGTGTAACGGATTTTCCGGCTATTTAAATTTTTGTCACGCTTTTTTTTATTGCTACAGTGGTGGCAAAGGTTTTGTAACAGTCCGTCACCTAACGTCAGATGACGTCAGGCTACGTCATTCGTCAGGTAACGTCAGCTGACAACATTTAAATTTTGTCACCTGACGTCAGGTGACGCCACCATAAAGTATCCAAATCAGAGTTTGGTAAAATCAAGTTGCAAATGACGTCAGGTGACAAAATTTAAATGTTGTTAGCTGACGTTACCTGACGAATGACGTAGCCTGACGTCATCTGACGTTAAATAATGATATCTTGAATTCGGTGACGGACTGTTACAAAACCTTTGCCACCACTGTAGCTGTGTTTATAAGGCCGCAAGCCGCTAGTGAGAAATCCTTCCTTAAAAATAAGAATTACTTTATTGTATCCATCATTGTAAATGAATCAAAAGAATATATTTTAAAATAAGATAATATATTTTATTTATTTAACTACTAAAAAATTACAATACTTAAAGAATTAAAAAATTATTTCAAGAAGACAATAGTTTCCCAAAAGAGGTTTCTTAGTTTTTCTTTGAAAAAAATTAATTATTTTTTTGTGGGATCTTGATTGTAACACATTTGACCTCAGTATAATTGCTAATACCATACTCTCCCTTTTCACGTCCATAGCCAGATTGTTTATAACCTTATTAAAAGATTAATTGTTGATCAAGGTGAAATCATGGTTTAAGCTATATACCTCCAAATGGTGCAGCAACATCAAAATTATCATAACAATTGACCCAAACAGTTCCGGCTCTTAAGCTATTTGAAATTGTAAATGCGTTGTCAATGTTTTTTGTAAATACTGAACCTGCCAAACCATATTCACCTTTAAACCAAACAATTTATTAGTAAGCACCAATTCATGTTTGAAGAGCAAAATATTACTGTTATTGGCTCTTTCGATTGCTTCATCAATTGTTTTGAATTTCAAGATTTGCATAACAGGTCCAAAAATTTCTAAAATTTTATTTCAAACTTTTAGTAAATGAAAAAAAACTGTTCCTGAAAATTATAAAATATACCCTCTTTGCATATTCTCATGTCATCTTTTACATCGCCGAAGACTGTTGGTTGAACGAAGTAACCTTCTTGTCCCCAACGAGAGCCTCCTGTCAATAGCTTGGCTCCTTGATTTTTTCCAGAATTTATTAAATCCAAAATTTTGTTCATTTGTTCGCCGTCAACTTGTGGGCCTTGTTCTGTTTTGGCATCAAAAGGATCACCTACTTTTATTTTTTTAGCCATTTCAACACTTCTTTCAACAAATTCGTTATAAATGTTTTCTTGAACAAAGATTCTCGAACCAGCACAACAGCATTGACCTTGATTGAAAAACAAACCTAAACTTGACTGAGCAACAGCATAATCCAAATCGTCTCCTTTCAAGTCTCCTAATACAATGTTGGGTGATTTTCCTCCCAATTCAAGAGTAACTCTTTTAAGTGTATCAGCTGCTTGACGGGCGATTAATTTACCAACTTCAGTCGATCCTGTAAAAGCTACTTTATCAACATCAGGATGTTTGACGATTGCAGCACCAGCTGTTGGTCCGTATCCAGTTAATAGATTTACAACACCTGGCGGGAATCCGGCTTCAGCAATCAATTTACAAACATGTAAAGCTGATAGAGGTGTTTGCTCAGCTACCTTCATTACCACAGTGCAACCAGCAGCCAATGCTGGACCTAGTTTCCATGCTTGCATCAACAATGGAAAGTTCCACGGAATGATTTGACCAGCTACTCCTACTGGTTCATGTCTTGTGTATGAAATAAAATCACCACTAACTGGAATTACTTTTCCTTGAATTTTGTCAGCCCAACCAGCGTAATATCTTTCCAAATGAACGAATGTGATTTTCTATAATTTTTAGTAGCAAACGATTATATTTACCTTAAAGTGGCGATTGAAGCTGGAACATCGACATGCAATGCAGTTTTATAAGGCTTTCCATTGTCTAATGCCTCCAAAGCGGCCAAATGAGCAGCATCTCTTTCCATTAAGTCAGCTAATTTGTTTAAAAGAAGAGTTCGGTGAGTGCCATCTGAACGTCTCCATGGTGAACCTAATTTAAAAGCATCTTTGGCAGCATTGACAGCTAAATTGACATCAGCCTTTGAATTTTAGTTTAATAAAAAAAATGGCATAATTTACTCAAGAAAAATTAATTTATTTACCACGTCAGCTTCGGCTACATGAGCAATAGTTTTACCGTTAGCTGGGTTAACTGTTTCGAAAGTTTTGCCGCTTTTAGCATCAACAAATTCATTATTGATGAACAACTTTAAAAATCAATTAAGATTTAAATAATTTCCAAAAATACAAGAAGATCAACTGAAAGCTTACTTTTGTATATTTTATTTCTGGGTTACGATTTGGTAGAGCAGCAGCAGAAGCCTTTTGTCTGGACAAATCAATAGCGACTTTGCTGTTGCAAGCAATTTTTCTTAAATTATTTAATTTTGTGTTTAAAAAAGCCATTTCTAAATGCATAAAAAATTTTGAATTTTTTTTTCTTATCAAGAGTGTGTTGGTCTTAATGACGCTATTTGATTTCATTCAAAAGACATGCAACTGAATAAACAAACACTTGCTAGTATGTAAATGCAAGAATGTTCTGCTTAAATATCTTAGCCAAATCAAAAGAGAAAAATAAGTTTAGTTCAAATATTTTTGTCCAAAAACAAATGCAACAATAGCAAAGAAATAAAACAATTTTTCGCATTTGAATAAGAAGATTTTTGAGGGCTTAAATTGTTATACTTTTGATCTTTAAATTTAAATTCTCCCTCAAAAATCTAATAAATTTGAATTTTTAGAAAACTCTTTTTTTTCTTAATGTAGTATACACCTTGTAAAATTTTGATAAGACTAAAATACTAGGAAAACGTAGCTTATTAAAAAACAATTATGATTTTTAAAAAAAGGGAGTGTTTTTGAAAGGGAGAAAGGGAGGAAATTTTTGGCTACACTGACGTGTTTGGTTCGGATCTATTTATTTTCACTAAGTGTTTAAACTTATAAAAAATTAAGGAAAATAAATTTAAGATTTTTATAAGCATTTTATTTATCAAAGTAAAAAAATTAAAAAAAAAAAAAAGCTTTGATGTTTTTCGAAAACAGCAAAAAAAAATAGTTAAGCTTTGCAAAAAAATTGAAAAAAAAATGAACAAAATTGAGTTTTTTTTGTAAGCGATTTAAAAACCGTCAATAATTTCAGAAAAAAAGAAATTAAACTTTCAAAAAATCTTGAAAAACAAAAAAAATAAAATAACAATAATGGTCAAATCATTGTTTAAAATTTCTAATTGCGGAAAATTTTAAACAATTCATAAGTGAGAATTTTTTTGTTTGAATTTGAGTTAATAAAATACATTTTATCCAAAGAATAGTTATCAGAATTTCAATATTTCAAAAACAAAAAAAAATTTTAAAACCTTTTTTTTGAAATTGTCATTTTAGGAATAGTTAGAGAAAAAATGGTAAACGTTAGAGAAAAACTTTATATCAATGCTGATGTTGCTGTTTAAAAGTTGGAATAATTTCGAATTTTAAACATAACTAAAATAAAATAACGCCTAGGAATATCATCATCATAAAAAAAAATAAACTATAAATAAAATAAACCCTAAATTTAGTTTTCTAAAACGAAAAAAATTTCTTCATTTTTCGTTTTGGTTTATTTATTTTTTTCTGTTTCTGCATGATGAGCTTTTCCATTTGTTAGAGTTCCATTACCATTTGCATGTCTAGATGTTTTAGGCTTTGGAGCTAAATACGATTTGTAGAAAAAGTGGAAAAACAACAAGAAATATGAAAAATACATCATAAACGACCAGAATATATTTTCAATGCTAACATCACATGGTTTACCCTGTTTTATTTGAGAATAAGCAATCAAATTAACATAAATACCAAAAATCATTTGAGATATTTGACCACTTGTAATAGCTATATTTACCCATTTAGGTATATTGAAACGTAATGCTCGAAAACCATAATATGAATACATTACTCCATGTACTGTATAATTCATTAAAACAAACCAACGTCCTGAGCCAGTAAAATCTTTAGTTGAATACCAACAGTAAATTAAAACAGTAGCATGGTGGTACCAATGGAGAAATATTAATTTTTGTTTACGTAAAACAATAAAAACTGTATCGACTAATTCGGGCACTTTGCTAAGAATAAATAGCCATGACCAACAACCAGTTACGCCATGAGTGTAATCACTTGAGCAAACAGAATGAGTAACACCTTTAGCTGAAAGTGTGTGCAAAAACTCAGGCCATACTCTAAGAGTTCCAAAAATACTAAATACGGCTAGAACCAAATTCCAAGCGACGAGTGTTTTTCTTAAATCATATTTTTCTTTATTTTTCATATAAGCTTGACCGCCGAATATAGCAACAATATAAACGAGAGCATAAGCAAAGCTCATGTGCCAATTTTCTTGCATCCATGTTCGTTTAGTTTCAACGTATTTATCATTAAAAAATTTTTTCTCATAAAAAAATAAATTTGTATAATTAATTCCGCTTTTCGATTGATAAAATCCATTGACCATTACTGGCTCGTACTGCGAACCCGATGCTTCAAAACTCATTTTATTTTGAAAAATAAATGAAATTTTTGAAAACTATAAAAAATAAAACTCAAAGCACCAATTATTTATTGTTCACCTATTCACTTTTTTTTTGTTGCTTTTTTTTTTCTCTTTTTTTGTTGTTGTTGCTTTTACTTTGATTTATTACAATGAAAAAAAAATTTAAAAAATAAAAAAAAAACTTCTATATGAATCTAAATATTTTAAAATAAAAAAAATCGACTTTAATTTATATTGGTTGACATTGGTTACATGAGTTTAAGATTTTATAAATTATAGCCCCTTAAAAAAATCAAAAAAAATCGTGCGATTTTCTTAAATCAATTGTTCGGTCTAACTTTTCATGCTATTTCGATTAAAAAAAATAGGTATAAACTTCATGCAAAACTATGGAAACATGTTTAAAAATTTGAATTCAGTATTGTTTATTGAAACTCTTCAAAAACGATTTTCGTCATCAAAAAAAAAAAAAAACTGTTCCAATTTTTTTCAAAGAACCCTAGTTTTTTAAAAATTAATTTTTATTGGTGAGTGAAAAGAGTCCATTACAATTTTTTTTTCAAATAATGCTCACGTTTTAAAAAATTTTACAACTAAAACGCTTGACTAATTATTTTAAATAAAGATGATTCATTAAAGATTTGGGGTTTTCTTACCTAAGATAAAACAGCTTTTAAAAAAAGATAAACTTGACTTATTTTAAATGTTTCTTTTTCCCTCTTTAACTTTTTTTGTTTTTTGAGTAGGTTTAGTTTGAAAAAGCAAAACAGTCTACCTAGTGAAATATCGTAAGACTTTTTTCAAAATTATAAATTCATCAAAAAATAAAACACTATAACCATGTTTAAATCAAATGCTTAATTTTATTTTTATTGCAAAAGAAAGTTGATTTAACGTTAAGCGAAAAAATTTTAATCAATTTTCTAATAAAAATTTGTTTCTCTTGGTTCCCTAAAGCTTTAATTCAATAGCTAACGATTTTCTTTCATATGAATTTAAACTCAACATAACAAAAGTTATAGAGAAAAAGTGTCATAAAGAACAACTGAATTTTCTATTTTGAAAAAATCATTCAAAACTAGTTTTTATTTTTTTTTAAAAATTATAATTTATAATTTTTTAAATAATACGCAAGAAACTTACATACGAGCACAATCAAATAACAAGTGTATTTATTTATCTGTAGATAAGATATTTGTTTGAGACATCGATTCGAACAAAAAAACAAACAAACAACCAACGAGCCGTGTGCATCACCACTTGTCGAAATAGAATAATGATATTTTCCCTAAATGAATATTTGATTTTTATTTAGTTCTAAACTATAGTATTTAAATAAAATTGGGGTTTGCTTTAAAAATTGATTGTTCGATTTGAATGAATTGAATTTGTTTCATGACATTCAATGATTTGGCTAACAATGACTCTGAAGAAATTAAAATTTAACAAGAGAAAAAAAGACGATTGTTTCCCAATAAGTAATAATGAAGTTACTTTTTATTCATTAGATCGAATTGAACCAGACAAATGAAAATAATGATTAAAAAAAAAAAAATTTTTATTGAAAAGTTTTTCTTTAATTAATCTTATTTCCGTATTTTTTATCACGTTAATAATCATCTCAAATATTTTCTTCGTTGGAATAAATAAAATACTTTTGACATCAACAACATCTAAATTATAATTGGAAAATAATTCGTTTATAAAAAAAATTTTGATTTTAATATCGATTTATAAAGTTCGCTGTTTCTATGACTATTATTTGAATAAATATTTTAGAAAGGTACTACCCTGGTCGTTCACATGTTCCAAAAATTAACGTTCAAAAATATTCATTTAATTCAAATGAAAACATTTGAACGTTCATTTTTGGAACATGTGAACGACCATTCTTAAAATCTTACTACATCTTAAGGACGACGATTTATAACTTGTCATCATGGCGTAATACTCATGTGAATGATTACATAATAGTATGACGTTAATAATTTTAAGTAGGTCAACGAAAAATTCATGATTATAAATAATGGAACTGGGCAAACTTGTAATAAAATTCTAATAAGAGGGAAAAAAAAAGAGACATAATTACAGATAAATTCAAATTAAGTTATTTGAAATTTAAATTTTTTTTATTTTAATTAACAAAAAAAAATTGAAATATCACCAATTTATTAAAATAAATTTTTTTGTTTTCACTTTGGGCATATGATAGTTTGAAGAGACTTAAAAAAAAGAATTTAATTAACAATTGTACAAATAAAAAATAAAAATTTTAAAAAAACGTTTCAATCTCTATAATACAAAGGGTTAAAAGAAAACAATAATTTGATAGCCACTTCAAGATTTTCTAACCTAACCAGGAAAATTTTAAAACGATTTTTTTTTTAAAAACTAGCCAACCTATTTTTTTAGGTAAAAAAAAACTTAATTTACTATTTTTTCGTTACTATTTATTTAATACCAACCATCTTTAAGGTGATTAACCAAGTGTTAACTTTTAATTTTATTTTATTTAGTTTTGATGAACTTTTATGTTAAAATAAATGAAAACCTAGTCAAAAATCGACATGTCGATTAAGATAGTTTTGACTATTGACCAATTATAATTATTATTTTGTGCAAATTTGATGGTCGAATTTAGATATTTAAAGATGGATACTTTTAGCAGCATTGAAAATATAGAGAAATTTTGATTAAAGAATTTATTTTTGCAAGCCAACCGACTACGAACTCATGCGTCACGTTGTATGATCATGCGACCTCATGCTCATGCGTCGAATAAAGAGCACTGTTTTGCCAACACACAGTTTTTAAGCATCTACAGTGTTTTAAAATTTAAAATAAGAAACAAAAAATTACCAACGAAATTTAGAAATTAAACGTGTACAAAATTTTGTTTAAGCTTTATCGACATTTGATCAGAATGAGAGACAAGATTAGAAATACTTCACTTTAACTGAATTGATGGCGTACTCGTTTTAAAAAATCGCAAATTTAACACTGATAGTAAACTACTTCCTAAATCGATTAGCTTTTTTTGAATAGATTCAACATTTTACATTTGACTAGCCACTGATTTTTCTAGAAGTAGAAATTTCGCATTATTGAAAAAAGGTATGCCAAATTCTTATTGTCAAGGTTTTCAATAAAGCGGCTTGGTGTCTTTATATATCTTAAACTCTCGTCAAGTAAAACAAAAGAGAAGCATTTAATGAGAACATTTATCAGCTAATAGTTTTCATTAATCTCTAAAGCATTCATAAAGACTAGGACAATTTAGCATATCTTAAAATCAATTACCGTAAATCCTTGCAAACTACCCCATGGGCTTCAAATAAAAAACCACTGGGGTACTAATTTAAAAATTTCATTTACTCAAATAATATTTTTTTTTAAATTATACCAGAAACCCGGGGTTAAAAAGAAAAATTTTATTTTTCTAAATGAGCTTATAAAAAAAATAAATTGATTTTTGACCGGGGTTATAATGGTTTTTGTTCGATTAAAATTTACAAAAATAAAAAAAAATTAAAAAAAAAAGGAAAAAAATAACTTTAAAATTCAATTTATTTCCATATCCGTATCAGACTCTTCACCACTCTCTTCGAAAGTTTGAACTATCTCATCAACTGATACTTCGTAATTTTTTTTGATAAACTAAAAATTGAAACCAACTACCGTAAATTTTCGTTCAATGTTACATATAACTAATCCTGAATACCCGATTTTTAGCGGACTCGCTATTATTTTTTTCAACCAATCATAAATTCCGCTAAAACTTGTGTATTCAGATGTTGTTACATGTAACATTGAACGAGAATTTACGATACTATTGTTTAAATAAGAATAGAATAAGCATTGTTTGCAAAGCTTAAATGTACACGAACAAAACAAATGTTAAGCTCATGGGTGTGTAATTTTTAAACCAATGAAATCCCATGCGACTATAAAAAAAATACTGAGGAAGCACACTGGGGTTGTATTGAATTTTATTCTCTAAATTTATAGGAATAAATATTATTTTTTTAATTTTGCCCCGGGGTTAAAAAGAAAATTCGAAATTAAAAAACTGAGGTTAAAACCGAGTCTTAGGTAGGGGGGTTAAAGCTATTTATAGCCCATTACCCCGGGGTAGTTTGCAAGGATTTACGGTACAGCTTTTTCAAATCGTGAGTATTTAAATGTATAAACAAAGCACCTTGAAATTAGAAACTGTGTATTAAAACCATTAAGACGTCCATAAAAAGTAATTCCAAACAATCAAAAACATAAAAAAGCAAAAGTGTTCTAAAGCTACATGCTGTATTGTTGTATGAAATATTTTATAAACCAATTTAAGGATCGAGGGAAAAAATGAAGTATACGATTTTTTATAGAATGTTCGATTTTATTCGTTATAAATTATAAAAAAAATATCAACAACACATTTTTTTAAATCTTGTATGTATATTGGCTTCTTGGTTTTGTTCTTTTGATAATTTTTTTTAAGCTTTACTGAAATCTTGATACTTTTCGTCATCTATTACAAGGTTCTAATCAGATAAGTACCATTTCAGTAAGGATAAAAAAGAATACAATAAAACTAAAATTCCAGAGCTTCAAAAGTAAACTAATCACTTAAAAAGTGACTTTTTTTGATTTTATTTTTATCAGACCAAGATAATGTTGCTCCATAAAATAAACATTTTATCATTTTTTGTCATAAGATAAAAAATAATTTAAAACAAAAAAAATTACTCTTAAAAAAAAGTATTTTCAAGTCAATTTAAATAGGACTAAAAATTAATTGATTTAAACAATATAAGAGTAAATATCAGGCTGTTGAACAAAATAAACGTCCCGTCTAATTAGAACATTTATAAAAAAGTTTAACTTTTAGAACATGCTTGTTTTGTTTTTTTTCAAATAATTCGTAATTTTTAAAAAAAATAAAAATGAGTCAAAACATCTAGTCTAATTTTTTAACACCGTTTGTTGTTGTTTTTCCATTTTGTTTTTTTAAGTCTAATCGTACATTCTTCTTTTTCAAAATGTATGCATTGAAAAAGAAATGGAAAAATAAAATAAAATAGCTTAGATACATCAAAAATGAATATTTTATGTTATCGTTCGATACATTACATGCGGTTTGTGGTGAATATTTTTTAGTTTGATATGCTATCCAATTTACATAACAACCGAATATCATTTGAACTAGCTGTGAGGTTGTAATAAGTTTAGATATGAATAATGGTACTCGAATCTTTAGAGCTTTGCAAGCGTAGTATGAGTACATAATTGAATGGACTAAGTAATTCATAGCCATAAACCAACGTCCTGAAGAAGTAAACTCGCTATAACTGTACCAACAATAAATAAGTACGGTTGCATGGTGATACCAGTGTAGAAATATAAGCTCTTGCTTACGAAAAACGATGAAAATAGTATCGATTAGTTCAGGTAGTTTGCTCATAATGAACATAAATGCCCAAAATCCTGTGATACCATACGCATAACTTGTATCACAAACCGAATAAACAATCCCTTTTTGACTAATACTGTAAAAAAATTCAGGCCATGTTCTAATAGTTCCCATAATGCTAAAAGTTGCTAAAAAAACATTCCATATAATAAGCGGCAAACGAAGCTCGTATCTCGGTTTATTGCTCATATACATTTTTATTAAAAAAATTGATAATATGTATACAAATGAGATTGTAATGCTTGAAGCCCAATTTTGTTTCATCCATTCTCCTAAATTGTCAACAAATTCGCGTGACTCGAATAGCCTTTCAAAGCCAAATATGTGTGAATATGAAAATGACAGATTTGAATTTAGTTTTTGATCGACTGGTCTCAAATCAAACATTGGTTTAATATAGAAAAACGAATCTACAATCGAAGAAGAAAATTTTTCCAGCGCCAAACTCATTGTTGACATAGTTTTAATCTAAAATAATAATAAAAATTAATGTTTTAACAATTTTATTTTCTTTTTGAATTTATTTAAAGGTAATTTTTGGAAAGTTCTCGGTAATTGAAAAAGTAAAAATTTAGACTCGATTCTAAAAGAAAACAAAATACTTTTCTAATTTTTGAAAATAAATATATTTTTTTCTTCTATTGAGAACCTTTGGCACCAGAATTCTGATTACTTTTTTCTTTGTAAATCTCAATTCACATGAGATAAACACACTATTTCTAAAAACTTAGAAAATTCAATTCAAATCTATGAGCAAATATTCAGCTTTTTTGATGTATTTCTAGATTTCAATTAGTACACAACAAAAAATGATTAAAAAACTAAAATGCAAAAGCAACGTTTCTTTTTTATGAAGAGGAGAAAGGGTTCAAATTATTGATTTTCTTTCTGTGAAACATAAAATTTGAAAAAAATTCCATTAAAAACAACAAACTAGAAACACTCATTTAATTTTATTTTCGAGATATATACAAAATTAATCTTGAGTTACCAGGACCGAAATTTTAATAAATTATTTATATTTATAACCACGTTATTTGAACACATTTAAACACACGAAACAACAACAAAAAACTTTAAAGTTTAAATGTCTTTTGTAAATACCTGAAAGAAAAAACTCGAAAAACAAAAATTTACGATTCGAAACCAAATTATTTGATCTCAGAAAAAAATTAATTTTTAGGAAACTTAGCAATTATTGTGTTATGCACGCTTTGTAGAGACTTGAAAATAAACCAAAAAAAGAATGAAGTCAGCACGGATTTTTTAAACTCAAGTTCAAAAAAACAAAAAAAAAAAAATTTTACATTTTCTATCCTTTTGATCATACGATCATTTTTGAATCGACAAAAAAACTTGTTTTTCTTTCTACTTAAAATTGTAATACTAATCGCTTTATTTTTTTATATTTAAAATTATAATTTAAAACATTTTAATTTTTAATTGGACGATCTTATCTAAAAGTTATAAAATAGTCTTGGCAACTTAGTAATATTTAACTTCAGACTTATTAATCTATCGCTAAACACAAAATAAAAGATCCTCCAACAAAAATCTTTTTTAAATTTACCCTGTATGAACCATTTGTCTTATGCTTAAAAAAACATTTTTGAATTGCTTTTTTTTTAAAAAAAAGGCTTAGTATTTAACTTACATTAACTAAAATGAATAAATTAATTTTATAAAAAACTTTCTAAGCATAATTAGCTTTTTCATTATATTTTTTAGTACTGTATTTTTTATTTTATTTTGAATGAATAAAGTAATACGATTGCCGGAAAGGGGATGTGAAGTTTTTTTGAATTCAGCCATTTCAATTCTTATGAATTTTAATTACTTTTTTTCAAAATGAGATAAATTAATTCTGCAAAATGCTAAAAATTTTAACAATTTTGCTAAACCTTTGATACCCATCTTCAAAAACTAATTTTACATTTAAGTATATTATTTCTTAGAGGCGTGCAAAATGCAGATTTTTTGCAGATTGAATGAAAAACAAGTTGAAAATTCATCTGCGTTGAAATAGGTGAATTGAAAAATACTTCACAGTCCCTGACGGAAAGTGATTCAATAAAGAGATTTTTTTGTAAAGAAAAATTAAATTGAGTTTTCTAGGATTAAATTTTTATTTATACACAATCCATTGCTTCTTGAAAAAAAAATTAAAATTAGATTGCTAAAATAAAAAATCTACAAATAAACGACTGAATTTTTGAAGAAATAAAAAATTATTTTTCAGGGCCAACTATTTGTTGATATTTAGCCTAATTTTTCCTGAAAACAATTAAAATTTCGTCCTTTTATTATGTAATTAGTATTATTTTTGAAAACTAGCAAATTTGTGTATCAACTTAAACTTTCTAATTCGGACTAGCTAATTTTCAAATAGAACTAGATTTAATTTGAGTCATTTAATCAGATAAAATTCTCAAATTTAAAAATTTTTAATCGATTTTTTTTTAATTTTACGTCTTAATTTTTGAAATTTTATAAATGTCCGGATGGTAAAAATGCCTTTTTAATAACTTTAATTTAAAGCGTAACTACCTCAATTAATCGATTTGCTTTTTTTATGAGCTGTCCGGCAAATTTTAAAAAGCTCGTGGTTATGCTATCCTCCATTTTTTATTTACATTACTTAAGTATTGTTAATAATGTGAAATGGCATTTTTCTAACAAAACTACTAAGAAAACTACTACGATATTTTCAATAATGAGCTTTCAATAATTTCCTACAAAACATAATTTTAACAAGTACAATGCTGCCTTTAAAATATTAAAGACAATGCGGCTATAATATGCTGATCATGCAAAGGTAAAGAGACAAGCCAACAAGGGAACATATTATAACCCTTCCAATTGATAAAATTAAATTGAATGAAATAACGTAAAATCTCACTAACTGGATTTCTCTGAAATTTTCAAAATGAATTCTTTATTCGAAAAGTTCAATTTCCAAGAAGAACCGTGCTTAAATGCTAAATTAAAATTTTCGCTTTTTATGGCATGTCATTAATAGCGAATTCACAGATTTTGAAAACTCAGTGTCCGTTAATATATGACAAATCACTAAACTCAAGCACTCAACTTTAGTGGCATGTCATATTTATCGAGCCTGACGTTATTTAATTGAGAAATTAAAATTAATGAATTACAATTGGAAGGGTTATAATATGTTCCCTTGTTGGCTTGTCTCTTTACCTTTGCATGATCAGCATATTATAGCCGCATTGTCTTTAATATTTTAAAGGCAGCATTGTACTTGTCTCTCTCCCATTGAATCTTTTTTTAAAAAAAGATTAATTAATCTATTTATTTATTTTACCAATGTCCTGTAATTAATTAAGAAAATAAGCCAATAAGTTGAAAATAAAAAAAAGAAATTTTTCAGATTAAAAAAAAGCAATTTCATTGCACTTAGTTACTAAAGCTCTAAATTTATGCTTCCGAAAGTATACGTGATTTACCTATATTTTTTCGATGGATCTACGCCTTCTATTTAATATAAGATAAGTCATTTGAAAAAATTATTATTTTGTTTATAACTCTTCAAATAAAAATTTAAAGAAACAATTTTTTTCCCATTTCTATCTCTACACGTTAGTATGTACTGTTGTGTCCATTCACGTGTTACTGTAAAGAATTTTCATGAACCTTTTTAATCTCATCGAAGTACCCTAAAGCTAACCGAAATTCACTGTAGTTTCCCATAGTTCCGCACTCTAAATATCAATTTCCTTTTAAAATATCGAAATCCGAAATTAGAATTTAAAATTAAACCAAGTCTATCAAAAGCAAAAAAAAAAAAACTATATTCGTTTTTTAAAGTTTATAGTGTTATTTGAAAATTTCTTGATATCTATGACTCCGATAAAAAACAAAAATAATTTTCTAATGAACTATAGGAAACTTCGGTGAACTCTGAAGAGTTACGGTTAAATTCGATGAACTATGGGAAAATTAAAAAGACGGGGAAGGTAAGTGAACGTTCGTTCGGTTACACAATAGTAATATAGATACATTTTCTAGTTAAAATTTGAATTTTTTGAATGAACGAATACACAATTTTGTTCCTTTTTTTATTTGCTACAAGCTGATGTAAATTTTGATAGGACTTCCCTAAATCAGTATGGTACTATTAATGGTACTTTCTTACTCAGGGAATTTTCAAATTTGCAAAAATCAAAAATTTAATTAAAAATTTAACTTTTTGCTTATCTTTGAGGGCTTTGTACTAGTTAATGAATTGGTAAATATGAAAAAGTGAATTCACCATCTTGTTCCTCTTGAAATTTCCTGCAAGCTAGTATATTTTTTAATGGTACTTTCTTACTCAGGGAATTTTCAAATTTGCAAAAACACGTTTGAATTAACGCACTAACGCTTCGCGAAACATATTATAGGGAACGCACATTCGTGCGTTCCTATAATAAATGGTAGATAGTAAAAATGTACTGAGGGGAAAAATATCCTGAGCAAAAATATACTGTTAGCTTAAAAAAGGAAAAATATACTGTTCGCTAATTGAGGAATTTTATACTGAAAAATGTGCTGTTTTGAAATAAAGGGAAAATATACTGAGCAAAAATGTCCTGTTCTCAAAATTTTTGTATTACACATTTATAATAGGCACATAAGTGTTATATTATTTGTAATATCCATAAAATCATCGAGCAGCCAACAGTAGAGATGAATGAGCTGCCAACAGTAGACAACATCGAGGAGCCAGCGATTGTCTATACCGAGCTTACTACAGTTCATCCACAAAAAACTGTTAGACTACAAGGTCATTTACCCGATTTAGATCTTCAAAATCTAGACGATATCAGCTTCAATTATAGAGCTGGTTTGATAAATCGTGAGGCTTTGGACGCGATGTATGCCGAAAGAAGAGAAGAGAGTGATGAAAAAGAGATGGCTATTTTGACACGAATCAGTACCATTACAAACGAAGAGATCGAACAAGAAGTCAGAAAAATATGGTCGACTGAAGGTGTGCTTAACAAAAGAAAGAGAATCAGTCAAATCGATCGTAAAAAAACAACCAAAAACATTATCAAACGTATAAAACTTGATGAGGACAACAATGTTCATTTGCGTTACCTGGAACGTCATAGAAACGATCAAGTTTGAATTTAATTGTTACTTTTTTTTTTGTTTTCTCTCTCACATAAACACAATGTCATTTAATTCAGTACATTTTTGCTCACTGTATTTTTTTCCATAAATAAAATAAAACTAAAATAGTACATTTTTCCTCTCAGTATATTTTTCTCTCCAGTATATTTTTCTCCAATATATTTTTGCTCAGTATATTTTTGACCGGATATTTTTCCCCTCAGTACATTTTTGCGTATAATCTAATAAATTATTTGATTAGAAAAACAGAATAAAATTTTATTTTTTTCCATTAAAAATATTAATTTCCAAAAAATCGAAAAATTTATTTTTTGTCTAGCGTTTCCTCTGGGCTTATGGGGCATTATTATTTATTCTATCTCAAAAACTTGGCTTAAATTTTTTTTCAGAAACATTTCCACATAAGACATTAAATGTTAAATAAACCAACCAAAATTGAGTCAAATGACCTCCCTTGGTGATATAAGATATATCATTCTAGTTAGTCGAAACTTAAATTTGTCTCGGACTCATTGATACTTAAATACCGTATTTCCTTGCTTAAAGCGTCTAAAAATCGTCACTTTGAGACCAAAAATCATGCTAAAGGCGATTGATTATTAAATTATTTAGTGTTGCTTTGAGTAGAGTTAAGTCAGGCCTATCAAAGGATAGTGAAACTAAAACTAACATGATGCCCGTTCGTCCAAAAAAAGGGGGTTTTAGGGGGGCACTTATTCGCAAGGAAATACGGTATCTTTTATAGTCTATAGTTTATTTAATTTAATATAAAATTGACACACACTTTAGGTTATTGTTGGGTCTGTGAATTACTTTATATTTTGGTTTAAAAAAATAAAAAATAAATAATAAAAAAAGAGAGAGAAGCTTTTTTAATGATAAATTTCGAATTTTGCACTTTCTTGTATGTGTTTTGATCTTTGCCTCAAATGATTTGCCACATTTCGCATGGTCTTGTTTTAACAAGATACTTATTCTTGTCCTCTTCATATCTGAATTTTCGGATGCTTTTTTGTAAAATGACATCGTTATAAATCTTTGATTTGGCTCTTTTTGTTTTAAATTTGAAGTCATAGTTGGATCGGTCGACATTTCGGTATTTAAGAGATAATGAATTATTTGGATCGTTTAGCAGCTTTGAGACTTTTTTGAGGCTCATGTTCTCTATTCGTGTGTTTGCGTCAATACGGTTGTATTTGTTTAGTGCTTCATTTTGATCGGTTCCAATGATTCTGATAATTCTGTTTTGGAAAGAGCTGATTTGGTGTTGGATGCTGTTTGATGCAGTAAAAAGTACTGGGCTGTTATAATCGAAGTGACTCACTACTAAACTTTTGTATACCGTTACCAGAATTTCTTTGTTAAAGCCGAGACGTTTTAGGTGTTTAATTAAGAATAGTACATGATTTATGTTTTTCACTATTTGATCCCATTGTTGACACCAGTCGAGTTTGTTGTTTATCTCAATCCCCAAATATCGGTAGGAATCTACAAGCTACAAGTTCGTGTTGTTTAATGTTAATTCTGGTGGTTCATCACTGTCTTTACCTAGTGTAAACACTATTTTGAATTTTTTGGTATCCAGACGCATGTCATTTTCCTCACACCACTTATTTACGCCATTGATTATTTCTTGAGGTAGTTCACTGCATGAATTGCCAACAATATAACCAGGGCCAACCAAAATATGCGAAACACAGCTAAAGAACGGCTAAAAAATCCGCTAAATCCCCTTATTTCGCATATTTTGGTTGGCCCTGAATATAGCTTAATATGTCGTCAGCAAATTTTTCGAGCTCGGCTTCTTCAGACATGTTAACTACCAATAACGGTAAAAATAACGAATTTTTTTTTTGATGGAAAATGAAAAAGAACATGAATAAACCTACAAATCTGACCTTGATTTCTGATATGGGATTGTTTTTTGAGTTCCGTTATCGTTATATAAAAATAACGGTTTCATATTTTGTATCCTTTTTTTGTTTTTGGACCTGTTCTATGTGTTTTTTAACTTGCTCTATCAAATTAAGGCGAAAAAACATACCGTTATTTTCGTTATTTCCGTTATTATAACGGTAAAGAACCCGAATATTTAGGGCGCTTAAAAAAGCAATAAAATACTTAAGCTATGGTATGAAGGAAGCCTTGCCATTTTCGAGGTCGCAGAATACGAATATGATGTTAGTTTTTACTGTTAAGTATGGGTCTGGCATGGACTTCGGGTCAGCTTTTACAGTAAAGTAGCATACCATAGCTTAAGTATTTTATTGCTTTTTTAAGCGCCCTAAATATTCGGGTTCTTTACCGTTATAATAACGGAAATAACGAAAATAACGGTAGGTTTTTTCGCCTTAATTTGATAGAGCAAGTTAAAAAACACATAGAACAGGTCGAAAAACAAAAAAAGGATACAAAATATGAAACCGTTATTTTTATATAACGATAACGGAACTCAAAAAACGTGCTTATTTGTAAAGGTACCACATTTTTTCCGTTAGCGAAGCAAAGTTTCATCAAAAATTATTAAAAAAATACGCCGTTATTAATTTTACCGCTATTTGGTAAAATTAACATCCCTGGGCTTTTTTGGGGAAATACTCGTTTATTTCAGCAATAAACAGAATAAAAAGAGTTGGACCAAGTACACTACCTTGTATAACACCAGCTTCTACTTGTTTCCATTCAGTTTCGATCCCATTCATACATACTCTTTGTTTTCTATTTTTAAGGTATGAAGCTAATCATGATATCAAACATTCAGGTAGTAACTTTCGAAGTTTTCTAAGTAGTTTTGATGATTGACGAGATCAAAAGCTTTAGCAAAATCAAAGAATACTGCTATTAGGGATTTTTTCTGATCGATAGCCACACTCCAGTCGTCAATTAGTTTAATCATGGCGTCCAATGTAGATTTGCCTGGCAAAAATCCATGCTATTTGTTTGTTTTCCATATATTCTTAGTTTTTTAAGCGCCCTAAATATTCGGCCTAAAATTTCGACCTTTCGGCGAACGTTCATGAAAGGTCTAAGAGCTGTTGAACATTCATGAACGTTCAGGAACGTTCCTCCATTTAATTCGTGAACGACAAGCACAGTAATTGATTAAGTCTAAAAAACAGATTTTTGCTACTGCATTTCTCTATGCACTTCTAGAATTTGCATTCGGAGCCTCTCATCGGCCATGAATAGAACTTAAAATAAATCATTAAGTCTTTCTAATGGTAATTAAATATATGTTCTTAAATTGAAATTAAATGATTCAGTATATTTAAGATTGGGAATAAAATTATGTTTTCAACTTGTTAATATTATTTTTCAAAATTTTAAATCAAATATTTTTTAAGATTTATCTGATTCAACTTTTTTGGCTTCATAACTTTAATTATTTTTTCAAGCGAGTAACTTGTTTGGCATCAAAACTGGTACTTGAAAATTTCAAATTTTTTAGATGTTTTTTTTATTTGTCTAATCTTTCGGAGATGAACCTTTTTTTTAAATAAATTTAAACTCAATTCAGTTAAATGTAAATTTAATGCTGTAATCTAATTTTTTTATTCATAAACCAAACGGATTACTAATGGAAGAAAGTATTCAAATAGATTGTGAGTTAATAACTTAATATTTACATTTTATTTGTTTAAAATTTAAATTTAAAAAAGAAATTGGAATAAAAAAAATTAAATTTTAAATGAAATCTTGATTTTATTTTATTTTTTAAAAATATCTCGAGTTTCATAAAAATAAACTTTCATTTCAGGTGGTTCTAATTTGTTTAAGATAGCTAATTTCCAACCAAAAAAAAAACAAGAAACTTTTCATGAAATATTTTAAAATTTTGAAATCCCAAATCAACTAAATGAAAATGAGATTTCGAAAAGCTCTTGGATGAATCACGCTAAAAACATAAAATATGTTGTTTTGTAATGTTATACCTTCTTATGCAATTATTTTTGAAACAATAGCGAGAAATTTTAAATTCGTTCTCAAACACAAAAGACTAAATAAATCTTAATAAACAGACTGAAATTTATCCAAAGGTAATAATATCTAATTTTAATTTCTTTTTTTCAACATAAAAATGATTTTAAGAGAAGTTGGAATTTTTGAAAAAACAAAAACCTCATTTGCACGCACTCAAAATACATTTTAATGTTAATTTTAAATTTATTGATTTATTTCGATTTCAATCCAAAATTAAAGGAAAAAATGTCAAATTTTCAATAATTAAAGCCATTTTAATATTCCACGTTTAAAATTTTAACATTTTTAATTTTAACAATTTTTCAGTTAAATAAATAGGAAAAATTTTAAAGTTCGTACTGAAAATAGTACTTGACGTTTTAGAAATCACGAATGGTCATACTCGTTCTTTTTTTTTTTAAATTCAAGTTCGAACTCAATCATAATTTTTCGGTATTTTTCTTTTAAGAACAAGAACAAATTTTGAAGAATATAAAAATCGATTTTTATTGATTCAAGTTCAATAACTAATTTTTGTTTCTTAACCTGAATTTTAATGAGATGACAAAAAAACAATCGACATTAAATCGTTATAAACATTTTGAATGTACGTTTTAACGCCTATTTCGTTTTTATTTTTTGTTCGGTTTCTCTGGACAAATAATTTAAAATAAAAATAAAAAAAAAGAAGCCTTCATATAAAATAAATATCAACTTCGCCTTTAATAAATAAAAAAATCAAATGAATCGGCATCCGTATAATTTTTATTATGGGCTAGTGAAAATTCTAAGAAAAATTTTATATTTTTCACTGGGAATTCACTTTTTTTCATTGTCTCACAAGAACAGGAATTTTTTTTTTCAAGCTTAAATTGTTATGGTTTTATAAACAAGTCGGTTATTGATCAATTTTAATTCGCCTTCTGAAATTTATAAAATTGGGTCAGTTAATTTATTTTCAACTAAGGATTAAAATAATGCAGAACGATGAAATTTTCAAAAACAAAAAATAAAAAGCAGTCCTTTCAACCAAAACAGGTTGATATCTTTAGGACTCGTTTAAATCAAGTTCTCATCTGTTTTTTTTTTGGATAATTGTTTTAATCATGAAAATAAATCAAAAATCCTTTCTTTCTTAGTTTTGCAGATTTAAGTCTCAAACCAATTTTCCTTCACACACACAAAAAAATCAACTTTCTTTTTAATATTTATCTAAGTTTATATTCCTATAGTTAAAGAAGACTTTTTTCTTAGAGTCATAAACATTATAGCATTTAAAAATAAACATTTTGGTTAATAACAAACTCGATAATAATCAAAGGTAAAAAAAATAACATTTTATAACCTTTTTGTGTTAATCAATTTTTAATGTCCCTAGACGGAAACGATTTTGTTCTATATCAAAAAGTCAATTTTCGTTTCACCATTTATGTCTAGACTTGATTTTTTGAGTTCAGCAACAAATCAAGGCCTCTTTAAGGCTAAATTAAGAAATTAATTTAATTAGCAACATTCATTAAAAAAAAGTATAGAGGTAAATTTTTTTCTTTCTCACCGGATCTTCATCGAGTTGAGTCAAATTTGAAAAAGAGCCTAATTAATTTAGTTATTAAGGTCAAATGAATTAAAGAGAAAAGAAAGAAGGAATAATAATGTCAGTTATTTTGAAATATAGCTTAAGTCCATCATACGATAAAAAAAAAATATGATACTTATTATATTTTTCCTTTTATATAAATTAGTTTGTCCAGAAAAATAAATAAATTGCTTAAAGGCATATTTTGTGTTGGTCGTATTTTAAGTTCACGTAAAAAATAAAGTTCAAGATGGATTTTTTCTTCTCTCGTTTCTAATTAAATTAGTAAGATTTTTGTGTCGTTTTTGTTTTTTTTTCTCTCTCTTTTCTTTTATTTTTTTTTGTATGAATTTAAGCAGTTTCTTTATAAGTAGGTCTTTTCTCATTCTCAACGACTGTGCGCGTGTTTATGTGTGTGTTTGTGATTTAATCGTAATAATTTCAAAATGTAAAATTCATTTAGCTAATATAAACATGCTTCAATTTATGTTATTATTTTTGTATCTTTATTTATTTAAATCGGAAATTTGGTATTGGAAAGCCAAGAGTAAAAAAAAATAAAACAATCCAAATGAGCTAGAGAAAAGTTTAAACAAATAATTAGGCAACTTATTTCTTAAGCTTTAAATCAACACTCATTTTTGGGTATAGCCGAACAAAATCAAAAGTTTTCCTTGTTTTTTTTACTCTTTTTTTAGTTCGAAAAAAAAAATCATGGTTTGTTCTAGCTAATCTTTAAAATGACATGGTATTTAATCTATTACTAAATACAAATAAATATTGTATATCGTTGGGAATTTAGTTATTTTTTAGACCGGTAAGTTGATGATAAACACAAGGGTAGGAGATAATTTAATTAAAAAAATGGTCTTTTTTTTTAATTATCTTATTTCAAAATTGTTACTTAATTGAATTTTTGATTACTCGTAGTTTAAAAATAAAATAATTATTGAAATTTTTTAAAGATGATAAATTCATATTGAGGTTATGTTAGCTAGAATTCAATACTCTGAATTTATGAGATTTCCGTTAGCAAAAAGGTCTTTCTTTCGAATGCTCGTGTAAATCTTTAGTTCTATTTTTTATTTTTGTTGTATTCAAAAAAATAAATTAACTACTGTGTGAGAGAATTTATTTGAAATTAAGTTGAAAATCTTTTTTAAATTTTTTTTGTTTTAGGTTTAAGATATATTTTGGATCAACTTGAAGAGTTTTTTTTTCAATTTTTTTTTCTTTTATTTTCAAGGAATTCAAAATTTTAGAAATGAATTTAAGCTTGAATAAAACAGAATCCGAAAAATAAAGATTTTATTATTTGAAAATAAAATAAATTCTTCAAGAACAAGAATCAAGCTTGAGTTTTTCAAAACATTTTTAATTTTTGAATTTATTTTTTGTTATTTGTTTTTTTTTTTAAATTGCGCAAAAATATGTTTAATCGTGTTTTAATAATTACAATTTTTATGTTTACAAATGTATACTATTTTACAAATTGTTTGAATTTAAACGATACTGAAACATCTATACAGTCGGGTGATAGTGAATGCAATATCATAAACGAAGAGTATTGTGTCTACAAGCCGAATAAAGGTAATTTCTATAACTTAGATTTTAATTAAAACTAACATCGATCTTACTCGTGTTAAGTTTCACCAGTAAGATTAACCTCAAATTTCACTAAATTTGGTTAGTGAAAATTGAAAAAAATTTGAATCTTTTTAGAGATCTTAAGATTTTTGAAATTTAATAGGATTAACTTTTGAGTTTAAAATTATTTTTAATCCCAATCAACACTTTTTAATTTCAAAATTAAAGTTATAATTCATTTTAATTCAAGATGATTGTACGGCTACTGTCATTTTTCCGTACACGTGTGCCAACCAACCAAACGAAGCATCTTGCGATTTTTTTCTCGATTGGAATACGATTAGTAAAGACATAGTAAAGTTTACACTAACCAAGTATAATTATAAAAAGAATCAATGGATTGCAATTATTTTTTCTCAATCAAATATATCCAATTCAGATGTAAAGCAAAATTTATATTTTAACAAGCTGTTTTAAAAATTTAAGAAATTTTTCTTTTAAAGATTGAATCGGATATTGTAATCTCAATTATGCCTTCAAATAGTAATCCAAAAATTGTAAATGGGTAAGGATTATTTTTATAAAAAAAATTTAATTTAAAAAAATAAAATTTCTCGTAAAGAATTATAAAAGGGTCAGATGTAATCTTAATCGATGACTTGCAAGAACCAGATTCGACATTATTTAGCGATACGGAAAAAAAATTATTAACCGAAAATGTTACATTTAACGAACATAACGTTGAAATTGAATTTTCATTTAAATTTAATTCAAATAATTCGATCCATTTAAATAAATGTTCAAAAAATATTCCTAACGATGGATTTCACATTTTTCTGTTGAATGGAGAATTAGACATAAAAAATAATATTTTATTTGAAACTGCTACTATACCCAAAATAATGGGTCCTTTTTGTCTCGATTCGTGTCCTAATACCTTAAATTTAGCAAAATTAATTTCATTTAAAAATAGTTTTAACTTTGATTTGGCACGTTCACCAAAAACTCAGAATGAAATTGGTGAGAATACAAACTCAACAATTGTATCAACGTTAATATCAACAAGCTCACCGATCACAGAAACTCCTTCGACCACGCCATCTTCTTCGTTTTCTAGTGAGACGCCTAATTTGTCGTCAACATTAACAACATTATTTTCGACAACCTCGACTGATACATCAACTTCTACTACTACTACATTATCTTCTACTACAACTACCACCACAACTTCAACTTCAACAACAACTCCAACCACAATTTCAAGTACAACAACTACAACTTCAAGTACAAGTACAACTACAACAGCTACTACAAGCACTACAACTTCAAGTACAAGTACTACTTCAACACCTACTACAACAACTACTACAACAACTACTACAACCACTACAACAGACTATATTTTTACAACGATTACAGAAAGTAGTACTACAACACAAAAATATTTAGAGACAACAGGCATCACAGAGCCATTAACTGAAATTATAACTTCAAGAGAAGTTACGGCTCAAGATGAAACCCATTTTACATCCATTCCAATAACATTTACATCTACTGAAATTAGAACAACTACTTTTGTGCCATTATGTCCTATTTCATTAAACAACCTAAACAATTCCAACAATTATAAATGGACAATTGAAGTTCTGTTCGATCCATTAACTAAACGAATAAATTATACAATATTCCTAGATAACTCATTTAATATGTGGCAAACGGCAATATTTATTAATAATCCAGTTACAAAAGTAATTTATCTCGTTTAAACATAAAAATTTGAAAATGAATTTTTTAAAAATTTAATTTAGAATCATGTATGGATCGCAGTCGTACAATTTAATCAAACTATAAGTTCAATGTAATTTTTTTTTTAATTTTATTTCATTTCTATTTTTTAATTTTGTTTTTATAAAGAGACTTAAATCTTAACGAATCTGAAACATTAGTAGGTTCAGTAGATGGGTTGAATAAAATAATTACATTAAGCGTACCAAGAGATTTAGAATTGTCAAATAAAGTATTCATGAAAGACTGTGTCAATTTCAAGATATTCTTAAGCAACAATTCAAAGATAAACCGGGATGAATTCATCAAAAATCCAGCTAGTTATTCACTTGTTTCAAGCGAGCCTAATTCTATTTGCATTAAATCATGTGAACATATTGGTAAGTTTTAATACTGAAAAATCAATCCAAACTAATAAAACTAAATTAATTGACTCAAAGTAAAAACAAACGTCGAAATGAGCTTAAAATTTAGAATCAATAACTATGAATATCAACCAGAATTTAGTGATCCTACAAGTGCACAAACAAGAATACTTTACGAAAAAATAAAGTTAATTGTAAGCGATTTTAGAAGTCACAAAATTAATCAGAAAATTATTATTTTTCTTTTTTGTTTTTAGCTGTTGACTATTCTTAAAAGTGAATTTGTTTTCCAAGATTTTGTAATCGTGCGAATTTTTCAAGCATTTAATAATCAAAAAAGACTTTGGATACGACAATTAACTAATACAGTTTCCGATTTAGTAATCGAATCGAATTTAACAGTTTTATCCGAAAATAGTGATTCTTTCACGAAAAATGGAGTTTTAACTAAATTAAACAATGAAATATTAGATTACTCATCTTTAATGAACATTCAAAGTTTTAGTCTAATCGATTCATTTTCAAATCAATCATCAGGATGGATTCAAACAACAACGCTTAAACGTAATTTTTTTTTCAATTTTTTCTATCTCTTAAGAATAATGAAAAAATTTTTGTTTTATTTATTAAAGCAATCGACACTGAGTATCCCAAAGTGTTAGCTTTGTCGTTGGTATTCAGTTTATTAGCAACTGTTGTTGTTTTCGGCGGAGCACTTTTTTTCTATCATCGTTGGAGAAAATCAAAAGTTAACGGAACTTCTTCAAAAAGAGCAATACGCTTTGCTATACCCAATCGAAGAGCAAAATACGAAAGCCAAATGGTTCGATTAGACGGCGTACCTGAAAATAACTTTACAAATGATGATTTTGACATGCATTTTACAAATCAAGGTTTTGATGAAAACTTTATGGAAAATAATAACATGGCATATACAGATTTTACTGGGAGTAGAGAAGTTGGAATCGATGTCGGTGCTTTAGAGGATGGTTTTATAAAACAACCTACTATTTTTGAATCTATTGTTGAAAAGGAAGACGGCATTAAAAACTTGAGAGCTATTTTAAATGAGAGCATCTTATCAGACAAGAAAAAGTTGATAGAAGAAAATAAATTGAGTTTAGAAGAAAGCAACAACCAACCTATTAATTTATATCGAACTAATAATTTTGAAAATTTAAACATTCAAGACGACGAAGATGGAATGAATTTTGATTATTTTGATGAATACAAAAAAACTCATACAGCATCTGAAAAGACTGATGTTTCACAAAGTATCACTGAATCGAATTCAGATCAAAAAGAAAATAATAATTTAGATGAAAAGAGTATTGATCTTTCTGTTAAGAGTGATGATGATAAAACCGAAGAAGTTGACGATATATTTAGTAAAAATATAGAAAAAAATCTACCTGAATTATTTGGCGAATATTTAAGCGAAGAAAAAACCGAAGCTAAAAAAGAAGTGAAGCGATCAATAGATCGTGAGTCATTAGAAGATATACCAAAAGACTCGTTGAGTATATCATCGAATGAGGCTAGTGATGACGAAGATGATTATAAACCAATTGACAAAAATGCATTTAAAAATTTTCGCATTGAATCGAATAACAATTTTATAATCGATGACTCTAAAACAAATTTAAAAGAGTTAATAAGAAAACAGAGTGAATCAACGTCAGAAGACAATATGAAAATTAGTTCGAATAATAATATTTTGATCGATTTTAACAATACTCAAACAAACGAATCGCAAAATGATGTTTTAAAAAATAATTTAAAAAAAAATTTAGATAGCATTTTTTCAAGTGGAATCGGTAAATACTCATTTTAAATTTGAGATTTTTCTAAAAAATTAACTCTTTTTATTTTAGCTGAGTTTTCAACTCCACGAGTATGTACTCTTAAAGTAAATTCAAATCAAACAAGTTTAGGAATACATTTGTGTGATAGTAAGAATCACATGATCAAAGACATTGATCCAGGCTCACCAGCAGACATTGGAGGTGTAAAACCTGGTGACAAAATTTTAATAATAAATAGCGATAACGTTGAAAAATCTTCTTACGAACAAGTCGTAAATAAAATAAATCAAGCTGTACTTAATTCGTATAATAACGAAATAAAGTTAATCGTTATGAATGCCATTGAATATAATATTTTTAAATCAAATGAAAATCATCAAATAAACAAAACACAAGGTGTAATAAATACTAGTGAGAAAGATTTTAAAATAGACCCATTTGAGAATAAAGTCAGCAAAGACTCTGGTTATGAATTTAATTTACATAAAGCTCAAACTGAAATTGAGTTTAATCCATTCGATGACATTCCAAACGAAATGTTTACGCCATTTTTACACTATTCATCTATACCACCGCCTGTAACATTTCAACAATATCACGAGGGAAAAAATAGCAATTTTGATCAATTTGATGGTAACATGAAAGACGATTCGTTAGAAGAGTCAACCAGTGAAACAATATCGAGTAGTGTGGATACAAATCCAAAAAAAGAAGCGTCATTTTCGAATGCAAACGATTTCGATTTTGACTTTAATTTTAATTCAAATTTTACGTCGACAACTAATGTTTATTCTGATATAAATCAAAATCCGTCCATTGATTTATTCGACGAAATAAAAGAGCTTAAAACACCGTGGACTAATACAAGTACACACAATGAATTATCAGATAAAAATACGAACAGTTCTCCTCAAACAAAAAATATATTCTAGCTTTTTTTTTCCCCTTTTTTTTTATTAATTTAAATTTTTATTTTTTTAAACAGTGAAATTTGTTAACTTTCGATACTTTTGATTTTGTATCCATATTATATGTCCTTAATTATATCTAACTATTTATTTATTTTTCTTTTCAAAAATAAAAAAATAAATTATTGTTTTAAATTTCATATTGTGAACTCGGAATTTATGATCCATACTTTACCCGAAAAGCAGCCAGACGATAGTTTATAAATAAACACCATTACGGTCCATTAGATTGAAATACGCTACGCTTGCTTAAAACAATTCGTCTACGCAATATCCCTAAGTTTGCTTTTAAGTCCCAATATGCTTTCAATGAAATTCTTTAATATAACAGGAATTTTTTATTTGGTGAAAGATTAAAAGTTGAGGACCAAATTGTGAGTGGCAAATTGTTTTTTCAAAAGTTTTGTCTTTTGAAGTACCTCGCAGTCACTCGATGGTCCAGGGACTGTGGCTCGCAAAAAATTTGACACTTAACATGGTTTGTTGGCCTCTCGTCACCATGATTGTCTTTTGTTTTGACGCTTCTATTATTACAAAATTCAACAGGCTAGGTATTAGAGTAAGATGTTACGATTAATTTTAGATAAAAAAAATACTCTAAAATTATTTTCAGATCGATCTGAAAACAGTAAAAATGGTCGATTTTCCGACTTATTCACACGAGTTGACATGATTTTCATATAGGTGCTCCAAGTAAGACCTAGGTCTTTCTTAAGCGAACCGAAGCGTAGCCACATCGAAGCTCAGCGTAGCAACAAGAAGGCGAAGCCTACCCGTACCGTACTAAATTTACCAAAGCTTACCGTTAAGTACCGTACTTTCCCAAATTTTTTTTTTTTTTGGAAATTGAAAAAATTTAAAAAGAATTTTTTGTTTCTACGGTACTCTTCACTTCGGTACGGCTACGCTTGCCACAAATAAGTTTCTTAGATAGAAACAATTTTTTTTTAAATTTAAGCATTTTAACTTGAAAAATTACTAAAATCGACACATTGAAGATTCAACAGTTACTTCTAATTTCGTAAGCCCTCACCTAGTCTTGTAGTGTAAGGTTTTCTGCCTTATCTTGTTATAAAATTGAAGAGAAATTAGGCTTCTTAAACCACAAAAAACTAAATAAGGACAAATGATAGCAAATTTAGAATTATTCAATTTTTTCTCAAAGGACTTGGGTTTTTTATTAGATTTAAAAGAATATTTTTTAAACATTTATTCGTAAAAATCAATTTACATTTAATAAAAAATAACTTATAACAAGTAACCAATTTTTTTGTAAATCTTAAACCTAGTTAAAAGAATAAACATCAATTGTCAAAGGGACATTCAGTTTTAACGCTTGCTTTAAATGCTTTAGCGTTAAGACTTCATTATAAATTGAATTATACCAATTAAAAAGATTCAAGTTACAAATTTTTGATTACTGTAACAAAAAAAAAAGGTTTATGATTGGATTTTTAGAGCTTTCAAGATGTCTTCTGATTTGACCATTTCGGCAGCGTCTTCTTGGCGAAATTCATATAATAATTTGCCATTTTTGTCTACAACTAAAGCTCCGCCATTTTGAAATCCATCTCCTTTAAGATCTCCACTAATGCCCATGCTTTTACTCTATTAGATAATAATTAAAAATGTATTACCTAACCCTTTTTTTTTAAATAAGAGTTACTTTATTGTTAGCATCAGTCCAGGATTTTGACAAGAGTTTTTTCATCATATCGAAAAAAGAAAATCGTTGGAATTGAAGAGCTTTATAACATTCCATTTCTGGATCTACATAAAGGTCTAGGGAAATAATGTTTCATTTTAAATTGAGTTTTGCTTTATGTTGAAATTATTATAAATTTTACCTCCAGCGAAGTATCCTTCTTCGACGAACGGCTTGACAAAACGAGAATCGAACCCAACACCAACAAAACTTTTAAAATTTTTAATAAAGTTAATTTTTTAAAAGTGGTTAAAATTGTTGTAAAATTTCTTACCGAACATTATTTTTGTCTAATGTAGGTTTTATCGAAGTGGAGAGCTCTTTCGCTGCAAGCCGACAGAACTGTCACCCAAATCGACGGAAAAATAGAATTACACATGGAGAGTCTTTCCAAAAAGTTTCACATGCAGTCTTGGTCTAAATAGTCGAAATTATTTAAGAAAAAAATATTTGTGAAAAACTCAAAAATTTATTCAAATTACGGCTTCAATTTCACCAATATTGTTCACTTTTTGAACAAGAATTTTCGCTATCTTCGATGGCGAAGACATTCCTGTTTTTTTAAGTTCTAAATAAAAATGAAAAAAAAATTATGGCAACATCTCTAAATAAAGAGAAATCACGTTCTTAAGTCAAATTGATTTTACGATGTTATGCAGTTTTCTTAATTATGAAATTTTAAATTTAAAAATTCAGAATTATGTAAGCAATTTTAAAATAGCGGCGCAAAAAGAAATTTTAAAATTCTTGAGTAAATCTTGAAAAAAAATGACACAGCTAAATTTAAAAAAGATTGGTTAATTTAAAGCTTTTATTTTTATCATCGTTTAAAAAAAAATTTACAAACTATTATTTTAGATATGATAATTTTGTTGCGTATTCATTTAAAATAATTTATCTAATTTTTCTTAATTCTATTTTTAATTTTTAAACATTTACTAATGCTTACTTAAGTGAAGTCATTCGAAATTTGAAGTGAATTGGTTTTAGAACTGCAAGAGCATTCATAACCTGATCATGTCGTAATTTACAAAAAAAAAGCTTTTTTATATTACTATTTGTTTTAGAGAATGCAAAACTAAATCCCTTTTATCTATTTGATGAATAAATCTTAGTAAAAAAATATGTTTGTTTTTTTTAGATGTTAACTGAATCTCTTAAAACAGGCTAAATCTCTTTTTAAAATTCATTTACTCTATTTTTTGGAATATTTTTTTACCAGCATAAATGAGTTAGAAAATTAAAATAAAAATTTTAACACCGTATTATCTTGTTGTACCTAAAACACGGAACCCAATTACGGAACGCCTAAAATACGGAATTTTTTTTTTTAAAAATACGGAAATTCTGAAAACTAAAATGCGAAATTAAACATTTTTACGGAATATTTTTTACCGTAAACATAGTACTCGTATTCTAGTAGAAATTCCGGCGGAATTTCTACTACATTTCTACTACGAAACGGACATAAAAAATAGATTTTTGATATGATAGTTTCTTTTAAACTCTTTTTCCCTCAAATTTTCAAAATTAAAGCCGCAAAAAAACTGATAATTTCTCTATTTTTTTAATATATTTTATAAAAATTTTAAATTAAAAAAAAATCTCATCAAAACTCGAATTATAGTGCAAAAAAAAACAAATAAAAATTACGGATTAATTAAAAAATCTAATATTGAACAAAAAATTTGAACGTTATTTTATGAATTCTCCAATAACTCTAAGACCTCTTTTTAATTTTTACATTTTTTTCGTCCGACTGTATTAGCTCTTTTTCAATAATTTTTTGTTTCTATTTTAGGTGTTCCTCTTATATTTTTTTTTAGTGGTTCAGCAGCATTGAATGCATTGTAGCAAGTCATGATACTTGAAGAGAAAATTAAAATACAAGTGCTTTTAATTTGAAAATTCGATGAGCCAAATAAAGTTGTCATCCTCAAAGACATCAATAAATAATCACAAAAATACTTATTTCAGATTTACTATTTCCATTATAAATTTTCGAATTATTTTGAGAGCTGAGTTTAAAGCAAGTTAATTTTGATTTTGCAAAAGTTATTTTAATTAAAAATTTATTTTATTTCAAGCATAATTTTTATAAAAATTAATTAAATTGCTAAAAAAAAAGATGAACGATGTACGTGTATGCAAAATACATCGATTCGAATAATTAATTTACGTGTAAAAAATTAACTTTTTGTGTATTTGCACTGCTTAGAAACAACAATAACTAAAATATTTGAAATTGATGACGATGACACTCTGTTTGAAATTTTACTTAACATTTTTAAAATAATTTGACTCAATTTCCTTCATAATAATCAAAAAGAAAAAAAAAACTCATTGTAAACCCATTTTCGATAACTTATTTTTTGTAATGTTTTTTTTTGCTTTTAGAATTTGTTCGTTTTTGTCTTTTTCGTCGTATAAGACGAGTGTTATTTAGTCTCGATTTAAAATAATGATATGATCCATTTCAAAAATAAATTATGTTAACCAAATAATTTAAGAAAACGAAAAATTATTTTTAAAATATGCTTCTTTTTTTAAAAAAATTTTTTTTTCTCACTTACAAAAATTCTTGGGTTTTACATTGTAATTTTTTTAAAAGTCAATTTTTAAACTTTTGATCTCGTCATCAATCGTAGTGCCAAAGTTACCTTTAAGACACAAACTAATGAATTTTGACATAAAAAAAATTAATTTTCAAGTTTTTCTTTTTTAAACGTGACAAGCGAATAAAAAAAAATGACGTGGAATTTTCGGTCTCTGGAATTTTTTTTTTAAGTTTTTCTCTTCGTTTGCTTTTTTCAACATTTTTGTTTTTTTATTTTCGCTTATTAGAAATTAGTTTGATAAAATAAAATTTGTGATGTGGTTAACAAGATCGAATTTATTTTCAATAATTTTGTTAATATGTACATTTAACACTATAAAAACTGATGAACACGAGCATAAATACGAGCCAAATGAAGAAGTTGTCTTATGGGTAAATACCGTTGGACCATATCACAATCGTCAAGAAACGTATCCGTATTTTTCGCTTCCATTTTGTGCCGGTCCTAAACCGTCTATAAATCACTATCATGAAACATTGGGTGAAAATTTACTCGGTGTTGAATTAGAATTTAGTGGTGTTAACATTGCATTTAGAGGCGATTATACTAAAACTGAATACTGTTCTGTTGATTTAACTAAAGAAAAATATGAACTATTTGCGTATGCGATCAAAAATCATTATTGGTATCAAATGTACATAGATGACTTGCCAATTTGGGGAATAGTAGGTGAATATGATGAAAAAGATGATTCGTATTGGCTATGGACTCATAAAAAATTTGATGTTGGTTTTAACCAAGATAGAATAGTCGATGTAAATCTAACAAGCGAGTCAAAAGTTAAATTATCTCCAGGAATTAATATCAAATTTTCGTATGAAGTCACTTGGAAAAGTTCAAATATTAAATTTGAGGATCGTTTTGAAAAATATTTAGATCCAGGATTTTTTCAACATAGAGTAAAATTTTATTTTTTTGCTTTCTTCCTTGATTTCGATTGAATTTATTTTTAATCAAAAAAAGATTCACTGGTTCTCAATCTTCAACTCATTTATGATGGTCATTTTCTTAGTCGGTATAGTCAGCATGATTTTAATGAGAACTTTGCGTAAAGATTATGCACGTTATAATGAAAAAGACATTGATGACTTGGAAAGAGATTTAGGAGATGAGTATGGTTGGAAACAAGTTCATGGTGACGTGTTTCGATCACCACCATTTTCAACATTTTTAGCTTCATTGTACGGCTCAGGTTGTCAAATAAGCGCTGTATCTATAATCGTAGTTATTTTTACAATTATTGGAGAATTATACACAGAAAGAGGTTCCTTATTAAACACAGCAATATTTATGTATGCAGTTACATCGCCTGTGAACGGATTCTTTGGAGGTGGATTATATGCTCGTTTAGGCGGAAAACTATGGATAAGACAAATGGTAATTGGAGCTTTACTCGTACCTGGTTTTGTCAGTATTACTGCCTTTTTCATCAATTTCATTGCTATCTATTATCAAGCAGCTAAGGCCATTCACTTCACTTCAATGGTAATTTAATTAATTTTTTACTCATTAACCAATCAATAACTATAAAACTTTTGTGTTTTGTAGCTTGCAATTATTGCCATTTGTGTGTTCATCATATTGCCATGTAATTTAATAGGAACTCTATTAGGTAGAGCATTAACTGGCCAAGCTAATTACCCATGTCGTATTAATGCTGTTCCAAGGCCTATTCCAGAAAAGAAATGGTACACTGATCCATTAGTTATAACCGTTTTTGGTGGTCTTTTGCCATTTGGATCCATTTTTATTGAAGTGTATGTTTAACCCAAATTAATTTTAAACAAATCACGCGTAATTATTATTACTCTTAAAATTCAAGGTACTTTGTATTTACATCATTTTGGGCATACAAAATTTATTATGTATATGGATTCATGTTACTCGTAATTTTAATTCTATTGGTTGTAACTGTTTGTGTTACAATTGTAACAACTTATTTCTTATTGAATGCGGAAGACTATCGATGGTATTTGTCTCATTTTTTAAGTTAGAAAAAATGCTAAAAAATAATTCCAAATTTAAGGCAATGGACAAGTTTCGCAACAGGCGCATCAATTGGTCTTTACATTTACATGTATTCATTCTACTATTATTTCTTTAAAACAAAGTAAAACTTTTATTTATTTCATACTTTATTTAAATTAAAAGGTTTTAATTTTTTTTGTTTCTCTTTTAAAAGGATGTACGGTTTGTTTCAAACAACATTTTATTTTGGCTACATGGCATTGTTAAGCGTCATTTTGGGCATAATGTGTGGTACATTTGGTTATACAGGTGCCAATTATTTTGTTAGAATAATCTATTCGACAGTTAAAATCGACTAAACACAAAACTAATGATCAATTGAAACAAAATAAAACAAAGCAAAAATTAAATTTGACCAATAACTTTTAATTTTATTCGAAACTAAAGTAAAACCTTGGTTATTTAATCTCAAATTGATCAGATATTATTGTTTAGGCTTGAAAAAAATAAATCATTTTTTTTTTCTTAATTTATTAGTTTATTATTATCTTTATTTTTTATTAAAACGGAATTTATCGTCAACAACAACAACAAAAATAGAATAAAATTTGTTAATAGAATAAAAAAACATACAAAAAAAGCCTCTTATTCTTATTTAGAAAGTACAAAATTAAATGGTTATTTTATTCAATTGTTTTGATTACTTCTACTGCTAAAGCATTCGGACTGTTTTTAATTAATAAAATCTATTGATTTTGTTTGATCGATTAATTATTGTAAATCGATAAGGTTATTTGTTCAAAAACAATCGCTCTTAAAATCTTAATAAAATTTAACGAAACCAGTTTAATTTTTGAAAATCGATTATTACATGTTTTGCTTTTCGTACTTATTTTTTTTAAGTGATTTAACATTTTTACTTTTTTTTATTATTTATTGGTTATTATTTTTGAATAAAGACAAATACATTAATAAATCTTGAAAAGCTTAATGTATCCCGACATTATGACATTTAACTAAGAATAAACATTTTTTAATCGATTCTGGAAGTGGTTCAGTCAAATATGTAGACATCTACAAAATCATCTCAATCTCCCCTTGATTTGTAAAGGGCTCGATTTAGAAAAAAACAATTTTTAAAAGTCTTTTTAGATCAGACATGTGCACCCATTTATTTTCAGGTAGTTGGTCGGTTTGAGTAACCCGATAAAATTGGGTTTTAGGGTTCGGGTAAGGTATAGGTTGGGTTGGGTAACCCATAAAAATAGGGTAGTTGGGTTAAAAATTTGTTTTTTAATTGGAGCATTAGGGTATACTTACCCTATTTTTATGGGTTACCAAACCCAACCTATAACCAAAAACCCAATTTATTTGTGTTACCCAAACCGACCCAATGTCTGTTTTAGATAAACATTTTAGAACGATAAATCAGACAAATATTATTACTTGTCTAAAACAATCAAATTTTTGTGTAAAGTATAGAGAAAAGTGCGTGTTTAATTTTAGTTTTTTTTTTATACATTAAAATTTCAATTATTTTTTTTTCTTATATTTTTTTATTCTATCAAAAAAAAAATAGAATAAATCAAAATTTACTTTTCATGTATTAATAGAGGAATTTCAAAACTTTAATTAATTTTAATAATTATCAAGTTTTTTTTTTTTAAACAAAAATTTTTTTTTTCTTCAAAAATTATTTCACAAAGAACGAAAGAAAGACTCGAACAAAATTAAAAATTAGACAAAAATTAAGATTGTTATGTCTTCTAATAATAGGTCGAATGTATTGGACACATCGGCTAATCAACTACTCTTAAACTCATCGAAAAATTCAAACCATGACAATCAAGTTGAAATAGCCCAAGAGTTTCACAAGCTATTATATTCTATTTTAAATTCAAAGCCACCTGTTTCTAAAGAAAAAGTCAATCTTTTAGTTAAAGAGGCTCTCAAATCACATAGGTTTTATAAACATATTGTTTATTATGTTGAATCATTTATAAAAAATGTAAATTTCTCATTTTCATCAATACTTATAAATAATACATTAAAATTTAAATTTTTTGGTTTTCCAAGTGTCCGGTTGAGTATAAATTATCAGGATTGTATGTAATCGATGGTTTGATACGTAAACATTCGGGAAGTGGTTCAACGAATAGTTCAAGTAGTAAAAAACGTCATGAACACATTGATTTGTATATAAAACGATTTTCAGCCAATATTTGCAAGACTTTTAATAATTTATTTGTTAAAGCGCCTCAATCGGACAGGGTAAGTTCACAAGTTATTTGTTCATGTTTAAAATAAAAAATGAAATTTTTTGAATGTGTTCTTAAAGATCAAGATAAATCGAGTTATTGAACTTTGGCAAAAATATAATGTTATTGAACAAGACCTTATCGATAAACTTAACCGTATTGCTGATACATCTAAAATAGACGCTGTATTGTCTACAAATGATCAAAATAATGATCAACAAATCGATACAAAAACAAGTGATTTGAAATTAAACGCCATAAATTCGCTCACAAATTTAAACGGTGACATTTTTAATGAATTACACAAAATAACATCAAAACTTAATTCGAATGAGAGTTCGACACCGGCTAAAAAATTAAAACCTTCGACACCACCACCTCCAGTGACCACATCAAAAATCGAAATATCTAAAGTATTTATTCAAAAATCTTGAAATTTCTCAAAATTTTATTTATTTAAAATTTTATTTAGATTCTTGAATTTGATAACGATTTTGATTCGGATTCTGATAATCAATCAAATCTCAAACGAAAGTCTACATCGCCTAACTCTAATGATCTTAATCCTTCGAGCATTTTTCAATCAACCTCTGAAAGACTTAAAAATAGTATTAACAGTTGTACGGCTTGGCTTCAAACGAGTTCAAACGATCAAAATATAAAGCTTAATGATTTAATGCCTCACAGTTATCCATTTATGTATGGTACAAATTTTTCTGTTCCTCCGCCACCGCCACCTCCATCAAACCAAATGCCGCCGCCACCACCCCCGCCAGCTCCAGTTCCACCTCCACCATCACAAAACATAAGCCATAAACTATCTCAAAAAGAAAAAGAAAAAGAAAGGCTGAGACGTGGATTGCCCACACTTAAACAACATCATCTTTGCAGTATGTTTATTTAATTTTTGTTGTTGCCAATTAATTTATTTTATATTTTAAACAAAAAAAGTATGTTCGAAAACAATTTGGTTAGGTCATTTGGCAAAGTCAACAACTGAAGATATTGTTATTGATGAAATTATTGATTTATTGTCTCCCTCTTCATCGAATGATTCCGAATCGAATTCAAACAAAAAGAAATCATGGAAAAATAGAAATCACCAAACTATTCTTGTTGACGTTCATGTAACAACTTTTTTTGTTCAAAATTTTTCTCTTTAATAATATTTCATTTTTTTTGTTGTTGTTTTGTAGCTCATACCGCCCAGAGGATGTGCCTACGTTGAATTTGTAGATCGAAAAATGGCTTCTAAATGTCTAGATAAAATGAAAGATAATTATCGTCTTGATGGAAATTATATAAAAGTCGCATGGGCAACAAACAAAGGAATTGAAAAAGAGAAAAAACTCAAAGAGTATTGGAACGTCGAAGTTGGGTGTACTTACATTCCTTGGAGTTATTTGGATACAAGTGAATCAATTGATTTTAGTAAATGGGCGATTGGTGGTTTAGTCGACGAAGACTCTTTGCCCGAAAAATATTTGACTGTTTATAAAAATCAAATGCTCAAATTGGCCAATTCAGACAGTTCCATAAGTACAAAGAATCAAGAAGAAATTCAAAAAAGTGATTCAAATGATATGGATTTGGACACGGACGAGACTACGCCTCAAAATACATCAATGGTCACTGAAATAAATCCAATACAACAAATATCATCGTTTCATCAAAATCATATGTTGAATTCAACTCAAGTTTTGCCCATTAATTTTAATAATCCGCCTCCAACTGGTCAAATACCAATAAGTGCAAGTCAATATCAAGCTATGTCACAAAATCAACTTGGCATTCAATCAATACAAGTTCATCCAATTAATTTCTCTCATTTGAGACAATTTAATCCAGTTTTTAATTCGAGTCAAAGCGATAACAGTCAAGAATCGCTGATGACACCAAATCAAAATCTTTTAGATCTTCTCAATTCACAAAGAAATATAGTCACATTGGCCGGTCCACATGGTACTTTTGGATCGGCTCCTCATCCCTTTCAATTTATTCAAAGACCACTTATCATGAATCCACAGGCGCAAAATCAACTTTCGTTTCAAGGACAACAAACAGTTGTTCCCATGAGAAAAATCTTGTTGCCTATTGGTCAACCTGTTCCACCACAATTGGGTCACAATCAAGAACAAACAAACGCTGATACATCAGAGATAAGCTCAACGACTCAAAATGAAGAAAAAAATACAAGAACCAGTGAAGACAGAATGAACAATAGTTTCAATGGAAATTATCAACGGAATAATTGGAAATCAAATAGCAATGGTTTTAGTAATAATAACAATAGACGTTCGTATGAATCAAATAGCAGAAACAATAATTACTCAAATAATAATAATAATTCGCGATATTCGAATAGATCGAATAATAATAATAATTATAACAATACCAATAAAAATTCTCATTACAATAAATACAATAATACTACTACTACTACATCAACAACAAAAACTAGCAATAACGTGACTAATAATTCAAATAGAAGCGTCCAAAATGCAGAGTAATCACCCAAATAGGTTGAGAGGAAAGCGTTTAGCAAATCAATGTAGGGAATCATTCTATAAATACATGTATTTTATCTCTATTTTTTTCTTAAATTTTGTTATTTAACCAAAAGTTAAAAAATATTAAAACTCAAAGCGTAAAGTTTATTTTAAAAAAAATAAAAAATATTTAAATATCGCAAAAAATGTAATTTGTTATTTTTTCATTTTTGTTTCTTCTTTTCGATAATTTATAACTTTGTCTCTTCTTATTTTTTTTTCTCTATTGAGTTTATTTGTTATGTTTTATTTTAAAAAAAAATTTTTTTTTCTTTTATTTCAAAAAATTTAAATAAAATTTTTGTTTTTAATAAACTCAAATTACTAAAAATTCTGTTCGAATTTTAGCTGCTGTAATTTATTTTAGGGACATCAGAATATTTCCTAAAAGGGTATGAAAAAAATTTTAAAAACTTTTTAGCTTGAAAAATTGTGAACAAGTAAGGACAGAGTTTAAAAAATTTTCACAAAAATTCAATTTTTAAATGAAAAATAAGGTTGTACCTAAAACACGGAATCCAATTACGGAACGCCCGAACGTAACCATAAATATGCTATCCATAAAATGGAAATTAAATTTATAGTTTTTACGGAATCGCCTACTAAATTACGCAATAGTTTTATAAAAAAACACGGAATTTCTAAAAACTAAAATGTGGAAATGATAAAATTCGGAATTTTTTTACGGAATTCCTCCTAAATTACCGAATAGATACGGAACGTGCATAAAAAATTGTTGATTTATTACGGAGATTTATTTTAATTTATGCTTTATCTCGTGCAGTACCTGTGCCTGTAACGCATTGGCTAGGGCTCGTCTAATATCTCTAAGGCTATGTTTAACGCTCTTTCAAGCAATTCTAACCCATTGCTAACAAATTGTAATTTTAATTTAGCACTTCCAAACGCTTTTTTGAAAAAAGTAAATTATAAAATAAAAACACTTTACTTTATATACTTTATTAAAACCTTGGTTTGATTTACGGTTCTTGTTTAAATGGTAATATAACCTTTTTTGAAAGGGGTTTAAAAGCACCTTAGTTAAACCATTTACACTGTCGGCTAAACAATGGTCTATTAAAGAGGATAAAGTTAAGATAAAAGTAAAAAATATGGTTTTCAACCTACCATAAAAGATGGGATCTTCATGGTAAAATAAGTATACTTCTTCCTCTTTAGGGGATGATATTCTACCAGTATAGACGTGGAGCTATGGATCAAATTTTTTTAAAATAGTTTAAGCCTCAGAAGATGAGATTGGATTTTTATCATTTTTTGAAAATTTGCACTTAAACAAGTTTTTTTAATGCCCATTTCGTATCTCTTCCGTAAAAAAAATTCCTTATTTTGTTAATTTCCGTTTTATGGATTCCAAATTTTAGGGTCTATTTTTATTATGTTCCAGAGTTCTATAATTGGATTCCGTGTTTTAGGTACAACCAAAAATAATAATCTATTATTTAACACCGGTTCACTACTTAGAAATACACAAATATCAATGCAAATGAAAAAAAAGTCAATTTGTTGATCGGGAAACAAAATTTTTTAAGAAATAATTCAAATTTCTTGATTGCTCGATGCTTAATTCTTCACTCATGTCGCATATTCTAATTGGCTTAAAGAACGATTTCTTTTTTTCTCTCGAAGTATCTATTCGATTTAGATTGTTTCCATGTATTTGAAAGTGTTCTTCGGCTTCGCGCAAAAGCCATGGATACTTGAAAAATTCGTTTGATCCTTTAACGTAATCCTCGTTAATATCATCAACCAGAAATGGATAAAATCTAAAATTCAAATCCATAAAATTGTGACCATTTTTAAGGTTAAAATTTAAAACAAACCTAAAATTCTTTCCATAATTTATAAATTCATGATACATTATCCTTCCAAAGTCACGATACACTTTGTCTAATTTGTTTAACACATTGTAATCTAATGATTCATCAAAAGCCTTGATCAAATTCTTGTCTAATATCAAAAATACCGCTTCATATTTGATACACTTAAAAAAGAGTACAAATCTCTTTTTAAAAGAGTTTGATCTTAAAAATTTACCTTTGATTTAAGATCTAAGTCATTTAGTTGGATTTCTTCGAGCTCTAAGTTATTTTCAGGACTTTCAACAATTCGTTTGAATGAGTCTATTAACGAAGGGTTTTCATTTTTGAGATGTAAATGATACAATAAACCTATCTTTTCTAGTTGAAACGAATTTAAAATTTATCATTTTTAAATTTTAAATTTAATTCAAATCTAAAAACAAACTTCTTTTTTGATTAAACTCGTTCAAAATGTCCATTTGAGAGTCGATTATTTTTTTGCAAATAATAAGTGATTTCGGACAAATTAATTGAATTAAATCTTGTAAATTAAAAATTTTATCAATCAAAATATCTTGTAAAAATTTCTTGACTAAATTGAAAAACCAATTTTCATATTTTGACGCTTTTGAAATCGACATTATTTTATGCTCAGGTTTAGCTTCAAAGACAGCACAATAATAACTTATTAAATCGTCTCTAAATGGCAATATATCGAACTCCCAAAGAATATTTCTCAACGTTGGTGACAATTCCATATATTTTCTTAAATCATAATTCAATGTTTCATTGCATATTCGATTATTAATCAATTCGTTCTGGCCATTATCAATTAGAAGACTTGTTTCTTCGGAAATACGGTCTTTCATTTCGTTTTATTTTGATTTTATTCAATTTGGGCATATATTTTTAACAATTTTTAAAATTTTATTTTCTTTAAGTGATAAAAAAATAAGAAAAAGTTCTTATCTTAAATTTGAATATATTTGATTCAGAAAAATAAAAAGCTTTTTATTTTATTTTCGATAACAAAAAGTATTTCGTATAGAATATTGTTTTTTAATGGGTGCGTCACTAAGCAAGGGTTTACGGTTGTTAGAATTATGGTCATAATCGGAATGTTTATATTCCGATTTTGCACTTTAATTGAAATGATTGAAATGATGAATGAATTGTTATAACATTAATAATTTCATTCATCCCTCTAAAATTCGACTCTATTGTTATCCAAATTTTTTGATTATTCGAACAAAAACAGGTGGTTTACGGATTCCTGTTATTAGAGTTAATAGTAAAATTATTTTACAATCCGAATTATTTATACGGATTAATTTGAAATTCGGAAAATTTTGGTGGCTTATTTCCAAAAAATTAATGTGATTTGTTTTTTTTTAATTCGAATGTTTCAAAAAAAAATACATCATCTTGATAATATAGCCATTCAATGATGAATTATAAAGAAGCGACTGGTGCTTATTTAAGAGATCAAGATATCATTGACATGTCAAAAATCTTAAATAAGGATGTCGAACCTGATGAGATTGAGGTTGTCCCTTGTGTTGGTATTTTTTAATAATGGATTTATTAAAAATCCTTTTCGCACAAGCTGTTTTACCTAGTCAATTATTCAATTTCAAGCTGATACCAGAACTACTAGTTTACAGCTAACTGATCTCAGCACAAGAAGATTAAAGGGTGGCCTTATTTAAATGTACAAAGTGATTATTAGGTACGAGCATATTGAATTTAACAAAGGGATTAATTACAGTCTAAACACAAGATCCGCAGGCAGAAGATATATATTGAAAAGAAACAGTTATTGTCTAACACGTGAAAAAGTAATAAACTGTCTTCCTAGATAGCTTTTTTACAAATAGAGTTGTGAATGGGTGGAACAAACTTCCGAAAGATGCTGTAAGCGTAAAGAATCTGGATAGTTCCAAAAAGAGGCTTGATGTTTGGATGTCGAAACAAAAAGAACCGACTGCTACAGCTCTTTAGAGTTATGCTTGGATATCCTCCAAGCTGCTGCTACTACTACTACTAATTAAAATAAAATTGGATTATGTGAGAGAACAATTTCTTAATTTCTCTACTTAATTTTCACAAGATAATATTTTGTTCGGATCAACTTTCAAACTATTGACTATCTTCAAAATAGTTTGCCTTTATAAAATAATTTAAAACATCAATTAAAGATTATTTTTTGTTTAACCGATTTTTTTTTCAATCTTATAGAAATTCGGTTTATATGATAAGTTGAATAATTTAATTTGAACCACTTTTAATGAAGGCTATTTCTGTTCGAATTACCAAGGGATGACTTTAGTAACAAAAAAGCTCAAAAGAACCAGAAAATGATCGATTTCTGTAAATTATTTTTATTATTTTATAAATTGGTTATCTACCAACGATTTATTACATTGCTCTAATCTGTAAATTAAGAGGCTTTACAGTGCAATCTTAGCAGTAAAAAATATTTAATAATTCAAAATTGTAAATAAAAAGTAATAAACTTTTTGATTTATGGAAAAACTAATTAAAAATAAAAAATGCAAGTTCAAATAATTTTTATTTAAAAGTTAAAAGTGAAATAAATTTTAAAGAAAAACACACATTTTTTTTCTTATTTCGTTTTAATATTTTTAAAAAATAATCTACTCGATTGAATAAGTTAAAAAATATGACTTGTATATAGATGATTGAATTTTATCCTAAAAATGTAAAAATGGCATCATTCGAAAATCCTTGTTTTTCGAGTAATCTTTTCAAATAAATCAATTTAAAAAAATTCATAATAAGTTTAATTGAAATAAAATTTTACTCTTTTGTTAAATCGGTAAATTGTTTGGGTCCGCAAATACAAAAATATGCGTTTTTGTCATTTTCTCCGACTAATTCATCTAATAATTCTTTTCTTATGCGACCAGTTTTACCTTTCCAAGAAGAATCAGGCTCTGATAAAATATTGAAAATTTTGAATCTATTTGAAATTAATTGGTTTAAAGACTGACATTCTTATTAACTAATAAAAAGCAAGACTTACTTGGTATATTTTTCACAAAGTTCATTCAACTCTTTGTATTGGAGTATATCTTTCTCAGTTTTGTTAAAAAATAACATTTTAATTTTAGTGTCTCTTTCAAGATCTAAACATTTTGTTAATATTCGAGTCATTGGTGTATAACCTGAACCGGCACAAATTAGATTAACATCTGAATAGGAAAATAATGTTTCCATCTTAAACGATCCAGCGTAGTTACTTATTTCTATTTTGGCGCCAATTGGCAATTTTTTAAGATGTGAAGTAAAGGCACCATTATCGTAGTGTTTTATAATTAAACATATTTGTTTCGGATTTTCGTATTCTTCATTTGGGAAAAGTGTTTCATTAACTACTGTATAAGGCTTGACTAAAATTTTATCTACAAAAATAAAAAATCAAGTTTATTCGAATACTTCATGCAATAGCAATTCATTTAATTACTGTCTAAAAATCGTAAAAATACATGATGTCCTATTGGAACACACATACGGGTTGAGCTTGGTAAATCAAAAATGTATAAACTTGTATCATGTGTTATTTTCTCCCGGGACTTTAAAATGCATTCGCGGAAATTGACACCTTAAAAAAAAATTTCTTAAAAAAATCGATAAAAAAAAGTTAACTAATATTAAGAAAATAAACCTGATTTGGTATCTTTTATGATTTGAGCGGAAAATTTTAGTTTTGGACACCTTAAAATTTAAAATGGTTTAAGAAATTTATTCTCAAAACATGAAAAAAAAATTTTCAATTTTACATTTGCCACCAATGTATTTGCTCGATCTTAGTTAAAACTAATTCGACTTTGCCTTCTTTTGATACTTTAACTAAATAAAATAAAATTTAAAATAAGTTTGGAATGTCTTAAAATTTTGATTAATGCAAACCTTCATATTCGTCTTTGATTGGTGCTGGTATTTCTAAAACAAAAACAAAAATTTAAAAATACATACCTTCATTTAATGATAATAATTTTAAATTACCTAAAGAATATTTATAAACGGCGTTATGAGTATACAAATGCAAAATTAGAAAATTCGGATTGGTTGAATCGCTTGATTTATCAATTATCAAACAATTGGAGTTTAAATTTTTACATTTAGTATACAAAACAATATTGCATGTTTGATTTGATTGATAAGAATCTAGCACAGGAATTTCGAATGCATCTTTTTTAATATCGACTTGTAGTGTAAGCTTTGATACTTTTAAATCAGATTTTTCTTTTTCTTTTAGTTGATTAAACACAGGTACTGGTGGATTGCCAACTAAATTACCAACTAGACATTTTTCTAACATACTCTGAATATTCACCCATTGATGGACTTGATTGAACAAAGCAGTAGCATTTTTACCAGCTCCTCTCATTAACTCTTCAACTCCTCCTGGATGAAATTTCATGTAAGGCGTTACATTATATACCTTATCATAAATAGCCATCCAACAGTCATCTTCTTTGTCATGTTTGGCCAATTCTTCATAAGTAATCGGGCGTAGGATACCTTTATTTCCGGCTAAATCGACCGATTCCTTTGAAAATCGAATCCAATCCATAAGAGAGTAACCGCGACCCAGTGCGTACTTTTTTCGTTCATTATCGACTCTTGAAGAGTCATCTTTGTCGTCTTTAACTGATTCGTTTACAGTCAAAAGAGTCGGATTGTTAATCTTCAAACTATTTGAAATGTTCATATCTGTTTTATTTGACTTTCGAGTTTTTGTTTTTGCTTGCGATTGATTTATTGATTTATTTTGTGATTTGTTCGATTGATTTGTTTTATTTAGATCGACTTTGGACGTGTTAAGGCTCGTATCTCCAGTACTATTATTTTGAAAAGTTTTACTTGTATTTTGTTGTCTATTAGAAGTTGTACTCAGCAGAGTTTCATCCAAAATTTTAGACAATTCTTTTTTATCTTTTGTTTGTGATTTATTGTGTGATTGATTTAAACTATTATTTGCTTGTTGTATTGGATCAGTTGGGTCTACTACTGACCCTTTCGGTTTATCTGGATAACAACCCAGTTTGGTAGCGAGTTAAATAACCTTGTAAATAATAGAAAATTAGGTAATATTTTATACTAAAAAAATCAAATTGATGGATTTATCACGATCCTGTAACACACATTTAAATAATAAGGGAAATTGACATTCTTAAAATATTGATTAAAATGATGAAATATTTGAAATTTAGAACATTAAATTCTGTTTGGAAACATCCTGAAGCTATCTTAATCGAACCATAAACATTTAAGATTATTTTTGTTTAATTTTTCATTTAGAAATCTAGCTAAATTTTTAATTAAAAATATTTTCAGCTCACTGTTTAAAATGTAGAAAAATCGTTCGTCGTTTTATTTAGTTTTTTGAGTGCAATAGCTCATCATAATATACTCACAACACAAGGGGCCCTACTTCAAATTCTTTCAAATTATAAAAGACAAAAAATTTTCGATGAAAACTTACTTTTATAGTTATAATTTTGTAATTTTGAGGCAATTTTATTTTAACAAGACAAAGAAAAGCAAGTTTAAATATGAAAAATTTAACATGACAATATCCAGCTACTTAAACAAAAAGAATATTAAAAAACAATATCCCATCATAACTTTAACAATCACAAAAAACATAAACATAAAGATTATCTTCTCACTAAGAATCTTATCCTTTTATTTTTTTACGTTAGATTATGTTTTCTATCTCTTTAATTTTGTATTAAACGATGAAACAAAAAAAACCGTTGGATAATTACAATCAAAACTAAAAATGTCATAGATTAATTCTAATAATATAATAATTTAAAACTTTAAGCATAATCATAATAATCTTAATCTGTCCAAAAAACAAATAATTTCAAAAACATTCTTAGATCACAATAAGCGAGTGGTCCTTTTCTTTATATTTTAAGTCTCAAGTACTGCTGCTAGAATCAAGTCATAAATTGGCAGCGTTTTTTTTAATCAATATTTCTTTTTTTTAACTTGTAAGAAAGTAACATTTTCAAAAGGTAAGAAACGAAAAGGCAACAAGAAAAATGAAAACAATTTTCAAATCAATTTTTTATAAAAAGTTTAAACTGATTTCCTTAAATTGTCAAAACGTATTTTTCTTTAAGACATGATAGATAATTTTTTCATTCTCTAGAAAAAGGAAGAAATTTGATTTTAATCATAATTTTTTATTTTAAAAACAAATAAAAAATAAACACTGTTATTTTTTGTTTATAGTTTCTTATCAGAGAATAAAAATTATTAACACTTGAAAAACTTATTAAATTATTTTTCAAGTCTTCTCTTTAAAAATAAATTATATGTGAACTAATCACATATTAATTCATTTTTTTTATTCATCAATACCATGATTAATTAAAATCCTTGAAGGAAATTTTATTTTATCCGAGGACTCAAATTTTGATTAAAAATTCAAGCATTTCTTCTTAATTAAATGAGAGAATTTAAACTTACTGAAATTCTTTAACGATTCAAAAAAAGTAACCGTTTGATGAAATCATCTCAGACACATGCTTCACACATGCTTATTATATAAATTCTTAAGTTGATTTAGAAATTATACGGATACTTGATATTCAAATTATCATGAAATCAATTTTAGAAATAATATTGCCTTGCCATCATTTATCGAATTTCTCTTTTATATTTGCAATAATATTTTCAAAAAATGACAGATATGAAAAAATTGATTATGTGAAAATAATGTAACAAATAATAATGGGCTTATCATCAAAATAATTATAAATATTAGACTTATTATTTAACATCTATTAATAATTTTCCGTATAAAGCGTGAAACAATACAATTTATTTTTCAATTCCAAACCATTGAGATACCGTTAAAAAATGAATCAAACTGGTCCAGAAAATAAATTAAAAAAAAAAGAATTACCTTTTTGCATCCTTTTGTTTAAAATTGTCACTTTAAAATTGATTGGTTTGCTTGTTGAATTTATTTTGGGTTGAAATTTCGATTCTCGAAAATACTTTCAAATTTCTTAATAGTAAAAATATATTGAAATGTTGCTTCTTTTGCTATTAAATTATCATAATAAAATTACTATTATGAATATTTAAAAATGTCGTTTCAAATTTAATCTAAAAGAAGCAGTAACAAACAAATGGATCTGTTTATATTATGATATGTCTCTCTTTAATGATTGACCAAAGCATACGAGTTCAAAAGATTTATATGGAAACAAAAGAAAAAAATTATCCAAACTTGAATTATAAAATTTTCTTGAAAACAAAAGAAAAATAATTATCTTAAAACTTGTTATAAACTAAAGATCGATCGATTTTTTTCTAAAAAATTAAATGAGTTAATCTAAAAGGAATATGAAATTTTAACTAAAAGAAAAGTTTAAAAGATTTTTTTAATTTTCAATAATTTTCCGAATTTTTTTGTCAAGACTTTGAAAGTAATCGTGGTCACTTATTTTTATACTAAAGCTAAAAAAAGTCAAATATTTTGATGAGTTAAATTTTTTCGTGTTTCCTTCATAATCTATCACAATTAAGTGAAAATAAACAACTCTTATATAATACACGACCAAATAAAAATAAATAAATAAAACTTAGCTATTTTAAACTAATCTTTTTGGTCAAAAGCAAACTTTTGAATTCAAGAAGTATGCGTTGCTTAAGACAGTTATTAAACCGTCTTTTGGATTGATCTGATAAAGAAAAAAAATACATGTTTATTTAAGTAAAGTTTCATTTTAATATTACAATACAAAATTTACCTTAAAAAAATATAAACCTAAATTGAAATTTAATTTAAAAAATTGAGTTAAATTTAATTTTATTACAAAAATTTATTGCTTAATTGCTTTATCGATAGGCTCTTTTTTATTTGATTTTCTTTGTTTAAAACTTTTTGTTAACCAACTATTCTCGGTTTCGGAATGCTTTGTCTGAGCATTGGGCTCAAACGATTCGGTATTTTCGGACAATTGACATTTTGTTGTTGTCTCGCGTTCATTTTCATCCAATTTAATGGCTAATCTCAACAATGGGTCATTCTTAATCTCAAAATTTGGCACTTTTATTTCAACAGAAGCATGCTCGTTCATATATTCAATTAAAAGATGCAGAACTTTATCACAATAACCGTTTATTTTGAGTTTAGCGCTCTTGTCTCTATGAGTCCATTGTATATTTACAATATACAAGTCAACATTTTTCTTTTTTGGCCAAAGACATGCGTAATGTTTTAAAACTTTTAAACTAGTTCCCAAGCATACAATTAAATCAGCAGTTTTAAGACACTCTTTAGCAGATTCCCAATTGTACGGCATTCCATTTCTTAATTTTTCCCCAAAGTGAATTATCGAATCTCTTAGTTGAACATTAGCACATGATTTACAAAATCTTCCTGTTGAATGTTTTCTAAATGCAGTTTTTTCAGTTACATCAAAAAGTCTTAAATGTTCTAAATTGCATTCAGTGCAAAATTCGATGAAACAATTACCATGAAGTTCCGATAATTTTTTTCGATCAATACCAGAACGTAGATGCAGTCCATCACAATTCTGTGAAACGATGTGTTTAATCATGCCGTTTTTCATCATCTCGTTTAAAGCCATATGTGAATAAGTAGGTTTTACTAACGAAAAATCAGGCATACTTATTTTAACACCTTTATCTAACATTGTCCATAATCCATTTGGTCCTCTATAATCAGGAATCGACGCAGCTGTTGAAATTCCAGCACCAGTATAAACGATACAATTCTTAGAATTAATGATTGCTTTAGCTAAATCATTGCATTTTTCCTTGAGAACCTCTTCATCGTCTAAAATTATTTGCTGATGAGCCAAAGCGTTAAGCTTATTTTGCTTATTTAAATTAACGTTTTCGACGAGATCTTTAAAGTTATCCAAAAAATGTTTATCTTCATCTGTTCGTTCTTCTTCGGATATATCTAATGTCTGCTTTATTTTTTCAATGAGTATTTTTTGCTGATTTTTTTTGATTATTTTTTGATTGTAATCTGAATTTGGTTTGACGCAACGACCAGATCGAGTCTTAATCATTTTATCCGATCATTTATTTTCGATTAATAAATTGAAAAGTTTCTGTTATTAAATTTAGTCGAGGCATCTCATTGTGAGTCTAAGTTTTTTGATTAGATTTCAAAATATGAATTTTAATATTTCTTATTTTTAATAAACTTTAGTCAAATAATTTGTCTGATTTTTTGAAATTTTGTTGTATTTGTTTGGAGTGTGTTTTTTTTAGCAAAGCGTTGATCAAGTGAGCTTTCAAAAAATTTAATTTTATTTACCACATCATTAGTATTTTAAAAAAGTCATCATGACAAATGCTCCAGTAGTTTTTTAAAGACCATAAAGTTCTCAATTTGATGATACAGTGTTCTTATTTAAATTTTTACCTTTGTTGTTAGAGATTGTTACGAATAAAAAAAACACACCTTTTTTCTGTATAGTTCTTGGTCTCACGCTATTTCAGTGTCTCTATAGATTTGGCTAGCATTCACCCACTTTCTCTACCGATTCTCTAACACATTTTAATTGATATTTAGCACTTTACTGCGGTGGACGAAGTAATCTGACTGACACGGATTGTCCTGCGATTTCCGGATCAGCAAAAAAGCAAATCACAAATTTGAGATGTTACGCGGTTCCTAGCGATTTCGTTTTTTTACGCTTTTTTAGCGTGACAAATATAGGGTAATAGGTTATATAAAAGGTGGGAAATGGGTCCCAATCCGCTTACTTTATCGTGTCCGACACAGTATAATGCTTTTTGTAAAAAAAAATAAATTTTAAAATAAAAACACTGTTATCAATTTAGGGCCAAGTCTAAAATCTAGTATCATCAGCTTTTTCAAAGAATGTCTCGTCATTTATTTCACACAACTCAAGAGAAATCAATATGCGACAAAAATGGAATATTTTTAATCATAAATGAAACGGAATCTAACTTCGTGCTTTGTCTTGATTAAAATTTAAAAAATTGTATGATTCAAATTAAATGACTGAAAGATTTAATTTTTTTTTATTTGAAAAAATTCAAACAGGAAAGAAAACAAATTGAATTCATTTCAACAAATTTTCATACTTGGTAAAAGCCGTAAACTATTATACATGAGAAAAACTAAGAAAACAAAAATTTATTTGATGTAAAAGCTTTGGATTTTCGTTCTTAAGTAAATTATGTAACATAGCTTGTTTATACAAATTGGTTGCTGAAACCAACTAAAATTAAGCCTTTATGTAAATCGTTAACAAACAATAATCTAAGACCTGGGCACATTTTACAGTTAATTTAGAAAGTTTTCAGATTAAACATAATAAACATTTAAATATATTCTTTAAATTTTAAGCTTAAACTTACCTGCAAGTTTAAAAAAAATCACAATTTTTGTCAAAATTTTAAATAATTAATTTTTTAATGTTTGTATTGTCGACAGGTTTAGCTATATAAATAATATTCGGAAAGCAAAAAAATGAAATCAAAATTTTGGTTAAATTCTTAGTATTCTTAGGTATCTACGAATTCATGTTTAGCTTAAGATTAATCATCGTTAATTGAGACAGTCAAAATTTTCTGGTAAGTTATTAAATTAAATTTAAAATACAGTCGAGTCCAACTTATTTCAGCCTATTTGGGATAAAAATGAAATGTGACTTAACTGGAATCGATTTGAATTAAAAGTTACCCTTTGGGCTTAACCTCTCCAGTGACTTAGTGACTAAGTGTGTGGTGATATAGGTGGGACTCGACTGTAATAGCGATAGAGAACCAAACGAGTTCAAGTGGTTTTTTTATTGTTCAATTTTAAAATATAAAAATACGCAGATCACGTTTTTGTGAGAGTTTTGTTTTAAGTTGGTGAAATAATTCAAAACATTTGAAAATAAATAAGTTAAATTGGTTTTCTTTTTAAAAAAAGTACGATTCTAGAATTTCTAATACATCTTTGAGGCATATTATAAAAAGAAACATAAAATTAAACTGCAGGTAATAATCTTAAGGGTATTTTTCGGTCAAAAAATCCGTTTTTATCAAATTTTTTTATACTTTGTTTTATTGAAAGAATAAATGTTATTAAGGCGTTCGAAACAAATAAACACTGACAAAGAAAGGTTTAAAAAAAAAAACAAAAAAAAGAAAAAAAATAGTCAAAATTAGTCCCATATTAATTGAAATCTTATAAATCTTTTAAATTTTCAATATTTAAATATTTGACTTTTTATATTTTCTACACAAATCTAATATTTTTGTATTTTATTAAATTATATTTTAAAAGAATTTTCAAAATATTTGACTAAAATCATATCAAATTCTTTATTTTTTGGAGCTTTTTCATTTTGCAGTTAAGTTAAGTCTTAAAATATTTTCCTTACTTATCGTCACTTTGAAAATAATTATTGATTTTAAGTTTTCTGAATGAAATATTCAAGTTGCCATAGAAACCCGCTTAAGTTAAATCCTAAAACATAGCTATTTGCATTTTTAATACCTATTATGAAAATATGGAAAAATAAAAGATGAGATTTAATATTTTCAAATAACATTGCATAATTTGTTTAAGTTTTATTTTTAATTTTTACTTTGATTTTTTTCTTTTTAAAAAAGAATATATCCGAGAAATTAAGTATTTTTTCTTCTAATGACTTCCCTCTAAAATTCTAAGAAATCATTATTTAACACAAAATTTGTTAAATCGATAATTTTTTAAGTTGCCTTTTAACTGAAATTTTTATTTTTGATTTTTTAATCTGAATTATGAACGAATAGACTTAACTTTGACTGTAAACCCCTTAGTTAAGTTTCGGAAAGATGGCCTTTGACTTAAAAAAATTTTTCACATTTAATTTTTAGAATTAAAGGTTTTGTAAATCCAAAATCACCTTGTGTCTATAGAATCAAGTAATTCTTGATAGCTCTTAATCAAAATAATCAAACAATTTTTTGAGTGTTTATTTATTTTTTATTTGAAAACGATTTTTTAAAAACAATTAATTTTTTAGATTTTTTTCAAAAATGTTGTAAAAAAATTAATTTGTTTTTGTTTTTGATTTTAAGCTAAAATTTTATTATTGATTTAATAAAAAAAAAATAATTAAGCACATAATTGAAAAACACGTTCCAAAACATGCCGATCAAAGCATCAAAAAAAGTGGACGAAACATCTCAAAATCTACCAAGTCTAATTCATGAGGCCAAAAAAAGTACTTCGGGTGATGCTGAGAAATTCAAAATAGAAGGTGGTGAGCAACAAATTATAGTAAGTATCATGGAAACTTATCAATTTAATTTTGTCTAAAGATGTAAGATTATTTGCTTTAACTTTTATTTTGTTTAACTTTAGCAAATATTTTCAGTTAGAAGTCTCAAATTTTTTCCAAAATAACTAAAAATTCCGCCATAGTTAGCTAAAAAGAATTTCAATTCCCTAATTTTAACTTCCTCAAATTACACTAGCGAGAATATTGTTTGAGCTTTTAGCTTAGCAATAACTAAAAGTTTATTTTTCTCAAGTTTTCTTTGAAATAAGAAAAATCAAAACTCAAAATTGTTTCAAGTTATTTAAAAGCTTCGATGGAATCTTAATTTTTAATGAACATTTCTTTTTCAAGTTTTATAAATCGTCAACAAGTTATGTTTTTATATTTATAAACCATTTACTTTTTTTTTAGAGAAGCAATTTGTTAAAACAAAATATTTAAAATTTCATTAACTTGATCTAATAAAGAAAATTTATGTAAAATCATTTTATCCACAAGCACGTTCTCCAGATCTTTCCAAACAGTTAAACAAAATATTTTTATTTGTTTGTTGTTGTTGTTGTCGTTCATTTTGGACGAACTTTTTAATTAATAATTCATACTAGGTTGATTACTAGTAAAGTATAAAGCTAATTATATTCTTATACGATTTCTTAGCTTATATTCAAAAGAAATTAAAATACTTGAAAACAAATTTTAATTAAGTTTTTTTTTTCTTTTTAGTCAAGATTTTAATAAACAAAAGGTTTCTATTCGATTATATTGCAAGTTTTTTTAATTAACTAAAATAATTTTGGAATAGGTTTTGTTCTTTTTTTTCTGTTGAGATTATTTTCTAAACAAAATTAGCAACATTCTTGTCCAACATGAGATTCCATTAAGATTTTTAATTTGGCAATCACTAAATCAAATTTTATTCGATCCTCATCAACGTAATATCATAAAATGCAGCTTAAATTTCAAGATATACCAATAAAGGTACATTTTTTCCTTCTAGGATATTATGTGTATTTAGACTAAAATTTCAACAAGCTTTTCTAGTCTAACAAGCAAAATGTAATGACTTTTTTTTCAAAGGTTGCATGTCGTATTCGGCCCCTTACAGAAGAAGAAATACTCGAAGGCTCGTCATTAATTGGTCACAAAATAGCAGATGATAACATGATTGTACTTATGGATCCTATGGAGGATCCAGATGATATTTTAAGGGCAAATCGTTCCCGAGAGAAACAATTTGTTTTTGACATGGTTTTTGATGCCAAGTCATCGCAAGTAAAATAAACTTTTTATTATAAAATAAAAAATTTTTTTAAAATGAATTTTCTTTAAAAAAAAACAGCAAGACGTTTTCGAAAAAACAACAAAAAATCTTTTGCCAGGTGTTTTAAATGGTTATAATGCAACTGTTTTCGCATATGGTGCAACAGGTGCTGGTAAAACGTACACTATGTTGGGCACTGAACAAGAACCCGGTATTATGTTTCGAACTTTGCATGAATTATTTATTGAAATTTCAAAGACAAGCGACAATTTAATGTATCAAGTTTCGATGAGCTATTTAGAAATATACAATGAATTAATAAGAGATCTTCTTAACCCATCAAATGGATTTCTGGAATTACGTGAAGATGCAAAGGGTGGTGTTCAAGTTGCAGGCATTTCTGAGCTTGTTGCTGAAACGCCTGAAGAAGTCATGTACATGTTACATAAAGGAAACAAAGAACGAACCCAAGAGCCTACTAAAGCTAATAAAACATCATCTAGGTCTCATGCTGTTTTACAAGTAAATATTAAGCAGAGAGACAAGGTTAGAGCTCATTCGCAAGAAATTCGATTGGGTAAATTATACATGATTGATTTAGCTGGTTCAGAAAGGGCTGCTCAAACTCAAAACACAGGTAAACGCATGGTCGAAGGCGCACATATTAATCGAAGTTTACTTGCACTCGGTAATTGCATAAATGCTTTAAGTGAAAAAGGCAGTTCAAAATATGTGAACTACCGCGATAGCAAATTGACAAGAATTTTAAAAGACTCTTTGGGTGGAAATTCAAAAACAGTCATGATAGCACATATTAGTCCTGCATCTATTCACTTTGAAGAATCAAGAAACACACTAGTCTATGCCGACAGGGCTAAATACATAAGAACTAAACTAAGACGTAATGTTATAGATGTTTCTTATCACATTAGTCAGTATCAACAGATAATTCAAGAATTAGCTCAAGAAATCGCCATTTTGAAGGATCAACGATATGATTTAGAGTCGAGAGTATCTCATCTAGATCCAAAACTAGTTAACAGTAATATTGGTCTAAATCAACTAACAAGTGCAAGTGAAGAAAAATCAAAAATAGAGGAACATTTAAAGCTTAGAGAATCGTTATTGCAAGCTTTTAAACAACAAATTAAGCTTAGAAAAAATGTTCTCGTACTCGATAATGCAATTATGGACCTAAGTATCGAAGTCGAACGTCATAACAAAATTATTGAAAAGTGAGATTAATTTAAAAATTTAAATTCAATTTTTATTCGTTTAATTTTTTTATTTTAATTCAAGTTGGGAATCGAGAAAAAACTCAAGCAAATCAGAAATACCTGAAGAAGTTGTAAACTCTCGTGAAGAGTTAAAAGTTGTCGAGCAAGATCGCGATGAACTTGAAACAAAACGCAGTGATGTTTTTAAAGAACTTGAACAAATTCGCTCTAGAACTAAAAAATTACGCGATCAAGCAACAAAAAAGCTAACCAATCATGAACAAAAAGAAATACTTGGTTTACTCTTGAAAAATTTTGAATTCGAAATGAAAAATATCGAAATGCAAGCAAATTTGTTTAAACGTGATTTTAAAATAAGAGAACAAGACATGGTTATTTTACGTCTTGAGCAACATCGTTCACTTTGCGATACCTTAATTCATCAACAAAGACGTTTAATTATTGACAATAATTTGACTATGCCTCAAGATTTAGACGAATTGTTTACTTTATATACTCGAGACATAAATGACGGTCAACTTATGAAAGATATTAATGGAATTCGATCGTCTTCGAACTCTTCACTTGTAAATACTTCCCCAAAACCGTCAGCAAATGCTTTTTTAACTCAAATTCAAGAAGAGAGCAATGATTATTTTTCTTTAACTCCAACAGATGGATTCAAAAATTCAATTGGTTCAAATTATTCACTTGCCAATTCTAATCCTTGGTCGCGTAAAGATAATGAACTCTTTCAAAAAAATAATAAACTAAATAAGAACAGAAGATCTTCCAAAGACCAAAATATGAACAATGGTCCATATTTATCTAGTAATGGAAATGGAGGACTTGTTTCAATAGGTCCACAAATACCCATGAGTAACAAAAAAAATCTATCCAACATAAGTACGAGTACAAATGAAAGCAACAATATGGAAATAATTGTTGAAAATGCTGGTGTTAACAAACAATCAATAAAAACAAATGGAATTAAAACAAATAAACTAGCTAATAATGTTGAACCACCTGGTCATATTGAATCGCCAAGCTTTAAGAATAGTGAAGATGCAAAACGACTTACTCAAGGCATAGCAGCCAAAGCTGCTCAACGCAAAGCATACCAACACCATCGAGATCTAATGCAAGAACTTGGTCAACAAGAAAGCAGTGATTATTCAACATATGTTCCAAGTTCAAGTATGTACAACCAAAATTTAAATAGCTTAACACCAAGTCGTTTGGCAAAACACGATCAGGCTTATAATAATGTTACTCCAAATGATGATTTGTATTTTGAGAAAAAAAATAGTTTCATGACTGACACAAGCAATAGAACAAAAAAACAAGTAAAAATAAAAGATATTGTTGAGTTTAAACTACCTGATGAGAACAATATCAAAAACAACAACAAAGATGATAAAATAATTCGAAGAAATAGTTTTGAATCGCCTAATTTTTTGAAGTATCAAAACGGTAATTTTTTTTCATTTTTGTCAAGAAACAAAATCATTTATTTAAAAAATTTTAATTTTGAATAGGTGAAGACAAAAAACTGAAAAATGGAAAAAAGCTTAGCAATGAAGCCAAACAAACAAAATGTATTTTTTTTTTATTTTTTTGTTTTTGTGTCTCAAAATTAAATTTAATTTGATTTGTTTAAGCTTTTAATAATCATTCTAAAAAGAAATTAAATGGTAACTCGTATAGTTTGAATAATGTAAATAACGTTTCGAATGTGAGTAGTCGAAGCAATGGAAGCAATCTTACTAGCATTTCACAAAATTCAACTACAAAATCAAATCAATCTAAAGAAAAAATATCACCATCAATTCCAAATTATTCGAAGAGTGTTAATTTATCGTTAGCAGGTACATCAGTTCTCAAAAACTGAACTCTTCTTATTCAAATCAATAATAAAATAATAACTAGTTGAAAATAATGTAATTAGGATTTATAAAATCAAAAAATTTTTTTTGTTATTTCTCTTATTTTTTCTAATTTTTTTTTAATAAAATTTTATTTTTATTACTCCTTTGAGATCTTTTTGAAGAAATAAAATTGAATACCCATATTAGTTAAGATATAAGAAACACTCTCCGGGTATAATAAATACATTTTTAATAATTCTTACGCTAATTTTTTAATAATAAATTTTGGCATTCAGTAAAAATTCGGCTTAACTATAATTGGAAGCTTCCCTATTATTAAGTGATTCAAATTTTTTTACCATATTTGTTATTTATACAACCCTGGTCATTCAAAACTCCTAAAAACGAACCTTCGTCAGCCTTCATGAACGTTCATTTTTGGAATTTCTGAATGACCAGGGTTATATGTGACAATTAGTACAGTTCTGGTCGTTCAAGAATTAACTCTGCGAACGTTCATGAATGTTCATGTCGTGACGATTCGTAGCCATTCGCCTTTTTTTAAAAAAAATTTTCCAGAGCGTAAGCGAGTTAATTCGTGAACGACCAGAACAGACACTATGACAGATTTGTCATAGTGCTATCATATTATTCATAGTCATCTTTATTTGCCATATTCTTTTTAAAACATGAAAAAAATAAAATTAGAGGGTACTAAAAAACTATTAAATAGCAAGTTTCTAATCAGTAAATATGTAAATTTCATGGAATCGACTCGGCTTCTACTTGTTGTAAACTTTGCTTTTCGTACTTTGCACAATATTTCATTGTCTTTTGATAAACATAAAAGCTTAAACCATTTTATGAAATACGGAATATCTCAAGTGTTCTATATGACTTTTACAGATGTTCAAGTTTTTATCGCTTTGATTGTTTTTCTTAATCAAATTCTACAAAAGGATGCAGTTAATTGATTAACACTCAAAGGACCGGTGTGTCAAATCTGACACTCTTTAGGCTCTGAATCAATTATTAGCCTTAAAATATATTTTAAGAATAATAAAAACAGAACAGAACCTTAGAGACATTAATACAGCTATGACAAGCCTGCATGTACCAAGTCATAAAATGAGAAAAATTTTAAAAAGAGATGAATCTTTTTAATCCATTACATTATATGCAAGGATAGAAAAAAAAGTTATATCTAGTAATTCAGGCATTTTTAGTTGTCAATGAGAATATGAAATTGAAATGAAAAATTTCGATTAAATTTTTTTATTTCTTAAGAAAATAAATTCACAAAAATAATTTACAAATAATAATTAAAAAAAATCACTGAAAACTAAAAACCAAAGGAAAATTTAAAAGAAAAAAAACACACACTTATAAAAATTGAAATATAAACTGATTAAAACATTGTTTTCTTTTGGTCAAGGTTTATTCATCTTATATTTCTTAATTTCGTCGACTCAGAAAATAGTGAATTTACCAATACCAAAAACATTTGAATTTGATTCTTTTTTTTAGCAAAAAAAAATTAAATTTTACTTTAAATGACCGGAAATACTTCTTTGTTTTTTTATCGAATGAAAAACTCATGATTGTTTGAAACTAAATTTGTTGAAATAAAATCATTCGGATTAAAATTAACCGGTATCGAATCGTCCAAAAAATTTTCAAATATTTCGAAATTAAAATTTTCAAATTCATTCTCAAAATTAGAAATTTCTAAACATTTTGATTCATCAACATTTAAAATCGGTACTTCTATTAAATTATTGGTAATATCATCGATTATTTGATCTATTTTTTCAAAATTCTCCAAATCGAACGAAAGTGTGTCTTTTTCTTCAATAAATTGGTTCAAATTTTCTTGATGATTTTTTTTCCCATCAATTTGGTAATCAATGGAATAATTAGTGCTAAATTCACTTTGGCTGAATTCATCTCTGTTGTATTCGCTTTGAACGCTTGCAAACGATTGAGCTGAATTTTCCGATTTTGAATCAACTTCAATAATTTGATAAGTTTCAAAATTGTTATTCGAGCTCTTGGGTGATTGACCAAAGAGATTTGATTTTGAACTCGTGGATGAACTTGCTTGGCCACGTCGGTCTTCATTTTTATCGTGTTGCTTTTTCTCAAGTTCTGATTCAGGCTTACGTACATCAAAAAAGCTAATATTAAATTCTGACACATTTGTTGTTGAAGCAGTTTCTGCGGCAGAGAAACTCGAGAGACAGATACTGCTGATCCGGCTACTTCAACACAAACATTGTCTTCTTCTAATTTTCGCTTTTTAGATGAATTTTGTTGTGAAACTTGATTTTCTTGTTTGTACTTTAATAATTTTCTATTCTCATCAATTAAAATTTGTGCCTTTTCTTTTAAAAGTGCATTTTCTTTTTTTAATTTTTCATTTTGATCTTTTAAAAGTTCAACTGTTTTCTCCAAATCTTCCATTTTGGCTTTCTTACGATCTCTAGCGCTTTGAGCGGCCACTCGATTTTTCAATTTTCTTCTCATCATTTTCTCATCTGGTGTCAAATGGGTTAAACGTTGTCTCTTTTTAATAGGCTTTGTTTCATCGTGTTGTTTAGTTTCTGAATCAAGCGCTTCATACGAATCCATTGAATCATCATTATCGTCATAACCTATGTTTAAAACAGAGTTATCTGAAGATTGTGATGATTCTGTTTCAATTGATAGGTTCATTTTGGTAGGCTTTAAAATAGTTGATGGATCGATTTGAATTCGTTTACCATCTTTCAAACAAACAAGCATCATTTTGTGTCGATAAATTTTCTCAACTTTCTATTCAAAATAAATCGTCAATTAAATAAAATATCGTAGTAAACTTATGCTTGAGTTGACTTTGTATAATTGGTTAAATTGGCTATATCATGACTTAACTCGTTGAATTACAAACACGTATCTATATGAAATTTCTAAAATCGAAAAACATTTTTATAGATGAAATTTTGAAATCAAAATTTTCATTAGAATGAGTAAAATGTTTATGGAATATTTCAAATTTTTAACATAAATAATTCGACGTGTTTTAATTTGATTGGTTTAAAATTTAAAATTATTCATTTTAGTTTTAATGCTTACGTGTTTTTTAATTACGCGTTAAAAATAATTTTTCAACAGAGCAAGGTTTATAATCTAAAATTATCGGATGCTTTTAATAAATTTTAGATTTTTATTCTTTATTTTTGATGATATTATTCCCTATTCAGTATCCTCTCGTTAATCCAACCAATTTGATTGAGAATTTCTTTTGGTCTAAATAGACCCGTGTGTTGAATTAAATTTTGACCAGGTTTGAACCTAGATTAAACTTTAAATATCGGAATCGGCTAAATAAGAGTAACGATAAAGATTTTCTTGTAATTATAAAAGCATGCATAAGTAGTGAATTATGCATTTCTAGAAATGAGGTCTTTCCTTTTGCAAAATATTTTTGACATCTCCATACAGTGTTGTTCATTCACGAATTTAACGAGCGTTCATGCGACAGTTTAACTGGAAAATTTAAAATAAATTTAAAAACTCATCCAAAATTCTTGTAAAATTGTTGACATTTTCTATTTCTTCTATTGAGATTGGGATTTTGATTCCATTTATCAAAGACTCTATTTGTCAAAAATTTATGTATTTGAGAGCAGTTCCGCACTATTTCTCTCACTGACTTCTCAGCTTCATATTTCGATAGGCATGTATGCTGATATTTGACAATCTGATCTCCAAGATTTCGACGTTCGTTTTGATTCGTATGGCTTGTGACTGATACTTCTTATTAACTTGATTGCTCTTCATTGTACTCCCTTCAAAGCATATGTGTCTTGCTTTAGATATGGATGCCACACTATTGCCATATTCTAAATTGGTCTCATCAATGAAGTATACAGAACCCTATAAGATTTTTTGTTATCATAATTAAATTAGTTTTTTTAACATAACTAATGTTCTTTTGGCTGTGTTTACCGATTAATTTACTTGGTTCTACCATTTTAAGTCATTGCTAATATGTAAACCAAGATCTTTCTCTAAATGAGTCAATGCCAGTTGATATCTAAGGTCAATTTTTTGGATTGAATGTCGAAATTTTGATTTGCTCTTCCGAGATTTAAGCCCATACTCCATTTTTTGGTCTATTCTGCAAGTGCATCTAGGTCTTTTTAAAGGCTGACACTCGAATCTGTCGATTTAATTATTTCAATTAGCATAACATCATCTGCGAATACTAAGTTTGCACTGTCGTTAATGTAGAGAGTAAACAGTATTGGTCCCAAAACTGAACACTGGGGCACTCCACTTGTCACAGGATGAGGTGTACATTTTTGTGCAACGTTTGCTAACTTCCACATACATTAAAATATTATTGATATCGGAAACGATATTGCTCTAGCACAGCACTTCAAAAAGTTCGGATTCATTCCATCTGGACCAGTGGATTTATCCGATTTCAGATCACCGAGTAATTTAGCAACTTTTGGTTGGCTAAAACAGTTACACCGATTTCAAAATTATTTTGTGTTGATGATTCAAGCTCGGATTCGTTTGAATAGACAGAACTGAAGTAACTATTAAGATTTGTTGCTATTTTTGACGAATCTGTAATAAAAGATAAATCAATTTTCAAGTTTTGTACACCTCCACGTATCTTTGACTTGTTGCAGTGAAAGCCACACCAAATATTTGGTGTTGGGTGTAGGTGTAGGTGTAGCGCTACACCTACGCCTACACCTACACCAATTTTTTAAAAAAAGACAAAAAAGGTGTATTTGGTGTAGGTGTATGGTGTAGGTTTAGAACTACACCTTTTAAATACACCAAAAAATTAGGTGTATGCACTGAATAATTTTGTTTATCAAAAGATGTGAAGAATTCAAAAAAATAATATACGAATTTAGTCAAGAAATAAGTTGAGGAAATCGGGTCATGTTAAAATTTTTTCTCAATTTTCTTTTTTTAATTGACTCTTAGGGAATCGTTATAAAAAGTGTGCTTTTAAATATTCCAAGGAAAGAAGGGTGCAGCCACATTCAGCAAAATCTGCTGCATCTACTGGAGAGGTCTGCATAAATTCTATATGCAAATAAAATTTCGAATTTAAAAAATAAATTTTTCAATGGCGTGCCATTTTGCAGAGTATTTAATTTAAAATTATGCAAAATTGAACGCCATTGAAAGATTTATTTTTAAATGTGGAATTTTTATCAAATCTTCTTCTCTTATAACACTTCATTAAAAACTCTTTGAGGTTTATCACATTTTTTATGGCTCTATCATAGAACCATTTGCTCCTTGCATGTCAACTTTAGGGAAGTGATTTAAATTAAGGTTGGCTAGACATATTTTATTCAGAGTGTTAAAGATATTGCCCTAGAAAAAAATTTTGTAGAAATTACTAAAATTATCGTAAGAAAAGTTAGAAAATGTAAAAATAATTAAGCATACATATGAAAGCAGAATGATAGATGTACAAAAACTGACCCAATTATTTTAACTTGCTTTAATTCGGCAAATCAATTGAAATTCTTAAATTTTGTTTCGTTTTTTAAACACTTGAAAATTACTAACAATTTTTAGTTTGAGCTAACTGATTTCTAGAAATCAACTGATTGTGTTGACACTTTGTTTCTGCATGATTTAAAAATTGTCTTAAATAGGAATAATCATCTTTGAACTTTACATACTCTCCTTTAGATCTTCGTTTTTGAATCCACCAGACTTAGTCAATATTTTAAGAAAACCGATATTAAAGTTTAATACTAAACTATACTTTTGAAGAAATTTTTACATCTTTGAAATCAATATTTACTTTTTTTCCTATGTCTAAAGAATCTTTTTATCATTATAGCAAAATTAGGGAAAAAAGTTTAATAACAGATATATTTACCCATAAATTTTAAGATATTGTGTAGGTATGGGTTACCCAACTCATACCCAAACTTATAATCCAAAATTTCTAGGTAACCCAAAAAATATGAGTATTTTGGGTTTTTTAGTTTTTTTTTCGACAAAAATTGGGTTTTGGGTATATAAACCGACATTTTGATTGGGTAGTTCTTACTTACCCAATTTTTTAAAATTAATGAGATTAAAAGTCTGATTACACCTAATTTTTTAACTCCATTACACCTAATTTTCAGGTGTATTCAAAAGGTGTAACGATAAACCTACACCCAACACCTACACCAACTACACCTTTTTAAAGTTTTTTATTGGAATTGGTGTAGGTGTAAGGTGTAGGTGTAGCGCTACACCTACACCTTACACCTACACCCGAAATTTGGGTGTAGCTTTCACTGGACTTGTTGTTAATGTAATTGTAAATAAATTTTGACTCTCTTTTTGCTTTTTCGACAAGCAAATTTCTGACGATTTTATTTCCTTAGAGAGATTATTACGAATAGTTTTGTATTACGATAAAAGTTTTTTTCTTTCCAATTCTTTTTTGACACCCGATACCATAAGCACTTTTCAAGTTTGATTCAACGTTTAACTTCCCTTTTAACCACCGTTGACTTTTTTAGTGTTATGTGTGTACTTTCTTGCTTTTATGAATATTGTATATAAATTTTGACGAATCTCAACTAGTCTGGTGTATTGATCTTTAAGTTCGATTTCCCAATCGACCGATTCCAAGAACGAATTTATTTTTTATAATTGGCTCATTGGAAATTATATTTTGTTGAGGAAAACGATTTTCCAGCTAGACGGATTTTAATTTTAAAGACCACTCAAGAACTGAGTGACAACACTTTAGTTTACCCAAAGGTACCACTGAGAAGACTTCGTCTATCCTTTTGTCCGATTCAGTAATTACCGGATCTAAGCTGTTAGCGAACTTTTAACAGGAAAAGTTTGAAAAAAATGTTTTCTAAACGTTCTGGAGTTTAATTGGACAAGAAAGATCAACTAATATTGATTTGTTAAATATTCAACCTGAAGAAGCCGATTTTTTTTTCTAACAAAAACTTCAATTCTTACTGCTCTCTTGTATCTTGACAAAAATAATCAATTTTTGCATAATTTTTTCGTTTAAAATATGTTTTCCTAAGCCCCTACTCTAATTAAAGTGCTTAATTTAGTTCTTAATCTTGGGTTTTTTTAAGGTCGAAAATGAGCTAAAAGTATTTGATATTAATAAAACAACGGTTTGTAGCTTAGGATCTCTGACATCGTTTTGAGGCTCGCTTTTTATATTACCTCACTTCTATCATATTGATGGCTTACCGTACCTGTACCGTACTGAACCGTTCTCAAAACGTACCCGAACCGTACAGTACCCTTACCCTTACTCGTAGTAAAAAATCGCAAATCATCCATAAAAAATTTAGAGAATTTTTAGTAAGGGTTTGCCATTAATTCGGTCGAAGTGCAGTATGTCTTTTCAATCATTAGATATTGGCTTTAAAAAATAAACAAATTTTGATTGATGGTCAATTTTCAAATCTGAGTACTCGGAGAAGGTGATATTTGACAAACTAAATCCTGGGTATTCTTACGTAATTTTGCGTAAGAACACCCTGGCCTATCAAGTCGGTTTTTCAAAAAAAACTAAAATGAAAACTCGATTATGGAATCCTAAGTGCCCTTTGAATTATTTTATTTAGTTGAACTTGATGAACTATTTTTTGTTCATCAAGTTCAACTGATTAATTTTTCATTCTATTAATCGAAGAAGATACTTTTGTTTTTGTTCTACAAAGAAGGATGTTAGTGTCTGAAAAGGACTTGGAGGAGTGTTTTTCCAAGATAAAACCTGTTGAAATTGTTCACTTCAAAGAACCAGTTTATTCAACGAAAAAAGCCTTCTTAAATATTTGGCGATAACGGAACAGCTTAAATCCAAGAAAAAAAACGAAGATATATTTAATGCATGAATTAACTATAAAATTCTTATGGAGAACCATTTTAGAAAAACTGTGATGAGCAGTATCGCAGGATAATAATAAATTTTTTGTTCAGATATTTTAAAAGAGCCCCCATATACAGTGGTGCTATGATATTTGTATTTTACTAAATTTTACGTAAACTATTGTAAATTTACATTTTTTTACGTAAAATCAGGTAAATTTACGTAATTTTACCAAAGTAAAAAGTGGTAAATTGACTAATTTTGACTTAAAAAATGATAATTTTACGTAAATTTACGTAAATTTTTTTTGTCAAAAATTTTTAAATTTTTTAAATTTTTTTTTTCAAAAAAAATTTTGACAAATTTTAAAATAATTGTTGATAAAATCTTAATATTTAAGTCTCTAAGAAAAAAATCGATATTTACTGATACATTAGCCTTTATACTCCCAACTAAAAAAGCCATTTCTACTTCAATTTTTTTTTTTCGATTTAAGTCACTTAAAGACTAACAAAGGGTCGAAAAATTTTTTTGGGCATTTTGATATCTACCAAATTTTACGTAAATTTACGTAAAATTATCATTTTTTACGTCAAAATTAGTCAATTTACCACTTTTTACTTTGGTAAAATTACGTAAATTTACCTGATTTTACGTAAAAAAATGTAAATTTACAATAGTTTACGTAAAATTTAGTAAAATACAAATATCATAGCACCACTGTAAGAGGCTAGTAATATTTAAAAAAAGGTAAAAATTTAATTGAGACATTGAATACAAAAAATTTATATTAACATTATTATTTATTTTATTACTAGTTTACCCGCTCCGCAACAATTGCGGAGATAATAATTATTAAGTTTGTTTACGTTTTTTGAGTAAAAAAACAATATTCTTTTAGTATAAGATATAAGTTATACTTATTGGTATAAGCTAAAGCTTATAAATTTTTAAATTACTTAAATTGGTAGAAAAAAGATGAGAGTGAAAAGAGAATTTAATTTTGGGGTACTGAATTAAGCCTCAATAACTTTGACTGTAAAAAAACCTCTTTTTTTAAAAAAAATTTTATTTTCGATTAAAAGTTTTTTGATTTTTTACTTCTGAATCTACATAAGATAAATGTATTAAAAATTTTGACCCGAATCAGCAATCTTTTTTTCAGCTTTCTTTCGTCGGAATATTGACCATGATCTTGTCCTATTTAAACCTTCCTTCGCTTCATCCACCTAAGAGTTCTCATAAATCCACTTTTAAAGACAACAATGTCGTTCACTAAAGCGGAAAAATTAATTTTTTTTTTATGCCAAAATTAGCTTTTATTATCTCAAAATAAAATTAAAAGGTTAAAAAATAAAATAAGTTAAAATTTTATCATAATAAGAAGATGGACAGTGTACAACAAAACTTGGCTCTTTCTTATCACATGCTAAATGAACATACTGTTTAGATCTCGATTGTCCATGTGAGATTGGGATTAAGTAACTCCGAGGATTATTCTATAATTATTTCGCCTAATCTCGACGCAAGCTCTTCTTTATATCCATGATTCACATGCAAATCAAAAAAAGATATTCAGAAAAATCAGATTCTTAGTTACCCAACTCGGTCGACGTCCTTCTCCTGCGTGAGTAATCGAACCTACCCTGCGTTTATGTTGTATACTTCAGTAGCTTTTGAGATCTATTATATTCACTCTCTAAAAGAAAAATGCAGTCTGCGGAATTCAGATCAGAGGCTTTTCTTTCTTGTCTATTAGATTTATAAATGGAGTGAAAACGTAGCCTTGTAGCACTCTTGTAATACTATGGTAGTCAAATAGAAGTTAATCCTGTTCTTCGAAAAACACTTGACATGCTTATTTTCGTACAAAAGACGGTTTTGGCCGACAATCTTTTTTGGTAAACTCGCAAATTCAGTAAATTCTTGATTCATAATTATGTATTCATAGCATTGATTTTTTTTACTGAAAGAGAAGAGACGTTTAAATGGGCAAATATATTTTTTTTAATTTTTGTGCTTTCATACTGAAAATTTAAATAATGAGATATTTATTTTTGAATGCCTCAAGTACATCGAAAACTGAACATTTTAACGACATCTTTATTTTAAAGCATTTAAGGTTAAGCTCTTTTATTTTAATAAAAGAAATGATTTATTGGATAAAAAATTAAAAATTAATTAATTAAACTTACGTTAAGTAACGTAACTTTAAAATATGTATTTTAAGCATTCTCATTGGTTACTTAACTTTAGCTAATTTTAATTTTATTAGCGGACTCTCCTTTAATATATATAGATTATTAATTGAATAAAATTTTATTTTTTTTTACAAGTTTTATCATAAAATTTAGAGATTAAATAATTGAAAGAAAAAAAAACAAAAAAATATATCTTTGAATGGATTTTTAAATTTGTGGCGACAAAGTTCGAGCCGTATCAACACCTGAGTCATAAACTAATTTTTCTTTTATAAAATTATGATGAGACTCAATTTTCCTACAAAAACTTGAATTTGATTTTTCTTGATGTAATTCGTTTGTATTTGTCGAACATGCGTCCATTTCAGTTGCATTTAATTCATTTCTAAATTTGTTATTGAAACCAACTAATTCATTGTTACTTGAATCAATACTATTTTGGTCTGTTAGAGATGATGTATCAAAACATAAAATATAATCTTTCGATTGAGGCTTTATCAATTCAAGTTTTTCAATAGATGTAAAATTTGTTGTACTTGTTATATTATTTTGATTGCTATAAACATCCAATTTTAAATCACTTTTTGTTTTGTTAAACGTAAAATAATAAGAACCAAAATCTTTAACATTTTGAAGATTACTAGACGACGAACTAAATGAATAAACAAATGAGTTGGGTGTATTTGAGCCGTTGATTTTAAAATTGTTATTTGAAAAGCTCGAATCACTTTTCTCTAAATTAAAATCTTGTCGAGGCGTTGAAGTTCTTTTTGATTTTAATTGATCCGTATAACTCATGTCACAATTTACTTTGATTCGTCTTAAATGACTTTGGTTATTATTATTAGCTGAGTTTCTAAGTGATATATTTTTTTTTGAATTAATATGAATACTGTCTTCAAAATAAAAATCGTCTAAATTTAAGGTAATGTCGTTAAGAGACTCTGGTTTAGCCAAAGGCGCTTGATAACTCTCATTTTTTAAACTCGAATTTTCTGCTTTATCACTTTCAAATTTATTACTGTTTAAACTAAATCGTCTACTATTGCTATGACAAGAAAAATCCCATTCAGTTTTTGATTGTTCCAAAACAGCCATCATACATTTTATTAAATTATCTGGAAGATTATTTTGAATCGTGATGGGTAAAATTAACGTATTTTGATCCTGATCTATTTCGTTTGGAATAATTTGCTCGTTTTTTTTGCTAAGCGCATTATCATTTGACTCTTTATTATCCAATTGGCTCAAAGAATAGAATTTGTTATTTGTTTTTCGAGAATGTTCTCGAGCATTTTTTAATTCCCTTTTAGGTCGACACGATTGTGTAGGGTATTGAACTGATAAATTAACTTTTGAAACAGTCAAACCAAAACATACTGGATTATCATTAGAGCACGCTGAATTAGATATATTAGAGCTCTGTTGATTAGCAAAATTATTAATATTTTGAATAATATTTGATTTTAAAAAGCTTTTTGATTTTTTTTCATTCACTGGTGTATTTTGCCTTATTTTGGCTTCGTTATTTCCATTAGATGAACATTTGTAGCAGCACAATGTACTCAAAATTTTCCACTTAAAATGATAATTTTTAATTTAAACTATTTTTAATTAAAAATAATGTTTCGGAAGGACATTTTGATAATAACGGTCGAATTAACTTTAACCATTTGTTTTTCAAATTTATGTCTGTTTTTCTTCAAGTCCAAACATCGTATAGCATATAAAATCCTAAACTGGAAAATTTACCTTTACTAATTTTAGACTCCTACGACTGTGGTAAATAATCAAAATTTTTGTTTGTTGGTTCTGTAACACATCCAGAACTCACTTTAAGCCTGTTTATTCACTTATGTGACGACAACCTAAAAGTTTACAGAACTGAGCCTTTTCTAATAATCAAACTACTGGATTTCATTACGTATTTAACTCCCTAGATATCCCTAGATACAATTATGCTTTTTAGTCATAATAAAGAATCAATAATATTTACCTTTGTTTTATAACTTTTTGGATTACTTGTTGATGTAGAACTGTTTGTTTGAGTTGATTTGTTACAAATATTGTAGTTATTATTTAAACCAGTTTCTGATTTGTTTTTGACGAACAAACTAAACTTCATTACAGATTTTTAGAAATATTTTTAATAAAATTTTGTTTCCCTTTTATTGTCATTAAGTAAAATATTTCCAATCAATTTACCACCATATATAAGAATTATACAACAATTTATTTTTGCAACTTTGTCTTGTGAGTAAATTGGTTAAGTGATTTAGTTGCCTTAAAGATAACAAAAAAAAATACTCGAAAAATAGTAATAAAAAATAATGTCTTTATCTAGTTTAAGAAAAAATAAAAAAAAACTTGAGAAACAGTGCTTTAGCTTCGATTTACTAAAAACGAGCAATAATTTTTGCTACAAACTAAAAAAATCAGCAAAGGGGTCCCGCTAAAATGCAAACAACCATAATATTAACAATAATAGAGTATTTCCAAAAAATGTCAACTATAGAAATATATTTTAGATAAATTTTTAAGATTAGGTACAATCTCTATTTCATTTTATTAGACCTTTAAGAAAATAAATTATTTCCTAATCATAAGATTTTAGGAAATATTACATAAAAATATACAAAAGGAATAAAAAATAATACAAAAAAAAAACAGATAGATTTATTTTAATACAATTTTACGATGAATATTTTCAAAATTGAAAAAAAAAAGAATCGATTTTGTGACTAAATAGAAAATTTTGATGCTTCTATTGTCAGATTTTTGATTTAATTTTAAAATTTTGGACTTGTTTGCCTTAAATGATTATACTCGAAAATAAATTATTTTTTTTAAATATTCTATAACCAAAATACCTAATTAAACCTTTACTTCAAAACTACTGGTGAATTAGTCAACTACTTCCTTTTTTCCAATCCTGAACCATGATTTTTTTTCTAGTCATTTTTATAAAATACAATAAATATTGATTGTGTCATTTTCTTTTGTTGTAAATTTAATTCTCCTGATACTTTAAAGTCATATAGATCCATTCCTCAATTTCTTCAATTCAATTTAAAAAATAAGAAATTTCGTAAAAATGTCTTTTAAAATTTATAGAATAGTTTATGTGATCAAAAAAAAGTAATTAAAGTAATTTAGAAATAATTTAAATTTTGGTGCTAGTTAAAAAAAAAGAAATCAATCAAAATGACAAATAAATTTATTTTTAAAACAAATTTTTATTCGGTCGGCATTACAGATTTAGATTTAATAAATATCCTTTTCTCTCGTTAATTTCAAAAAATTAATAGATGTACTTAAAATTTTTAATTTTTGCATTTAAATCAACTATCTAAAGCGATATCATCCCTGGGCATTCATTTTTAATAGACTTCTTTATGAATAATTCAATGCTCCTTGATAAAAAATCTTGTGAAAGACAAATTATCTTTCCGAATCTAGTGCAGATAACCGAACGACTGAAAATTAATTTATTATCAATTTCTTTGTGACTGTATTTTATTTTGAAATTTTAAAAATAAAAATACAATTCTTAAAAATCTCATAAAAATTCTACAGAACACATTCTTCGAATAGGACATACTTTTCCCTTTATTATAATTTGAATTTGATGAAGCCAGACCCTAAAGTTGAACCATTTAAATACAGTCTAACCCCGTTAAACTGACCTTCGCTAACTGAGAATCCTGTCTTAATCGACATTTCTTAAATTCGCCGATGTAGTATCTTTCTATTGGATTCCATCTCAATAATCAGGCATTAATATAAATGGGATTCAACTTTAAACATTTAGAAAAAAGTTTTAATGTATTTAATTTAAACAATTTTTTCTTAGTTTGAGTTATGTTTTTTAAAATAATAAATAGAAAAACAAGAGAATTTGGATTTAAAAGTAGTTTTTATAAACTGTTTAAGAATTTTTTAAAATTCACTAATTTTCTTATGTAAGTGATATTTAAAAATTTGTTGACGATTAAATAAGTAAAAAAATTTAATTAAAACTCAAAAGAAAATCTCGTATAGATAATCTTTCAAAATTTAAACATTAAAACAAAAGATTTAGGAAATATATTTGTAATCCTTAAGAAATTCTCAACAAAATTAAATGACTTTTCCCATTAACATATAAATTTTCCTAATTGATATTCTTTTATTCTTGATAAATTTAAAAGGACCAGTGCAACCCTTAGTTTTTGTTTCGTATCGACAAATGTCTGATAGTTACGATGAACACAAACAACTTATGTATTTTGATAGACCTAAAAATTAAAAATAGAATAACAAACAAAAAAAAATCATAAAAAGGTTTTTCTTTTTAATTTTTTTTATAAAACTAATTAATTTAAAAAAAAAAGTATGATTAGGATATTTTTGCATTTTTTCGAACAAAAAGCTGTTAATTGCAACAATATTGAAAATGTTAATAAACAAAAATTGACTCTCTCTAAAAGCAGATAATTCATTGTTAGTGTGTCAATACCTTTCATAAAATGCAATATTGTAATAAATCATATTTTCTTTAGTGAATTGTAATTTTTCATTTTTTTCTTTTCTAGCCGTATTTCAGCAAGCGTTTATCTTTGTTTCGACTAAATTGAATTTTAAAAAAAAAGAAATAAATTATTATTGTTAATATTTTATTAATTCTTTTTCTAATTAAGCAGGCTATATCGTTTCGAACTGTCTCTGTAATTTTTTCAAATTAAAAACATCAAAAATTAAATAAAAGAAAGAGGCCAACGAATTCAAAATCTCTAACATTCAAAATTTAAGAAACTGAATTCTATTGAAACAGCCAAATTCTATTGAAAAAGCCAAAAAGAACACATGATAAGAAAACAGCTAATAATAATAATAGCAAAAGTCTTTTGATAAAATTAGATTATAAATGGATCGGTGTTGCTAAGCTCTTTTACGGAATTGTATAATTTTAAATATTTGATTTAGATTCAAAATTTTTTAATAATTTGAATTCTGTTTTTTGAATAAAAAGAAATAATATTTGCTTTAACATTGATTTAGATCTAAATTTAGATCGCTAATCCATAAAGCCAAAAAAAAAGAATGAAACACTTATTTTGTTTTTTATTTTAAAATTAATGGCTTCAAATGGAAAATAATTCCTTATATACATAAATATGCCACTGCTGTAATAAAATAAATTATACCTTGTATTTAAGTTTTTATTTAGTTTAAATAACAAAAAATAAAATATATTTTTGATTGTTAAGTAAAATCAATTTTAAAGATTTATTAATAATGAAAATAAAAGCTAAGCTTTAATAGGAAATATCGACAAAAAAGCAACCTTCAATTTTTGTGAAAATTTATTTTCTTAATTTTTGAAATTGAGCAAACACAAATTTTTTATTTAATTTTTCAATAAAAAAAAAAAAAATATTTTTTAATATTATGTAATTTTTTTGCTTTATTTTGTGTTTTAGTTACGTTTTTTGTTGTATTTATTAAAGTGAAACAAAATAATTATTTTTTTTTCACATACGCCAAGGTTTTTAATGAGAAAAATCCTTTAAAGAGCTTTAGGATATAGTGAAAAAAACTTGATATAATTCAATAAAGCTTTATCGTATCTTTGTAAAATCTATTAATCTTAGTTTTACAAGTTTTTTTTAAAAAATTACTCAATCAAAACTTGTAAATTTGATCATCCGATACGAAATTTGTATTAATCCATCAAACACGTTTACTTTTTTTTGGTCTTTATTTTAGAAATTAAAAAATTAAAAAAATTTTGAAATATCGATATTTTACTAGTGTTTCGAAAGTTCCGAAACCTACTATTGAGTCCTTAAAGTATCAGCACTCATTTTTTGACATGATCAAAGTGTTTTATCCATTGCGTTTGTGATTTACAAAAAAAAAGACAACATGAATGATATAGTAAAAGTTAAATTGCAAGAAGAACTAAATATACACAAGCAATTAAAAATTCATAAAAGTGTTTGAGCTAAACAAAAATTTTACAAATAAAGCATGCTTATAGCTATAAACAATCAAAGTATTAACATGACATTCAAATAAAACTATATTTTTTTTCATTGGAATTTTTGTTTCATTTGTCTTGATTTAAAATGCAAAACGAGTCAAAATATATTAAAATTACAATCTTGTTATCAATTTTACTTTCAGGTAATTATTATTTTAAGAAAAAGATTTAAAAAATTTTATTAAAATATGCCTTTTGTTTAGCTTGTACGACAGAAATTAAAAGTAAATTTTAAACTTGAAATTACATCATTGAATTGTTAAATAATCTTTTTTTATTGGAGAACAAGATATTTTAAAACGTACTAAAAGAATCGATTTTACAAACAATAACTTTGGATCAGGTACACATGTTAATAACAATGACGCCAACAACAATCCAACAATAACGAAAAATAATCTTCAAAATGGTATTTTTACAAGCGATAAGAAAATTGATATGGAATCTTTTGTCAAAAGCTTGCCTACAGGTTCTCAAATGAACATTGAGGATGGTTCATTGCTAATTACCATACCTGGTGGAGAACCGAACCAAATTAGAGTTCCTCTCCCAGATCAAATTCATGTGCGTAAAGTTCGAAATCATCGACGAAGATATTAGCCCAAAATTTGTTTCTTTTTCCATGTGTAAATAATCGAATATGTTCAAAAAAAGTTGCCATTTTAAACCTTTAATTTTTTTAATCAATTTTAATATAAAAGTTTGTCAATTTAAAATTTTTTTAAAAATAATTTTGAATCGGAATAAAATTTAAATGCTTATTAACTTTTGTTTTCAACTTTTTTTCATCCTAAATTTTACTTCAAAGCCCACGGTTCTTGTTTTTCATGAATTAACTGCCGGAGTTTTTTTCAAATCAAATCAGTTTTCTAAAATTACAATTAGTCATTCATATCAATTTTTATTCATTTGCCGTACATTCTCTTTCAATGTCCCATGTAACTAAATCTGAATACTCGGGTTTTAGCGGACTTTTTGATTGCTAATTATTTTTTCAATCAACCAGAAATTCAGCTAAAACCTGATTTAGTTACATGCAACAATTTACGGTAATTATTGCAAACACTCTCGAAAATAAATGGATTGATTAATTTCCATTCGAAATACAGCACTGAAAGATCAAGCGTTCATCATACATTGATGTTTGTTCGTTACGAAACGTCCAAAACAATGCAATAAATACAGCGAATATTTAAGATGATAATAAAGCTTAAATTTTTTAGATTGAAATTAAGTTGGAAATAGATGTTTATAATCTAAAAAGTTTTATCAGTCTTATTTTTTGCTGAAGTTCAATGCATACTGAGAAAAATATTTTGGCCAATAAATTGTATTTTATTTTAGAATTAAATTAATGGAGTTTGATCAAGTACAAATTTTAATAAGATTTATCAACTTTTTAAAATAGCAAAACTACCTTTTTTTTCATTTTTAAGATTTTTAGTCTATTCAGTTTTTACTTGTTTTTTTAAATTCAAATTTTTTTGAATCTTCAAGCTTTATTTTGAAATTTAACTGTATCAAAAAAGTCTTTTAATATCAAAATTCATCTCTAAGTTTAACAACAACAAAAAAATTCTAAAAGTATTGAGTTTTTATTTCAAAAGCTATAAAGCTTAAACAAAAAAAATTTCTTCTGTTCTTTATTCATAAAGTGGCTTGAAATTCAACATAGACTATGATTATAGCTCTAAAGCTTTAGAATTAGAAAACGTGATGCTTTTGTAAAGCTTAAATTATTGTTTTTGCTTTCACAAGTTTCTTTATAAAGCAATAGCTTCGTTCGAATTTTCTTTTTATTTTAAATTGAAATTTTTTTTCTTATAATTTAGAACGATAGAAAAAATGAATTTTAAGCTATCATTTCTATTTTGCTTACTAGCTGTCGGTTACTGCTTAGCTGACTCAGGTAAATTTATTTCTTGTTCGTTTAAGTCAATCGATTAAATTAATAAAACAATTTTCTAAAAAAGAAATCTCCAAATTGACCGAAAGAGATGGTGATAATGCCGCTGAAATCAAGAGATCTACTCTTGAAGATGAAACATTTGATGATATTTTCGCAGCTAAAAATAAAAAATCAATTCAAGAAGAAGGCGAAGTAGAGAAAAAATCAATGGACAATATGGTATCGGACGAAGAGACAACAGAAAAAAAATCGATCCAATCACCAAACAAAAAGAAAAGTATCAAGGAAATGATTGAGAAGCGCAAAGCTGCTTTGAAAATTAAAAAAGCCAATGTAATACTTTCTGTCTAACAAGACTTTGTTAAACATTGACTTCAAATTTTCAAATTTTATAAGGAAGTTAAAGAAGAGATTAGCGAATCATCAGAAGAACAAATTAAAAAGAAAGATGTTGAAAATCAAATTAACGAAGATACTGAAAATTTTGAAAATGGTGAAAAGAAACGAACAACTGGACAAGCCGAAAATCAATCAATCAAGAAAAAGAAAATGACCAAGTCTCAAGAAAACATAAAGAGAAAAATTGAGACTGAGAAATCCGACATGAAAAAGAAAATGGTTGAAGACGAAAATTTAGTTGAACAACGTGATGCTGAATCGAGGCCAATTAATGAAGAGAGAAAAAGAACAATTGATGTTGCTGGTGATAAACAAGAAATGAAGAAGAAAATGGTCGAAACTGGAGATGTTGAAGAACGTGACGCTGAATCAAGATCAGTTGATGAAAAGCCAAAAGCTAGAGAGATCATGAAAAAGAAAGACTCCGAATCTATGTCAAGTGTATTTGGTGAATCAGAAGAGACAATTGATGAGGACAAAAAAAGAACTGTTATTAGACCAAAGCAAGTTTTGAAGAAAAAAGTCCAAACTATGATGATGGAAGAACAAAAAAAAAGAACTCTTGCTGAAGAAAAGCCTGAAATCAAAAAGAAGATGGTCGAAAGCGATAATGTTGAACGACGTGATTCTGAATCAAGATCAGTTGACGAAGAAAAAAAGCGAACAGTTGAAGACAAAGAAGAAATGAAAAAGAAAATGATTGACTTAGAGGCTTTAGAGCAACGCAGAGTTGAAGCTAAAACAGAACAAATTGAAAAGAAAAGAAATCTTGTTCAAAAGCCAGAGATCAAGAAGAAAATGATTGAAAAAGAAAATATGGAACAACGTGAAGTTGATTCTGAAAACAAAAGAACCATCAATAACCAAGAAATAAAGAAGAAAATGATTGACTTAGAGGCTTTAGAGCAACGCAGAGTTGAAGCTAAAACAGAACAAATTGAAAAGAAAAGAAATCTTGTTCAAAAGCCAGAGATCAAGAAGAAAATGATTGAAAAAGAAAATATGGAACAACGTGAAGTTGATTCTGAAAACAAAAGAACCATCAATAACCAAGAAATGAAGAAGAAAATGGTCGAAACTGGAGATGTTGAAGAACGTGACGCTGAATCAAGATCAGTTGATGAAAAGCCAAAAGCTAGAGAGATCATGAAAAAGAAAGACTCCGAATCTATGTCAAGTGTATTTGGTGAATCAGAGAAAACAGTTGATGAGGAGAAAAAAAGAACTGTCAGTGAAAAGCCAGAAATCAAAAAGAAAATGATTGAAGAAGAAAATTTAGTTGAACAACGTGATGCTGATTTAAGATCAGTCGAAGAAGATCATAAACGAGTCATTGCCGAAGACAAACAAGAAATCAAAAAAAAAATGGTCGAAAGTGAAACACCAAAGATTAAAAAAATGATTCAAATGGAAAAAGAGTCAAATAAGAAGAAATCAATCGATGAGAATATCGAATCGATTCCATTGTCCTCCTCGTCCGAATAAATTTTAGTTTAAATATGAATTTTTCCTAATTTTTACTACGACTTTTTTGTCATGAATGTTTTTGATATAGAATTTTTTTTATAATTTATTTAATTCGATACGTAAATGATTAATAATTTTAGCAAAGTAAATATAAGATACTTTTAAACTTAATAAAAATTTATATCAATTCAATTCAATCTAATTTTTTAAATTATACTCAATGCTTAAGAGAAAAAATAAAATTTTCCCTTACCCCACTGAATCATCCTCAGCGTGATTCACGAAAAAAAACAACCAATTTTATTGAAAATTGAACTGATAGTTTCTTCTTACATTTACATTAGATCCAGGACAATTCGAAAAATTTAGTCCAAATTGTCCTCGATCTAATCCTGACTCAGCTTACAACGACCGAAAAATGACATTTTTTGTTTTCGCTTTGCTTTAGAAAAACTAATTTTTTTTTTAAAAAGAAATTTAATTACCTACATTTTAATACCAAAAACTTGGGTCTTGTATAAGGCCTTATGGGAGATGATTAAAGGAGTTTGAAGGGTACCTTAAAAAATCTTATTTTTACAATATCTGGTCACTCGAGTTACCCATCGTTATGAAAATTTGCATTTCAATGTAATTTGAAGTGCTAAATCAGAAAATGAAAAAAAAATTTTGACTTTGGTATAATAAAATCGAAAAAAGGGTATATTTTGGGTCCAAGTTTTGGTCAAAATTACCTTAAAGGTCATTTAACCCTTAATCGCTCACTTGTATTTTCATGTTATTAAAAAACGAAAAAAATCTATTAATTCAACTAAAAAAGTTAGGCTAGAAAATGTATAAAAAAAGGATTTGTTAATTTTGTCCGACTATAGGCTTTTAACAAGAGTTAAAATGGATAAATTTTAGTCACAGACTTACGATAAATTTTTAAAAATTTTGCACAGAATTAAAAAACGCACGAATATTTATTTAATTTTTAATGGAATTTTGGTGCATAAGTTTTATTTTGTTGCTATTAATATACTTAACTAATAAACTTAACTTGGTTATTTCTAAGCTTAAATATTTAGAATGCATTTAGTTCATTCTATCCTTCTTTATTATGAGAGTTATGAGAAGTACTAAGAATTATTTATTAATTAATAAAGAGTTTTGTCTAACAAATATTATTTATTGTAATTCCTACAACTACGCCCGCCAACACAAAGCATGTTACATCTAAATATAACTTGTGCAAAAAATTTGGATAAAATGACGCAGTTAAAAATACATCATTTTAATGGTGTGTGATCTGCAATGGTCATTTTAGTAATTGCAGAAGCTTCTTTCGAAGCAAACGATTTAGCTGCAGATTTTCGGCTTTCAGCTCATATCTTAAAAAAAATGTTAGCTTTTTCTGTTCATTACTAAGTTTTTAAAAAAGCAACCTTGTAATTATCCTAAAAAAGGTGGAGGGTCAGGGGAGAATTTTAAATTTTTTATCCCAGTAAAAAAAAATTTTCCGGAGTATTCTGGAACACAGACAAAATTTAAGGTGTGAAAAATACAAATTTAGATAAAGCGAAATTTTTGAAATAAATGGACTTAATAAAATTTTATGTTTTGATTTTGTCTCTTGAATTATGCTTTTGAAAATAAATTTCTGATTTCGGTTTTTTAATTAGGAGGGTGATATTAAGAGTGGAGAGTGAACTTCGGTGAAAATCAAAAGTCGGGAAAAGTTCATGAACGTTTACCAGAGGAACACGTGAGTGGCCATAACTGTATATCGTTAATATTCAAATTTTTTATCCGTTAAGATTTTAATTTTTTTTAAAACTTTGCCTATTGGGTATTTGTATTCAAAATTTGGTGTTAATTGAATATTCCATTAAAAATTTATCCTTTTAAGAAGAGAAACACACGCATTTCAGGCTTTCTAAGAATTCCCAAAAAATAAACGTTATTTTTACAATAGAATTTGAATGGAAAGTCATATAAAAATCATTTGCACGGTATTCTGAAAGTAGGAAATTTTTCCGAAATTCGCAAACTGTTTCATATTTTGACAAAAAAATTTAATAAATTAAGAATCCGAACATAGCTTGTTTTTTATTTTCCCTTTGTTCCTTGAACAGATAGTTGAATTAAAAAGCATTTGGGATATATTTAGAACTAACATATTCGAATCGAGCAATCGAAAATAATTAACAACAAAAATGCTGACTTTGTTATTTCAAATAAAATTATAATTTTTTTCAGAACAAAAATCGATTACATTGAATGATTCAAATGAGATGTTTAAATAAATTTTTGAGATAGTTTTTAAGTATTTTTATTCATTTTAGACAAAAACAATCGAGCAAATTGAACTAAAATTTCGTTTAATTTAATGAAAATATTTTTTGAAAATTTTCAAAGTAAATTTGCATCATTAATAAAAATTGCTTTTAATTCAAAAAAAAATTAACATAAAATTCAAATTGCAATGACAAACTTGCAAGTTGGCGAGTTCAATAAGTTTAAGTTTGAACTCGAGGTTCTTTTACGGAACCTAACAGAGAGAGTTAACGTCCTAGAGGGAGAGAAGAAAGCATTGGCTGCAGAGAACACAGATTTGAAGAACAGAGTTGAAGAATTGGAAACTAAAATACAAACGGTCGAAGAAGTGAACAAGACAATGCCTCAAACTCGATTGTTTTCAAATTTGTTTGACAACAACCATCAAGACAACTTCGAACTGAACCTAATAAATGCAGTTAACACAAATCGAGATGAAGAAAAAAGAAAGGAGAAAAATATTCTTATTTTTGGAACAAGGTTCAGCGAAAATAAAGAGGAAGATGAGAGATTAGTGAATGATTTATTTCGTGCAATCGATGTTCGTCGTGGTAAAATTCATTCAGTAAAACGGTTTAAGAGAAAAGATAATTCGGATACGTCACCCCTACTAGTCGAGTTGCAAACGAAATCTGATAAAATCGAAGTCCTAAAAAATGCAAAAAAACTAAGAAACTCGGCACAATTCAGCAGGGTCTTTATAGGTCCGGATCAGACCCTAGCCGAAAGAACATTCACAAAGGGATTGATTCAACTTAGAAACGATGAAAACAGCAAACTTGTTGAAGGTAGTGGTTTTAGATATGGAATTCGAAATAGAAGAGTTGTTAAGGTTTGGCCCAGAGATGGGTCGAACTGAAACGACTTTGTTAAAATAAACTCAAATAATCACCAAAGTAATATCAATAATTCGTTTTTTCACAATAATAATACAAACAATTCTACAAAACTTAATAATAACTTCAATCAAAATCCAATTCCTTTAAATATCAATAATCGTCCAAATCAAAATAGACCAAAAAACAACCATTCAAATAATAATCGTTTTTTAAAATTTTGGTACACAAATCCCACATCCCTTGAGAACAAATTCCATGAATTTATTTGTAATATTAAAGCAACGAGAACTGATATAGCTATGGTTAGTGAAACGTGGTTTAAAGCAACGTCAATAGTTCATGTTGAGGGCTTTAATATTTTTAGAAAAGATCGAAACGGTCGAGGAGGTGGAGTTTGCATTTACGTAAACGACAAAATCAAATCGTTCGAATATACAGTTGATCTAGATATAGATACAAACATAGAACATGTTTGGTGTGGTCTGGTTATTAATGGACAAAAGATCCTTATTGGTTGTATATATAGACCACCCAACGCACCTTTAGAACAAAATGGTCAAATTAACAAACTTCTTCACAAGGTCAGTAACTTAATTTCTAGTAAAAAATTTGACTCTCTTGTAATAGCTGGAGACTTTAATTATCCAAATATCCGATGGAGCAATGGTTCGATGTGGTTAGAAACAAATGATCAAAGCTCAGCTGAATTTGTAAGTTGCGTCCAAGACAGTTTCCTAGCCCAAGTAGTTGATCAGCCAACATTCAAAACGAAGGATTCATTCACTAACGTCCTTGATTTAGTCCTTGTTGACGATGACAAGCGAATAATAGAGGTTAATTTTGGTCCTCAACTTGGTAACAAAGAACAGGGTCATCTGATCATAATGTGGGATTATGATTTAGTTATTGACTCCGAGCCGTCCTTTGACAACAGGAAATTAAATTACTCTCGTGGGGATTATAACAAGTTGAGAACAATGCTAGAAGAAATAGACTGGAGTGCAAAGATGAATAATTTAAACGTACAAGACAGCTATCGTGTTTTTCTGAAAATTTACAATGAATGTTGTTCAAAATGTATTCCGTCGAAGATACTTAGAAATAAAAAACAACCTCCATGGCTTAACAAGGAATTGTTGAGCCACATTAAAATAAAGAATAATTTATGGAAAAAATATTTAGCGAGTAATAAAAGTCAGACAGTATTGAGCGAGTACAATCGTCAGAAAAAAATCGTTAGTCAAAATATTAAATCGACAGTTAGAGAGTACGAACAAAAAATGGCAATTATGAGTAAAACGAATCCAAAGTTATTCTACCATTATGTCAACAGTCAGTATAAGCCACGTGAACCGATCAAAGTACTTAGAAATGTTAGAAACGAAGTGACATCCGACTTAAGCGAAATATGTGAAACTTTGAATCAACAATTTCACAGCGTTTTTGTAGTGGAGAAAGATAATCAACAGTTCAATTTAGAAAATAGGACAAATAATATACAATTGTTAGATCCGAGTATTACGTTTTCGATCGAAAACGTCTCAAAGAAAATTGAGAAAATTGATCCGAGTAAAGCAATGGGTAATGATGAAGTTCATCCGAGAGTACTGAAAGAAACGCACTCAATTATTTCCAAACCGTTGTCCTTAATTTTTATTAAATCATTTATTTCAAGTGAGGTCCCTGTAGAATGGCGCGAAGCCAACGTGACACCACTGCATAAAAAGGGTAGCAAACTTGAAGCTTCAAATTTTCGACCGATTTCTCTTACGTCGGTCGTGTGTAAAATAATGGAGAGCATTGTAAAGGATGCAGTTATGAATCATTTAGCAAGCAACAAGTTGATCAGTAAATGCCAGCATGGGTTTGTTCCAAATAAGAATTGTGTAACCAATTTGTTAGAAACATTGGATCTCCTAAGCGAAAGTGTTCATTTGAAAAAAGCAATCGATATAATTTACATGGACTTCTGCAAAGCTTTCGACAAAGTACCTCATAAAAGGCTAATTTACAAGTTATACCGCTATGGTTTAAACGAACAGTTAATAAAATGGATAGAAGCGTTTTTAACACATAGAAGACAAAGAGTAGTTCTTGGTAGCGTCAGTTCTTCGTGGAAGGATGTTATTAGTGGTGTTCCACAAGGTTCGGTTTTGGGTCCGATACTTTTTGTAATTTTTATAAATGATTTACCGGATAATGTCCAAAACATTTGCAAAATGTTTGCAGACGACACAAAGATGATAAGTGTGGTCGACAGCGAAGAAAAAATTTCACTCTTGCAAAAAGATATCGATAATTTGTACAAGTGGTCAAAAGAATGGCTAATGGAATTTAATGAGGATAAGTGTGTTGTGATGCATTATGGTCCAAACAATCAAAAATGTGAATACCTTTTGGGCTCAGCGGAAAACAGTCACAAGCTAACCGAATCATCTCAAGAACGCGATTTAGGAGTTGTTTTTAGTAACAACTTGAGTAATACAGCACACATAGGAGTAGCTACTAAAAAAGCGAACCAGGTTCTAGGGTTGATAAAACGCTCATTCAAGTACCGTGATAAAAATACCATAAAAAAACTCTATACAAGTTTAGTAAGACCTCATTTAGAGTACGCGGTTCAGGTCTGGAATCCGCACTTAAAGAAAGATATTTCAAGTATTGAAGGTGTTCAAAGAAGAGCAACAAAAATTATTGGTGAACTACGTAATTTGAGTTACGAAGATCGACTGGAAAAGCTAAGCCTTACATCTCTAGAGGATAGAAGAATGAGAGGTGACTTAATTGAACAATTTAAAATAGTTAAAAATTTTGACAAGGTTGATTGGCATTTTCCGTTGAACCAAACATCAGAACATTATGGGACAAGAAGTCACAATCAAGGATTTGAGAAACAATTGGTTCGAAACTGCAACCAAAGATTCAATTTTTTCACTAATCGTGTAGCAAATGCTTGGAACAATTTACCAAGGGATGTTGTCGAACAAACAACAACAAATGATTTTAAAAACAAACTAGACTCGTATATTAAAAATATAAGAAAAACTTAGCAGGCTAATATAGTGCAACTAATCCTTGCGCTCCGTTAAGGATGATAATCCATCCTTTTCTATAGCCTTTATTTATTATTTATTATTTATTTATTAAAAGTATTTCGCATAACAATTAAATTTTAAAAGTCTAATCGATTGCCAAAGCTCTTGATATTTTGATTTAAATGATTGATCAAATTTACTTAAATACTAATGACCATCCGTGTATAGCCTCAATGGAAGAGTTAATTGCCATGAACATTTCTGTCATTCCCGTAAATCTTTTGATTGTATTTATTGAAATTATTAAGCTCAAAAAACTTATTTTCTAAATTGAAAAAATCGACCTTTGAAAAACATTCACCCAATAACCATACACTCATATAAGGAATTTTTTTTCCCATCGGCAATGGTCCCAGCAACAATGGTAGCTTTTTAGTTTTCAGATTTATTATGCTTAGATAGTTTTATTTCTGATACAATAATTTATTCGTGTCTTAAATGATTTTTTCATTAAAAAACGCCATTTTCCTTAGGCGATTTGTATCTCTATAAGCGAGCATCCCATATAAAAATGAATTATATATATATGTAGATTTCGTTGAGAGCTTTCGATTGATATATAAAAAATGGTGGGTGTATACAACACCTATGGGGGGTTTATGAGGGTCCTTTAAGACTGAAAAGTGAAAACTCAGTTTTTTTCCCAAAAAACTTCACAAGGGGTCTAAATATGGTATAATTTAGTAGCCCTTCATTTACTCTACCTTATATGAAAATAATTTTGTGCATACCTCACTTCGTGTAAAAGTTATAACTTTTACGTGTATAAATAGGTGTATACACCTGGGTGTATGTTTTTCAAGGGTCCGAAAAATCTTACAAGTGTTTTAAATTTATTTTTTTAGTTCTGTATTTCTTAAATTGTCAACTGATTGTCGTGTACAATCAAACCTGGTTGAATCGAAGTTCGATAATTCGAATGAAATTACAGTACAACGCTGAAATAAAGCAACAAAAAAACAAACAAAGTCTGAACAATGTTTATACATAAACAGAAAAATGTTTAAACATAAACAGAAAAATGTTTTTTATCAGACATGAACAAAAAAACATCTAATAAACAAAAAATGTTTTTTTATTTAAAGGGATAATTGATTATCAATTAAACCGCTTGTGAGAAAAAAATAAAAATAAAACTCCAATCCAAAAAAATCTCGAAAAAACAAAGAACATGTTTTTTTTTCTTTTTTAAAAACTGTCTTTTTGCTGTTTAAAAAATGTTCAATGTTTGAAATGTTTGAAATGTTTGTTTGTTTATTTTCAAACACGTGTTTAAAAAAAAACAAACATGCTGTTGCTTTATTTCAGCGTGGTACTGTAAACCTACAAGCTAATCACCAAATATGTAAAACAATCAGAGTTTTTAGACAATCACAAAAAAAGTGATCGTATGTACTACGAATGATGAGTGATGAACCTTCGTAAAGACATCTGAATGATAGTGATTATGAAAGAGAATCGTTCAGTTAATCGTTTAGCCGATAGAGACTCGCATAAATAAACAGTCAAAAAATATTCACAAGTTAACTTTGTTTTGTTAATAGTTGAAGAAAGAGATTTCTTTTTAGAGATGTATAAATATGAGTTGAATTTTATTTCAAATAAACAAAATAATTATTTAATTCGTTTAATTTTAAAAATTTCAAGGAATTTTCAAGAATAATTCAAAAATATGAGCGACATTTTGGGCGATTTGGAACGCCTAGAAAAATTATCCCTTGTTTCAAAAGTATGCACCGAATTGGAAAATCATTTAGGAATAAACGATAAAGATCTTGCCGAATATATTATTCATTTAGCAGAAAAAAATGACACTTTCGAAAAGTTCAAAAAAGTTCTCAACGAAATATCAGGCGAACAGTATCCAGACTCTTTTGTGGCTAATTTGTTGCGTATTATTCAACGAATGAATCCCTCAATGAGAAAGCCTCAAACAGACGATTCAAAGACATCCTCTCTAAACGGTCCAATTACTGGTAGTAATTTTAGACAGTTAGATGTAGATGCTAGAAAAATATTGTGTCCTGCCTTAGCTTTGCCAAACGAAGAGCCAAAGGCTGTTGTGGATGAAGAATTAGATCTCCCAAAAAAGGAAAAATCATCGTCATCATCAAGCAAAAGGGATCATGATAAAAAGAAAAAAAAACGTAAACATTCGCGATCTCGTTCAAGATCACGATCTCGCTCACCTAAACCTCGTCGAAGATCAAGGTCAAGATCTAGGTCTAGAGACAGGGATAGGAGACGAGATCGTGACTCGAGTAGAGATCGAAAGCGAGATAAAAAGCTCGAATTTTTAGAACCGCAAGTAGGGGAAATATACGACGGCATGGTTACAAGCATAATGCAATTTGGATGCTTTGTTCAGTTAAAGAACTTTCGTAAAAAGACCGAAGGTCTAGTACACATATCAAATTTACGTCAAGAAGGTCGAGTAAATCAAGTTAGTGATGTTGTTCAAAGACATCAATCGGTCAAAGTTAAAGTTTTATCAATAACAGGTACTAAAATAGGACTTTCAATGAAGGACGTCGATCAACAAACTGGCCAAGACTTGAATCCTCAAAGTACTAGACGAATAAAAACTAGCGATGAGCCTCAATTACAAACACGTAATCCTGATAGACCAGGGAATTTATTGGATTCTGCTCCCGTAATCGAAGACGATTTATCGAGCACTAAAAAAGTGAAACAAATTTCAGATTTTGAACGTTGGGAACTCCAACAGTTGAGATCAGCAAATGCTATTCAATTGACTGAGTTACCTTTTTATGATGAAGAAACTGGTATACTACAAAAAGATGATGAGGAAGATGATGTTGATATAGAAATAGAATTGGTCGATGAGGAGTGTGCATTTTTGAAGGGCTATGGTCGCTCTAAATTGTCCGATTTAAGTCCAGTTAAAATCGTCAAAAATCCCGATGGTTCTCTTCAACAAGCGGCCATGATGCAGGGTGCCTTATCAAAAGAAAGACGAGAATTAAAGATAGCTCAGCAAGAGGCTATCGCTAAACAAAATGAAGATGACTTTGATGAAGTAATGAGATCAGATGATCCGTTTGCCGTCAAGAAAGATTCAAATTTGTTGTCTCAAACGGGAAAGTCTTATCAATTGGCTGAGTGGAAAAAAAGTTTACTTACAGGTTCGAAGGGCTCATATGGTAAGAAAACTAGTTTGAGCATAATTGAACAAAGAGAAGGCTTGCCAATTTATAAACTCAGAGAGGAATTAATTAAAGCTGTTTATGACAATCAAATTGTAGTTGTTATTGGCGAAACAGGCTCTGGCAAAACAACACAAATAACTCAATATTTAGCAGAAGCTGGGTATAGCGCGAAAGGTAAAATTGGTTGCACTCAACCTCGTAGAGTGGCTGCTATGTCTGTGGCTAAACGTGTTGCTGAAGAAGTTGGCGTTCGTTTAGGTCAAGAAGTTGGTTATACTATTCGTTTTGAAGATTGCACGTCACCAGATACAAAAATAAAGTATATGACAGACGGTATGTTGTTAAGAGAATGTCTAATTGACTCAGACATGAAACAATATTCTGTTGTAATGTTGGACGAAGCTCACGAAAGAACAATTCATACAGATGTTCTATTTGGCCTAATGAAAAAAGCCGTTCAAAAAAGAAAAGATCTCAAGTTGATTGTAACTTCGGCAACACTTGATTCAGTTAAGTTTTCTGAATACTTTTTTGGTGCACCTATTTTTACGATCCCAGGTCGTATGTATCCGGTCGAAATATTGTACACTAAAGAGTCTGAAACGGATTATTTAGACGCGGCGCTAATTACTGTTATGCAAATACATTTAACCGAACCACCAGGTGATATACTTGTATTTTTAACTGGTCAAGAAGAAATCGACACTGCTTGTGAAATATTATTCGAAAGACTCAAATCTCTCGGACCTGAAGCACCAGAGTTAATTATTTTGCCGGTTTATTCAGCTTTGCCAAGTGAAATGCAATCGAAAATATTTGAGCCAGCTCCACCTGGTTCAAGAAAAGTAATTATTGCCACAAACATTGCCGAAACTTCATTGACAATTGATGGAATTTATTATGTTGTTGATCCAGGATTTGTAAAACAAAAAGTATTTAATGCTAAAACAGGTATGGATAGTTTAGTCGTAACGCCTATTTCTCAAGCTCAAGCTAAACAAAGAGCAGGAAGAGCTGGTCGCACTGGTCCTGGAAAATGCTATAGATTGTACACGGAAAGAGCTTACAGAGATGAAATGTTGTCGACTAATGTACCTGAAATACAAAGAACCAATTTGGCGTCAACAGTTTTATCTCTTAAAGCAATGGGAATTAATGATTTATTATCATTTGATTTTATGGATCCGCCTCCAATGGAAACTCTAATCATGGCAATGGATCAATTACATGCCTTAAGTGCTCTTGATGACGAAGGTCTTTTGACAAAATTAGGTCGACGAATGGCAGAATTTCCGTTAGAGCCTCAATTATCCAAAATGTTAATTATGAGCGTTCATTTGGGAAGCGCTGACGAAGCGCTAACTATTGTTTCAATGTTATCAGTTCAGAATATTTATTATAGACCAAAAGAAAGAGCTGAATTAGCTGATCAACGCAAAGCTAGATTTCATCAAAATGAAGGCGATCATTTAACTTTATTATGCGTTTATAATGCATGGAAAAATAATAATTTTTCAAGTACGTGGTGTTTTGAAAATTTTATTCAGCATAGATCGTTAAAACGTGCACAGGACATTCGTAAACAAATGTTGGGAATAATGGATAGACACAAATTGGACGTTCTTTCATGTGGCAAAAATACAGCCAAAGTTCAAAAAGCAATATGCAGCGGGTTCTTTAGAAATGTTGCCAAACGTGATCCACAAGATGGCTATAGAACATTGGTAGACAATCAAGTTGTTTATGTTCATCCTTCAAGTGCTATTTATCAACATCAACCAGAATGGCTTGTTTATCATGAATTAGTTTTTACTACAAAAGAATACATGAGAGAAGTGTGCGCCATTGATCCTAAATGGTTAGTTGAATTTGCTCCATCATTCTTTAAATTCGGAAATCCAACTAAATTGTCAAAACACAAGAAAGAACAAAAAATTGATCCTTTGTTCAATAAATACGAAAATGCCAACGATTGGCGTATTTCTAAACTCAAAAAACCATACTATAATCCAGCTGGTAAATTTGGTTAACTTAATAGACAATGCACAGTGCTTCTATTCAAATTTGTTTATTTATTTTTGTTTTGTGACTTAATTCATGAAAAAAAGTTTTAAGAAAAAAAATCTAAAATAAAAAATTTCTTATTTTTTTTTGTTGTTGTAAATAAATAAAATGTAAAATTTAAATTTTTTATATATTTCTATGAATTAATTTCATTTTAGTTCCATCATCTCCTCTATACTCATAAACATTTGTACGAGAATTACCCAAGTTTTGATTGCGTTGAATTGTATTTTCATCAAAATGATTCGAATCATAATCATTATGTCTATATCTATTAACTGTGTGATTTAGTTGTCCATCACAAGATGAAGCCAAATTCATTTGTGTATTTTGCTCGGGAACGTAAGTATAAAATCGATTAGCCGATGTTTGATAACTATTTTTTGTTTGTTGACATCCAGGATAATTTTCGTTTATTAGTCGTTTACTATTTCGTTCATTTTGATGTTCATACTTGTAGCCCATTGATTCATTGCTTAACTTTGCACTGGGCTGACGGCTTATTGGCTTATAATCCATTCTTGTATTGCTATAAGTAACTGTATTTATTACATTTGACTGTTGTAAGCTATGAATTGAACTTTCAAGTCTTATAAAAGTGTGACTAGAAACTTTTTTTTGCGGACTTACACTTGACGTTACTTGGATTTGTGAAACAACACTTCCCTTATTCGAATTGAATGAATAATTACTCGATGCTTTAGATGGTTTTGAATAGTCGTCAACTGTATTAAATCTAGTTAAGTCATATTTATAATCTCTTAAAATGTCTCCACTCTTATTCGAATATTTTTTTGAATGGATTGTAAATTCATGAGAATCATCTAAATCATTTATGATTGTTTGTGACGAACTATAACTAGCTTTAGATTGAGGTATTTCAGAAGACTTTCTCGACGAGTGTGCATGTGTATTGGATGATGAAGAAAATGCTCGTTCACTATCATCTAATGATACATCACCATCATAGTAAATAAACGGTTGACTTGGCAAACATAGATCGACATAAGTTGAGCTAAATTCATTACGACTCAGGTCAAGATGCTCTAAAAAGTTAAGTCCGTAAAAAGTAAGACTATCGATTTGTGTCAATTTGTTTTTGTCTAAATTAAGCCGTTTCAAATTTGAAAGTCCACTAAAACTTCGCGGTGCAATAATTTCCAATCGATTTCTGCTCAAAAATAAAAACTCCAAAGAAGATATTCGACCGAAAAAATTCTCATCAATTTTTTCCAAGTTATTATCGCATAAATTTAAATGCTTTAAATTAAGCAAATTTTCGAATATTCGTTTATTTAAATAGTCAATTAAATTCGCTTGTAGTTCTAAATGAGTGAGGCGTGTTAATGTTTCAAAATTACGATCGTTTAATATTTCAATGCGATTTTTATTTAAATTTAAAAATTCTAATTTAGATGTTTTATGAAATAGCCTTGAGTCAAGATAAACAATAAGATTTGATTCCAAATCAAGTCGTTTTAATTCGCTTAAATTTTTGAATGTATCTCTGTCAATATGCGAAATGTAATTGTATGATAAATTAAGTTCGTTTAAATTAATTAAACTATCAAAGCAGTCTTTGGTCAATTCGCATATTTTGTTACGAGATAGATTGAGAAATCTCAAATAGGTTAAATTTAAATTTTCAATTGTTCTTATTTTGTTATTTTTGAGATTGAGTGAGATCAATTGTTGCTGAAAACTTGTGAAAACATTTTTCGAAAATGATTTAATTTTAAAATTTTCAACTTGTAAACTATCTAGATTGAATATTTGCTTCAAGTTAACGCGAATTACGAGTCCTTCTTGTTTTACAAGATTTTCTAAATTTTGATTTTCCAAAAGAGCATACAACAAAAGAAATTCTTTTGTTAATTTTTTATCGCGAGAGTTTATCCTTTAGATTGAAAAAAATAATATTTTTTTTTTCTTTTTTTATTCAAAAATTTAAGTCGCCAAAGGCAGCAAAAACTTACCTAATCAAAAGCTCGTGCTATTATTTCAGGTTAAAAGAATAAAAATACAAAAATATTTAAATTTAAAGTTACGGAGTGTCTATTGAAACACTATGTTTCAATAAATTATTTTATTGCAACACTATTGTACAGTATCGGATTTTATAAATTTTAAATTTTCATAATAATTCCGAAAACACCTCTTCTTCTGAGAGAAAAAACTTTCATCTACCTTTAGATAGTTAATTGAAGTACTCACATGAAGAAAAAAACTTTTTTACCACTCTAGCATCACAAAAATTCAACTATGCTTGGATCAGCCTATGTAAAAGTGCGGAATCGCATCAAAGATCTTTAGTAACCTGGTCTATCTTTTTCCTAAAAAGAAGTTGCGCAAGCATTTTTGGGCGTCCTTGGTGGTGATTCAAATACTTGAGAGTGAGTTTTTTACAGAAACACATTTTATTATGACTAATTGCAAATACAGTTACGGCAATTTACTTATCACATGATTTTATCTCATATCATATGATTTCCACTTATCGGATCTGATAGTAGATGATACCGTAATGGACATATCTTTTGATAAAAACTGATATCAGCTGATATATTTTAACATGTGATAAGTTAATTTCCATGACTTTACTTTGAATAGGAATAGCTTACTATAAGCTGACGATGTAATCTAATATCAGTCTCCATCAGTATTCGTTGACTATTCATAATGTATCTAATTCTCTTAATGATATTATCTGATATAATAATGGTCTTACATTCTCTAACGACAAATATCAGGTGACAAGTTGATTTCCGGAACTGTACTCCATACAAATGATAATGTTTTCCCTAGTTGTGTCAATAAAATAATTTATTGCAACATAGTGTTTCAATAGAGCCACTCTTTAAGTTAATAGTAAAATCTAAAAACTTACGATTTTGACTCGTGTTAGATCCAAATCAATGGAATCATCAAATCGGAAATCATGCTCAAAAAATTCGGCAACATCAAGACTAAACTTTCCTTGAAGCAATATTAGCTTTACAAAATTTGACTTTTGCTGTGGATTATTTGAATTATTTAAAACCATTAAAATCATTGAGTCTCTGTATAAAGTTCTTTTAAAATCGTAAAAATGTCTTATTAAAGCATTTTTTAAGCTTTCTAATGACTTGATTTTATCCGATTTTGAAACGTTCATATTCAAATGATTTTCAAGCTTTATAATTGCATGATGAACATACGTTTTGAGTGTATGAACAAATTCTTTTTTGTCTAAGAGTCCATTCATAATAGGTCTTATGCAATTATCATATTCTTGAATTATTTTATTCTTGTGTTCGATTATTCTATTGATATTATATTGATCATTTTCAATCATCTGAATTTTTATTGATGCAGCCTCTTCTAAATTTCGCTTGAAAATTTCATTCTCATTCACCATAAACGCATCTGGACTTGTAATCATTTTATTCAATTCATTTAATACATGATTTATAGAATCAATTAATGTTTGCATGTAGTCATCATTAACTATGGACATCTTAAACAAACAAACAACAAAAAAGTAAATTCCACAAAAAACAAAAAATTTTGAAATAATTTTTTTTTTAAATTGTTAGAAACAAGATGGCTTTTTAATTTTTTTTTATTTTTTTGATTACCAAGCTACTTTTTAATAAAATCATCCGTTTGGTATCTAAGTCTAAACCAGGGTTTTTTTTAATGCAAATAGAAAGTCCATTTTATGCACATCAAAATGTGACCTTTTTTCTTAAAATTATGCGGGTAATTATGCAATTTTATGCGAGCTTATGCGACCTTTTTTCAAAAAAAAGCTTGGTATGTAAGAAAAAATCCACTCACTAGCATAAAACGAAAATAAAAATCGAATACCGCTCATTGAGGATAGAAAAGAAGGTTTTACATCTTCATTTTTGAAGATGTAAAACCTTCTTTAGGATTTGTGGAAATTTCTAAAATTTTCGGAAAATTTCAAAGTCAATAATTTCAAAGTTGATCTGAACAGATACAGCAAACAAGTAATTTTTGAAAAATTGTTCTCTCACACAATCCCTTGTTTTATTTTTTATTTAAATTGACTTAGTAAAACCGCTTGTGTGAAAAGGAAATTTAATAAATCTCCACTCCAAAAATGATCAGTATTTTATATTCAAAGGGGGGGGTGTCAAAAATTTTGATGAAATTGAGAATTTTTTTCAGGGGGGGGGTATTTTGTCGTATTTTTTTTCAAACCGGCCTCATGTAGAAAATTTTTTTTTTTACTACCCCCTGACTTCTGTTTATAAACGTACAAAAGAGAAGGGATTTAATTTTTAAACATCCAATTACTGTGCTGGTCGTTCACGAATTAAATAGAGGAACGTTCATGAACGTTCATGAATGTTCAACAGCTCTTAGGCCGTTCGTGAACGTTCGCAGTATGGGAATGAACTATGAAAAGTCTTTCATGAATGTTCATGAATGTTCATGAACGTTCGCCGAATGGAACGAAAAATAAATTTCCATTCGTAGCCATTCGCGTTCTTTTAAAAAAAAAAGATTTCAAGAATTGCTACGAAACGACACGAATGGCCACGAATGGAAATTTATTTTTCTTTCCATTCGGCGAACGTTCATGAACATTCATGAAAGACTTTTCATAGTTCATTCCCATACTGCGAACGTTCACGAACGGCCTAAGAGCTGTTGAACATTCATGAACGTTCATGAACTTTCAGGAACGTTCCTCCATTTAATTCGTGAACGACCAGCACAGTAAAAATATTATAGTTGCATTTAAAAAAATGCAACCTATGTGTCTGCGTTAAAAAAAAAACCTGGTCTAAACTCATAAAAAACAAGTAGTTAATGCTTCTGATGAAAGAGTAAAAATTAAAAAAGGACTAATTTTTAAAATTTTTCTGTTTTTTAAAAGAAGTAAGGTGCGCGCGGAGCAAAACTTCCACGCTATCTGAATTTGTCATTTTCGACATCATAGCTGTAATCTACGATCCAAAAAAACCTTAAAATCAATTTTTTGATTGGGGTGAAAAATCAAGAATTTTACCCCTTCCCCTCCGCTTTTTGGTACAAAGTGTTAAGGTGCTATATTTAAACAGTCAATATCTCATGAATGGTAAAATATATCCTTGTCCTTAAGGTACAAAATGAAAATCTAAAAGCTATCATTGATACCAGAACCAAAATCTTTCCGGAAAAAACTCCGTAAATTTAAAATCGGGTAAAAACGGTAAAAAAACATCATTTTTTAGTTAAATGGTATCTAGTCCAAGGAAGCCCCCGATACCCGTATTTTTCTAAAATCTAGCATCAACAAGAGACGATTCTGTATAAATCTATGGGGCTACTTTTGCAATTTTTTTTTCAATTAAGGTGTACTAAGGGGTGCAAATAGGCATATTTTTGAAATTTGGTAAAGATATGGAAATCGAAAATTTTTAACTAAAAATTTGAAACCCTTGTGCAAAATTACCCTGGAAAACATGATTTTAAAGTCTCTAAGACTTTTAATTCGATTTTTGAAAAATGACCAGATTTCACACATTTAAAAGCACCCAAAACCATGATTTTGAAATTCTGATTTTAGGATCATCAGATACATGTTTTCTGTGGTAGTTTTGCTCGGCGCGCACCTTAATATTTTGAAGATTTTTTTTTCTTGAAAAAGTTAACTTTATAAATTTTGTGAAATAAAAAATTTAAAAAAAGACTAAAAAACGAAAGAAAACTAAAGTTTAATTTGCACACTTGCAATTTTATTCTTTTCTTTTTTTAAAAATGCATTTAACATAAAAATTATTCGTATTTTATACCAATACATACTTTGTATTTAAACTCACATGTGTTGTGATAATTAAAATTTTGGTTTTAAAAAAATAAAAAATATTGAAATTTATTTTCATTGAATTTAAAAAAAAAAAAGAAAAAAAAGTTGAATAATGCTTCTATCTCACGACTCAAAGTAATCAACCTTTTTTTATTGTTGTTGGTTTGATTTGTTTGCTTATCTGTTTTTTTTTTAAAGATACCTTTTCAGTGTAAACGACACTATTTTAAATGTTTATAGTGTAACGAGTGGAGAAATCGTCTATCGATTAAGTTACACCGATTGTTCGCCGTTGAAAGACGAATCAAAAAATGAAATTAAAATTGTTTCAATTTGTTTGAATCCGTTTAACAAATATCAATTATTGTCATTTCATTTGAATTCTGTTATTTGTCTATGGGACTATGACGATGGGTTATTGTTAAAATCGTTTGAAACAAATATCAAAATGAGAAAAATAATAAACGTTAACTCGTCCATTTATGCAGTTGGTGAATTAAAAAAATCAAAAAAATCCGATAATAATTCAACAACTGGTCTCTATAGACTTTTAATTGACAATTCTTTAAAAAACAAGAATTCAATCGATCACGAGTTAATTCTAGCTAATTTGAGTTTAAATTTAGACAAACTTGAAATAGCAATCGATTGCAATGTAAGATTTTTAACAGTTTATGTCTTTTTATTGTTAAATTCTAATCTAATTCTAATTTAATTTTATTTAAAGGAACGATACGCTGCATTCATTGAAGCTCGAAAAAAATTAGTCATCAGTCATTTTAAACAAAATAACTTGATACAAAAGTATTTATTTTCTTATAGGATATATCATGAATAATAATTTTTAAATTTATTTTACAAAAAAGATACAAATCTAAAACAGAATTAACATGTTTAGCAATGCATCCAAATGAGGATTGTATAGCAACTGGTACAACAAGTGGTAAAATAATTGTTTGGTACAACTATTTAAAACAACAAAACAATGCCGATGAAGATAATGATCCAAAAAAAAAGTCCAACGATACCGCTAAACCAACTGAAAGTGTTCTTCATTGGCATTCGTTGCCAGTTTTGTCGTTAACATTTACTACCGAGGGTTCGATTCTTTTATCTGGTGGTCATGAATGTGTTCTCGTCAAATGGTTATTCAAAACTGGTCAAAAAGATTTTAAGCCACGACTTGGCGCGCCTATTAGTGCAATAGCTTCATCAGTCGATAATACTTTGCATGCTACTAAGCATTTGGATAATAGTATGATTTTAGTTTATTCTCAAAAATTTTGAAATTCGAAAATTAATTTTTGTTTAAATAATTTAAGCTTTACATTTAATTGGAGCAAATATGAAAATAGTTCAAACATTTAGCAGCTTTTTGTGTCCTAATTTTAAAGCAGCCAATCGTGATTTGCTCAATAGCATGGATTTTACACTTTATCCATGTGGTTTAACATACTTTAAGCGATTAAACTGTTTAGTAACTAATGGAAAGCCAGGTCATTTACAATTCTATTCATTTGACACTGACAAGCTTCTCTTTAATGTAAGAATTAAATGTTTTTTTATTTCAACCAACCCATAAACGTAATATTTTTTTTTCCAAATTAATTTAGCTAGATATTGTTAATGAAAACTACATTTCACCAGAAAATTTGAATAGACCAAATGTTCACACTGAAATTGAATGCTTAGCCTTCAATTACGATTATACTTGGTTAGTAACAGTTGAAAGACGAGATGATTTGACTACGACGCCTGAAATTAAACTTAAATTTTGGAATTACAATCCGACAAACAACAAGTAAAGACATTAATCTAAAATATACATAATCATCGTATCTGTATGTAAAATGTATTTGTTCTTTAAGGTTCAGTTTAAACACTTTAGTAAGACATCCACATTCGTATGATCGAATCACAAAAGTAGTGTTTAAACCGAATGAAAACATTTTGTATACATGTGGACAAGATGGTTGCTTTAAATCGTGGACTTTGGTTAAAAATAGACAATCGAGCACTGATCCGAATCAAACACGATTTAATTGGGTTTATAATACTTGTAACGGGTATAGAGACATGATTCCCAATGATATAGAATTTTTTAATTTTAACAATAGAGACTATTTAGCTGTTTCGTTTAAACACATAGTGTCTCTTTGGAGAAAAGAATATGACGGCTCACTGTCGTTTATTGATGATTTAATTCATTGTTCAAAAAACGATCCAATTAAGTATTTGATAAAAATAGACCATTCTAATTTGCTTGTTGTTCATAATGAATGCCTTAATGTATGGAATTTAAAAGCAACCAATTCTAATGAAGTCGATTCGCTATTAGTTGGTGACGAATCTTTAGAGACAAATTGTACATGGACTCAACAAATAGAGAATGTTCTAAAAGTAGATAAAAATCCTCTACAAGAGTCAGGAGTTGTAGTTTTTGCCATGGAAAATCTCAAACACGACGAATCTTTAATTAAATTAAAAAGTAATTTTTAATATCCATATGATATAAAACAAAAGAAAACATAATTTATTTTTTTAAATTTAAAGTCGGAACAATCAATATCTCAAATTCTAAAAATCAACACCCGACATTTAAGTATGTTCAAGAATTAGCAGTTAGTATGAACGGTTTGGTAAATTTTGTGATTGTGCCAAAAGAAAATTCAAATTCAAAAGGAGAATTTAATTTGAATGAATTGGATATATTTTATGCAGATAATTTTGGATTAGTTAAAAAAATAAAACAATCCGAAAGCGATTCAATTCAAGTTAATTTAGAAGATTCAATGTGGAAAAGTAGAAAAATACTTAGCAAGAATTTGCCTGAATCAAATCTAGCTCGTATAATAGACACGAATAAATCGAATCGTTTAAATCTAGACAACGATCAATTTGTCGATGAGAATAGAAATGAATTATTCGAAAAAAATTTAAGTAAAATTGAAACTACGCCAGCATATTTAATGCCAAAAATAGGAGCTTTTTGCTATGTCACTCTCAAGTCAATGCTTTTCAAAATGGATGAAACAAAATACGAACTTGAAAATAAACTTTCTTAAAATTTATTTCTTTTTTTATTATTCAATTAATCAATAAAAAAAATGGAAAAAAAATAATTTGAATTTTTTTAAAATTATTTATACAGTTAATTCGCTCGATTTGATCACCCTATTCGTTCCTTCAGGTAAGCGTGACTAATTTGAATAGTGATAAATCTATGACGTGATAGACTCGAGCGAGACTGTATTTTTATAGAAACCCATGTTAATGTTCCTTTTCCATAATTAGTTGTAGTAAGTCTAGAAAATCAATATCAAACGACTCTGTGATTTGGATATTTCAAAAAATTTTGAGAACCAGCAGGAACTTTTTGACAAGCTAAGATGGCTAGACCCTAGTTTTTGACTTATTTGCCGTTTTTTTTCATGGAATTAAAAAACCAGTAGACAACCAGTTTAAATTTTTTCTTTTAAATCATAATGCGAATTATGATTAACTATGGACTTATAGTTTAACTAACTCATTTACTCTCGGATAGGTCTTGCCTTTTAGTAAATGAGTGGACCTAAGCATTCAATAAATAAATAAATAAAAAACCAGTTGAAGCCCTTTGAGAGCTAGCTAAGGGGAGGCCACTCTGGCCCTACTTTTTGAACTTTTTGACCTATTTCCATTAATTTCATATGTATTTTGAAAACCAGTAGAGAACCAGTTGAAACTTTTTAGCAAAAGGTAAGAAAGGGTTTTGAGGATAAAGGGTTCCTGTGTCCAACCAAGAACCGGGGTCAACGGCCAATCCAAATTACGGCGCGTCAAATTGTACCAAATGATTTTCTAAGAATCAATAAAATGAAAAAAAAACTTAGTAACATAATATTTCTTTTTAAATCTTAAGCTATCTTAAGTGCAGTATAAACATCGATTATACTGCACCGCTTCGAGTACCGTACTCGAAGCGTACCCGAACCCGTAATAAAAAATCGGGCATTAAAAATTCTCTGAATTTTTTATACGTGTACGGTTACGATTTGAGTACGGTACGGGTACGCTTTGGTACGGGGACGCCATTAATTCGGTGGAAGTGAAGTACAACTAAATATGCAATATTTTAAATAAATTAATAAGTAAAACTAAGATTGATATTTGGTTGGGCACAGGAACCGTTTATCCTTAAAACTCTTTCTTACCTTTTGCTAAAAAGTTTCAACTGGTTCTCTACTGGTTTTCAAAATACATATGAAATTAATGGAAATAGGTCAAAAAGTTCAAAAAGTAGGGCCAGAGTGGCCTACCCTTAGCTAACTTTCGGTTTCAACTGGTTATCTAATGGTATTTTAATTCCATGCAAAACAATGGCAAATAGGTCAAAAAGACTAAAAAGAGAAGGCCCCCTTCTTGATTCAGGTTTGGTAATTCAATTCCTATTTCAATTATATTTTAATCTAACTTATTATAAGCTCAGATGTAGTAGACTTATGTTAAAGGTTTGGATAATGAAAAAAAAGCATTGAATAATATGACCCCCCTTAAAAATTGGCTTTTCTAGCTTTTCTAGCTTTTCTAGCTTTGCAGTTTAAGAATTTGAGGACAAAAATCCCATATTAAGATAGTGCTGTAGTTTTGATTGGAGCGAATCGTACGATACTGTTTTATTCATAAAACAGCGGTCTAACATTGAAAGTGAATTCATATTCAATCGCCAATCAATCATAGTCAACGTCTCTTAATGACTTATGCATACATCACTATTGGAATTAAATAGTCAAACCATTTCCATCTGAATATATTAACTTTAATCGTCGAGTTTTTTTAAGTATTTTAAAACTTTATCAAGCGGAGATCAGTTCCGACGAATTATAAAGTTATAAACTTTCTCTATGTGAAATGATGGCTCTTTAAGAAAAAAAAATTTAAATTAAATTTTGACTTAATTACAATGCGCACATTTTTGGTGGTATTCTGGAGCTTTTCTTCTTTAGCAAATACTTCTCCTAAATACTAAATAGACTATAAACTTTGGTTTTCCTGAAAATAAGTTATTTTCGCTTTTTAAATGTGTTTATTTAGCTTAGCTAAGATTGTCTTCTTCATGTAAAAAAAAATTATCGCGGTGTGGTTTATTCATTTGTTTTTTTGGTTTAGTTAGTTTTTATGTTGATTTTAAAGTAGCTTTAGAAATTTAATGAAACTAAGTCAAATCAAAACTAAACTGAGAATTCATATAGTACTTATATTAAACGAATATCTTAAACGTGTTGAATGATGTTTAAATTAAACACAGATTGTGACTTAGTTTTAGAATTTTTATTAAGCGTTAATTCAAGTAGATTTTGCTTTCTCACTGTCTTTTTTAAATTCTTATAAAAGAAAATTTTCGAAGCATCATAAAAACAATATAAAATAAAAGCAACACAATAAAACTTTCTTCAAAATTTATTACTAAATGAAAAAACAAAAAACTTGACTAAGATGAAAAAATTGAGTTTGTTTTTGTGGCTTTTTATAATTTTTTCTATTTTAATAACAAATGTTATATCCTGGTTTTTACAAAGAGCACCCGTTGTTGATAACACAAGTAAAAAAATTTTCAAATGCTTGAACTCGAATTTTCAAAATAAAAAATGGAAATTTTTTTTTCAAATTCAAAAGGTATCAAAATTTGTCAGAATGTATTCTATAATAAAGAAATAAAAGAGATTGAAAAAAAGTCATCCAAGTTCGAATGTGTCAATAAATCGATTTTAAAAATTAAAAAGGCTATTCTAATCGAGTCGTCACCTGAAACGTGTCCTTTACAATTTGTTCATTCAGAAGTTAATCAGTTTAAAATTTGTCCTAATCAACTAGACAATGTTGATGTTACCTCCTTTCTGAGAATACTGTAGGCGAATATTTATTGAAAAAATAATTTTCAAAATATCTAATTTGTTTCTTATTAGACAACAGGTGTCAAAATAAAGAGTCATGTGATATTGATTTTTCAGATTTGCCTTCATTGGAATGTAAAATATTCGACAAAGAAACAGAAATGGGAGTATATTATCCGATTAAAAATTTGCTTTATTTAAACGTCTCATATGGATGCTTAACACCAAGAATTAGATGTAATTTTTTCTAGGATTTTCTCTCATTTTACTCTTTAATTGTTAATTAATTTTTTTAAAATATAGATCGTCCGTTTTCAAATCGAAAGTTTGACTTAAAATTCAGAAGAACTTTAGCTAGGCAAACAAGGAAATTGTCTTTCAATCATTTAACTTCTCTTTAACCAAATTATCAGTTAAAAAATCAACGAGAATAGAATGTAGAATTATTATAAATTTAAAATCTATTTATTTATTTTTATTATTTTTAAAATAAAATAAAAAAACACCTACAACAAAATTTTTTGACTTTTAACTCAAACGAAACAAGATGCGACTGACTTCGTGTTTTTTTATCAATTATAAAATAATATTATTAATGGCAAATCCAGGGCCGGCAAAAGGAATATTTGGTTTTTATGGCTGAGGGATTCGTGAGGTATCAATTTTGGTAAGCTGAAAAACTGTATCAAAGCATGGGGGCTGTGAAGTTTTTTTCAATTCACTCATTTCAATTCAGTTAAACTTGAATAACTTTTCTCCTAGACGAGATAAATCCATTCTGCAAATTGCTACAACTTGTAACAATTTTGCTACACCTGAGATATCCATCTGCTAAAACTCTGCATTTATTATGCATTTTGCATGCCCTTAAAAAAGATTACAAAGAATTGTGCATAAGAAATGCAGAGTTTTAGCAGATGGATATCTCAGGTGTAGCAAAATTGTTACAAGTTGTAGCAATTTGCAGAATGGATTTATCTCGTCTAGGAGAAAAGTTATTCAAGTTTAACTGAATTGAAATGAGTGAATTGAAAAAAACTTCACAGCCCCCAAAGCATGTTCACGGAGTGAAACGCGTTCACACCATTTGAATTTGTGATTTTTGACATCGTAAATGTGATGATCTGATATACTAGAAAAAAATTTTTACACATCAGCTTTATGCAGTCTTTTTAACTATTAGACCTTTATCATCCTCCAAATTATAAAAAGGAAAAACAATTAAAAATCCTGAGATTGGGGGTGAATAATAGCTTGTTGAAGAAGATGCATTAAAAATATGATATCCCCTATGACTATATGGGATTCGGCTGAGAAATTACCTTTTTTTACTATTTTTATCCGAGAGAAACTTTAGAGAAATTGAGAAATTCCTTTTCCCGTAAAATTTGTATGTTGGGGTATTCTTGGTCGTATATGATGTAAGAAAGCACGATTTACTTCGCGCGTTTATTTTCCTCTCGAAGACTATATTTATAGCTTTATACAAAGTTACTCAAATTGTATCATACCATAAAAAGAAACAAGTCGACTCAAGAAAAAGCGGGTTATCCCAATACAACATTATTTACTTGTAAAACCCGGTTAAATTCAGATTTTATAATTTTTAGATAAATTTTAAAAATTTTCAATTTTAGAAAGAATGTTTCTAAAAAGGTTTATTATTTTGTTTTTTTGTTCGGTTATCGTTTTAAACGTTGAGAGCACATTTATAGTTCCATCATTTCTAGATACACCAAAAGCGAATAAAATTTTGTGTCGGGATTCAAAAATCGAACAACTTAATGCTCAAATTCTTGATAGTAATCCAGCAGGCCAAGAAGTAAAGTCATATTTGAATTGTGTAAATAATGCTATTATAAAAATATTAACAGTCTCATTGCAATTGTCAACAAAGAAAACATGTCCCTTGCAATTTTTGAGGGAAACAAATACCCCATATTTAACATGTGAAAGCAATAATTTTGCAAATAATGATGTTACAAATGTCGTTAAGATTTTGTAAGTTTTACATTTAAATATGCTAAATGTAAGGTTCCGGCAATTCAAAGCTTACACGCTATCAAAACTTTGGTATTTCGATATCAGATTCGGAATCTGCGTCCCAAAATAATCTCTAAATCTCTTATGCAAGAAAACCTCAATAAAAATATTCGAATTAACTAAGAGCATGTTCCTGTTAAAAGTCGATTTAAGGCGCTTAAAAAGGCACCAATTTGGTCATTTTTGGAAAATTTTGAAAATCCTTTTATATAAAATCCATGTATCTTTTTTAGGGTTTTCATGCATAAGGATTACGAATTTTTGGTCAAAAATTCCAAATTCCCTCATCTTAGTGATTTTTGTGAATTTTTTCAGCCTTTACTGTACAAAAAGTAAAACGAAAACGAATAAACTAATGTCAATATTTTTTTCAGAATTTTGTCTAGTTTCAGAATCTATTGTAAAAATTTGGGGTATTTGGTATTTTTGAAGGACGAGATTCGATTTAACTGGAATTATGCACATTTTCCCACTTTTTTTCTAAGAAAAAATCACACATTATTTTTTTTTCCCGCAAAATTAAACACGTTATCTTGTAGATTAGAATATGCGCTTTCAGAATATATGCCAATTATATATGATTCATGATCAATTAACTGAGATAACGGCCAGAAATGGTGACCAATTTTCTCTTGTTCTATAAAATAAGGGGAGGGTTGGTAAAAATAATTTTTTTTTTGGAAAAATAAAAAAAACATTTTTAGAGGTTTTCTGGGACGCAGATTCCGAATCTGATATCGAAATAGCAAAGTTTTGAATTGCCAAAACCTTAATTGTTAATTTTTAAAATCATTTAAATGTTTAAAGATGCAACGGAAAAGAAAAATGCGTATTTAATTTTAATCAATTACCAACCCTTTTATGTATTGATGAAAATAATGATGTATTCGAATTGCCTACTGAATATACAAATCTCAATGTGACATATAATTGTCAAACTTCCAGAAGAAGATGTAAATAAATTTTTTATGCGTCTAATTTTGTTTTTATTAGCAAAATTATTAATTCATTTTTTTTTATAAAAAATTTAGTTAGGCCATTTTCGAACAAAAGATTTGATCTCAAGTTTACCCAAACTTTGAACAATCCATCAAGAACACTATCAAATAATAATTTATTGAAACTTTTCTAAAATAAAAATAATTTTATTTATTTATTTTTTAAATTAAATTAAATCAAGTCAATCAATAATTTTTATGAAGGTTACTGATAACTATTAGTTATACAAATGCAAAACTTATTAATTTTTTTCACTGTTTATTTGGATGTTGCTAAAACACGGACCATTTGTAAAAAAAATTCACCTATGCTTATTTTTTGAAGGGTATGTCCAACCGAATTGTTTTTTATACCATACCAAAAAAATTTTTCCAAAAAAAAGGTATTCCACGTTGTCAAGTGTTTATCTCGTATCCTCAAATTCGAGCTCCAAAAAAGCACTAATGACATGAAAATTTCTAAAATCTTACGACTAGATAAAATTTATCTTAAAAAGTGGCTAAAATTTTGTTTCAATTTTCGAAATCAGATTTTTCTAATGCCGAAACACTTTTTCGAAAAAAATCGAATAAAAAAGTGCGATTTTTAATCGATCTTCGATTCACAGTCCTAGTTCTTTTACCAGAAAAAATATTTATGGACTACTTAAAATCTCTCTTAGAACAACATAGGTCCATTTTGTTCAAAAAATAATAGTCCGTCTCTAAAACACGCCGTTTATTTATTTCCAAAATCTGTTAGGATTTCGTCTAGTTGTAAATCCGCATAATCTGCTTAAAATTGTTATAATCAAGCCAAAAATAAAAGGGAGCTAACTTTAATGGACACAAATTAATAGCCTATCTCGTTACTGAGAATAAAATAAGTGGTCGGAAAATTATAAAAAAGAATCAAGGCCAAGATATTAGATATCAATCTGATTTTGATTCAAAAAAATTATTTTTTTAGACTTGTGTTATTCATTACTGTTAAAACTCGATTTTTAAATAAAAAAATAATACTAATTCGTTGGAAGTTAGATATAAGTCTGAAATAAGTGATAAAAAAAGCAGATTTAGCTTAACCTAAATGATCTGTAGCTCATAAAAATTTTAATTATTAGCTCTTTAAATCGTCTATAAATTAATATTAAAGGAAATATTAAAAAATTTTGTAATATTACTTTTATTTTTAAATCACATTTTTTATTTCTTTCAAAGATGAAACAAGCGATTTTTTTAACAATATTTTCTCTATTTTATTTTGAAGCCTTTTGCTACGCAAGTAATGTTAATTTACTTTTTAATAGATGAAACTCTTAATAAGAATCAGTGGAAACTTGTCTCTCAAAATAGTTAAACCATGATTCTAAATTATTGAATAGAAAAGCTTATATTTTAAAAATTTTTTTAAGACTATGGATACGGAAATAATGCTCGAATAAATCAGGCTCCACAATATTACGGACAAGGAGCTCCTGTAGGTAACATACCATTTGCAGCCCCAAGTTTGCTACCAGCATTAGGTTCTGCTCCTTTTCCTATGCCGATTCCAGTGGTAATACCGGGAATGGGACGGAGACGAAGAAGATCAAGTACATCTTCGAGTACGCATTCAACAACAAAGTGGAGACCAAGAGATAAATGGGAACCAAAAGTAAAGTCTTATAAAATTCATTTATCAAATAATAATAAAAATCACCATCATGACCAACATACTGCCGATTGCGATTGTGATTAGAAAAATTCAATACTGTTTTAGTTATTTCCGATTTTAATTTTTTCTCAATTTGAATTTAAAAAATAAATAATTCTTATTTTGACTTATTTTTTTTATTACTTTCAAAAAAATTTAAGCTAAAAAAATGGCTTAAAAATTTTAGCTTTTAATGGTGAAATTGTTTTTTTTTATAAGCTGATTACGAGTATAAAATCTTAATTACAAAATTTTAAGTTTAATCTGATATTTTTCGGTCAAACCAACATTAATAGTGTTTTTCAAATAGGGCTACGCAAATGGTGAAAATTCGGTACAAGTGAAATAAATGACAAAAGTCCAAAAAAAGTTTGACCCTTTTTAAGTCTTTTAGTGACTTATATCGCAAAAAAAACATTTAAGCCGGCGGATTCGCTTTTTTAGTTGGCCACACAGGCTTCACATTGCAAAGAAAAATGTCTAAAGGTGTGACACGCTCGAATTGGGAAGTCAGATATTAAAATTCTATTTAACCGAGTTTTTAAACCAATCAAAAAATTTGATACTTTGTAGCAAGATAATACGGTAGAATAATTTGAGAAAATCTTACAAAAAAACTTTTTAATAAGATTGAATCTTATTGAATTGTTTTCGAGTTTCCTGCATTGAATTAAGAATGTCGAAGAATAGGTAAAAATGCGCGCATTCTTAAACACGGAAATACTGTTATTAAACTAAAGGCTTTAGTTCACTATATTTCAATTTAACAAGTCAATCAAAATTTTTGCTACAATACAATTTAAAAATTTCGTTTGAATAGGGATTGTTAAATTAATTTTAAACAATTGAAAAAAGTTTTTAAATTTTTTTCGCTTATTTTGAAAAATCTCTTATATTATAAATAAAAGCATCACTTTATTTTCAAAGACCTATTTCTTTTTAGAAAAGAGAAGATTTAACTTATTGTAAGCTGTATATGTGTTTAACATCACTTTTTTTTCTTGATATCTAGATATTTTAAGCTTAAAATCAAGATGAAAAATTTATTTTTAGCAATATTTATCGTAGCCATATGTTTAAATAAAGGTGCAAAAGGTAACCAAAAGTTTTATTTTTTTATTTTTATATTTTTTTTCTAAATGTTTATTGAAAAGGTTATGGCTATAACAATGGCTATAACAATGGCTATAATAATTTTAATCGTCAGCCTCCCGTTCAACCAGCGGGTCCCTCTTTTGCTCCTGTACCCATGCCACCAATTCCAATGCCAGTTCCAGTCGTAATGCCTATACTCAGGTTTGATCCAGATAATGATGAAGATGTTGACAGAAGATCAAGACGAAGAGGAAACGGTCGCAGAGAAAACAGAGGAAGAAATGGTGGTAGACCATGGCCAAGAAGAAATTAATGTTTCTCTTTCTTATAATTTTTAATTTTTATTGTTTTTAATCTGTTACTCAAAGTTTTTTCAAGTTTTTTAGTTTTTAAATAAATTTTTTGACAAAGAAATATTGTTTTTCAATGATTTATTGAGTTTTGAATCAAAGGAAAATATCGATTATCTATTTTAAGGTTAGGAGTAAGCTTATGGTGAATAGCTAAATTAACTTTATTCATCAATTTATTCAAAATATTAATTTTTATTTAAATTAAAAAATAAAGAGTGTACACTTTAGAGAGGGATATTTCAAAATTTTAATAAATTGACACGACAAAAAAATTGAAAACTAGACGAAATTTCTATGATGAGAAAGAGAGATTAAAATTTATCAGTGGTTCATTAGAATTTTCAAACAATCTTTGCTAAAAATGAAAAATTCACGCTTTCGAAATGAAAGAGAGATCAGATTTAAATTTTAAGTCACAGCTTAATAAAACTATATACACAAACTACGATTCAAATCTTAGTGCATTTTTTCATTTTTTACTTTATGTTTTAGCATTATCTCAAAAAACTTACATCATTTTTAATAGATTTTTAATTTTTTTAAGCTTAATTCTAACATGAAATTTTCGATTTTTGTGATTTTATCAATTTTCTGTTTAATCCAAAACAGTTTGTCGCAAGGTAACATAAACTAAACGTAAATTTTTACAGTAAATAAATTTTCATCCCTTTAGGTTATGGAGCACCACAATATGGAGGCCAACCAAGACATTATGGAGCACCACAATATGGAGGCCAACCAAGAAATTTTGGAGGACCATCTGCCCCAATCCCATTGCCAGTACCAGTAGGACCATCAACAATTCCGTTGCCAATTCCATTTTTTATGCCACGTACCATCAATCCGCCAAAAGAGAAACATAATCATCATCGTCATCAACACCAAAGAGGAAGATTTAATAACAACAACAACAATCGCCGTCGTGTTTAAAAAAAAAAGATATAATATGAAATAAAATTTTAGTAAATTTCAAAAATTTTAGTTAGCTTTTTCTCCGTTTTATTTTATGTATTCAGATTGTTACCCCATTTCACACATACTTAGCTTGTTGTGAATATTTGTTTTATTTTTTAACCAATCAAAAATGAACAAGTCAAAATCCTCTCAAAGTCAAAAAATTCAGGCTTCAAATATTTAAGCTTTTTATCCACCACATTTTTTTTTAATGTTATAAAATACAATGAAAATTTTTATTTTATCATCAAAAACTAAAACCGAATTCAAAAATGACAAAGCTTGTATTGCTTTTGTTATCTCTTATTTTAAGTAAATTTACAGTAACTGTTCAAAGTAAAACGACTTAATTTAGCCTTATTATTGAATTTAAAATTATAATTTTTTTTATTATTAAGATTCGTTATACTATGGTCAACAATTTCCGGCCGTTCAAAACTACCCAGTTTCAGCTCCTCAGACTGCTCCATTTCAACAACCCTTACCAGCTCCCGTACCAGCACCTATTCCAGCACCTATTCCAGCACCTATTCCAGCACCTTTTCCAGCACCTTTACCAGCTCCGTTACCAGTACCTTATCCAATTCCAGTAAATCTTATTAGACTGATGCCAATGAGAAAAAAAGAGGAATATCATTCAAATAACTATGGTACATACAAGACAAATAATAAACATGGAAACCGCAAACAAAATAACTACAAGAAAAAAGCGAATTATGGCAATGGATATGGTTCATCAAGTTATGACGAAAATTATCACAATTATGAACCAATTAGGAAAAAACAAAGAAACCATAATTATGAAGCACAAAAAGAAGGTTATTTGAAAACCTCAATGAAATTAGAATAAAATAAACGCAATATTAAAAAGTCAATTAAATGTTTTAGATATTAGTTTTTTTTTTAGTTTCATATCAAATAAATAAAATTTTTTATTTAAATTTTTTGCATGTCTACTTAATTTATTACCGGTCCAAAAGTGAGATCCTTAACTAACGAATAAAAACTTTATATTCAATAAATTGGAAAATAAGCACAAAAATATGTCTTCTCGCTTCTTTCACTTTTTTTAAAGTTTTTTTTCAAACTCTAAGCATTTGCTTATTACAACGTTGAAAATTATTTTTTATTTGTTCAATTTTCCTTAGGATTTGAGATTGTCAAACACAATGAAAATAGATAAGAATAAAATGAACGTTTTAGTTATTTTACACTTTCTAATGTTGTTTGGAATCTCAGAGTCAGTCTATACAAGTAATATTTGTCATTAAGAAAAGTAATGCCTTTCCCTTTAATTATTCAATTATTTTGTTCATAGAGATTTTTGATGCTTGTGATTTTAAAAAAGAAAGATTAAATTGTAAAAATGAGACCTTGATTATGATAAATAAGTTATCATGGTTTGGTAATTATTCTCCTGGTGATTCAGTCAAAATAGAGAAGATAAAAAATCAACTGCAAAACTCGTGGGTTAATTTTAGAATCGCTTTGAGTGCAATACCAAAATGTCTTCTATTTTTATTTAGATGCCATTTAAAATGTGAATGTGACGCTGTTGATTGTTACAAAATGGATAAATTGAAATTCAAAATTGATTATTCATGTATTCAATTGAGTCAAGTTTTTTGTTTTAGAGAATTTTTTATTTTTTTTTAAATTAGGTATCAATTTAGCTGGACAAATTGGAGGCAAAAAGCGTTCAAAAAGAATGTCAAGTAAAAGAAAAATTTCACAAATAGCTCAAACACAAAAATTAGCTCTCTTATTTAATCCGTTTTATATTCGTTCTATGCAAGAACATGGTTCAATTAGAAATAACAAAAAAATGCAGAAAAATCTCTTTAATTCATTGCAACACATAAATCCTAGCTTGGCTAACGATGTTTTAAATTATGATAAAATTTTTGATGAATTTGAAAAAAAAATAAAGATTTAACATTTTAAATTTTTTATATTCAAATAAATCCTAGTGAAAAAGCTTAACTGTTCATAGACAGCAACAATGAGAGAGACAGAGATAGAGAGAAAGAGAGAGAGAGAAAGAGAGAGAGAGAGAGAGAGAGAAGAAAAAAATTGCATGTAAAATTGCAATAATTGTGTTTCACTCAGTAGCTTTATGTCGTGTTTTAAGATATATTTTAGAAATGATTAAGTTTGATTCTATTCTAATAGAAAAGATTTTTTTCTAACAGCTAAAAATTTTTTTTTTCTTTGTTTAGCTTAGTAAAAATAATTCTTAATCTTACTTGTTAATCTTAATTTTTCTCTCTCCTTTTTTAAAGATATTTAAAAATGGTGAAAATACTTTCACTTTTGTTATTAGCATCAGTCATAGCTGTTTGCTTGACCGAGGAAGAAAACCAAATCAACTCAAAAAGCAAAATAATTTCTGCCTTATCATCCACTCAAGGTAATAATTTTATGATTAATAAATTTCCCAAATTTTCTTAAACCAATTATTCTAGATGAAACAAATACTCTATCGAGAGAAAAAAGAGCAATGTTCTATCGAAATGATAAAGAAACAATGGAAAGAGAAAGAAGATTCAGAAATGGACAATTAGATTATTATGATGATTATTATGATTACTATTATGATGATTATTACGATTACTATAATCCAATGTATTATGGCTTTGGACCAATAGGCTTAGGTATTGGAAGTCCGTTTGGTATTGGCCTTGGTCGATTTGACACAGATAGAAGAAGACATGGAGATAGACCAAGAAAAGGCCACCATGATCATCATTATCGTCATGATCGCCATGATCGTCACCACTAAATATATTTAATATTTAAGTTTTTAATTGCTGTTTTTATTTTTTTTATTGTTGCATTTTTAGTCTTTATTAAATAAACTTTTAGTTATTTTTTTTACATTCATTTTAAATTTTTTTCTTGTTAATTTACATAAAGCTTGTATTTGTTGTTGACTTTTTGGCAAAAGAGAAATTAAAAAATTAAAATTGAAATTGATCGATTTTTATTAGAAAAGTTTAATTAGAACAGAGAATGCAAGCTAAGTGGACTTTAAAATAGTTTCCGTTTTGCAAAGCAGTTAGCTATTAAGATTATAAGTTAGCTACTAATAGTTTTTTTATTCAATGACATTTGTTGTTGGTTAAATCTTTGTCGTGGTCCAAATAATTATTTTAATAGGCTGTAAGTTAGTAGTAGTAGTAGTAGTTTAACTGCGACTCAAAAATCGAGTAGAACCTAATGGCTATAGCAGTTTTTTGCAAGCTTTTGCTTGCCCATCCACCATTCATCTAATCTTGATTTGAAATTCTCGATTGACGTTGCTTCAATTAATTTCTGCGGCAAACTGTTCCAGTCTTCAACAACTCGGTTAGTGAAAAAATTGAAACGGACTGCACAATTCTTAACCAGCTCTCTTTTTATTCGCATTGAATGACCTCTTAAGTTGTATGTTTCATTGTTTACTTTTAGTGGAATACCATTCACAAATTCGACCCTTTCAATATTATTAACAATTTTAAAAAATTGAATTAAATCACCTCTTCGTCTTCTTGTGTCCATATCTGTCAATTTGAATCGACTAAGTCTCTCTTCATACTCTAAGTTTGAAAAACCTGGAACAAGTCTTGTAGCTCTGCGCTGTACCTTCTCAATTTCTTTTTTATCTCTTTCGAGAAATGGACTCCACACGCTTACAGCGTAGTCCAAATGCGGTCTAACCAGTGAGCTTTAAAGGAGTCTTACCACACTTAGGTTAAGATATTTGAAATTATTACGAATTACTCCAAGTAGTCTATTTGCACGTCCACGGCAGTGTCTAATATGTGTGTCCCACTTAAGGTCTTTGCTAAAATACACTCCTAGATCTTTTTCGAGCGTTGTCTTTTCCATAACTTGGGTACCTTCTTTGTTGAAAATCGTATAATCAAACTCTGGATTTCGCGATCCAATATGCATTACTTTACATTTTTGAATGTTTAAATCACATGACCAAGTCATCGACCAACTGGAAATTGTATCTATATCTGATTGTAAGCTTAAGTTGTCAGCAATATCTCTTATCACAGCTAAAATCTTTGTGTCATCAGTGTACTTCTTTGGTTGATTGATCAAGCAGTCTACTAGGTCGTTGATAAAAATTATGAAAAGAATCGGACCGAGGACTGATCCTTGAGGGACTCCGCTTGTAACATCAAGCCACTCTGAAACAACACAGCCCATTAGAACCCTTTGCTTCCTGTTTGATAAAAAATTTTTGATCCAGTCTAAAATTAGACCAACGAAACCATAGTTGGGTAATTTGTAAACTAGAAGTCTATGTGAAATTCTGTCAAAAGCCTTAGAAAAGTCTTTGTAAACTATATCTATAGGATCTCCATTTGCTAAGGCATTTGTGATAACATCAAGTGTCTCCAACAAATTTGTGACACATGACCTCTTTGGAACGAAACCATGTTGGGCTCTTGATAATAGATTGTTGTCTTTAAGATGTCTCAGCATCTTTTCTTTTATAACACTTTCTAGCATCTTACAGAGAATACATGATAATGAAACAGGTCGATAGTTTCCATTTGAAAGTAAATGTGTTAAATAAACGCTGTATTTTGCCTATTAAAATACGATTTGTAATGACCAGTGTAGTACTTCTCTATTTTTAGGTTGATATTCAAGTTATCTAGCATTAAAGTTGAAAATTAAAGACCAATATAGCTGTAAATTTATTCGATGTAAGCTTAATAATTGGCGAGAATTTGTTTTATTAGAGTATTTTTCGATTAATTTTTTAAAAAGACGCCAAAAACCTCCAGTTTCTATCAGAATCTAAGAATGGATAAAAAAATGGGTTTCAAAATTGAGGTGACTTAGAATAAGAGTTACAGTCCCCGAAATTAACTTAATATCATATGATATCAGCTGACCTCATCTGATGTCAGTTTCCATCAGAATTCACTGAAATTCATAATGCTTGGAATTCTCTAAATGATAACATCTGATATCATGTGATTTCAACTGATCCGAGCTGATAGGAGATGATATCATTTGGTCATAAATTCTGATACAAACTGATATCAGCTTATGTCATATGATATCATTTGACAATTTAATTTCCGGGACTGCATAGAGGGAAATATAGCGATCGATTATTTAATTTAGCAATAATCCATTTTTTATAATTTGTTGGAACTTTTAAATACCACATATTAAATACTCAATGCGCTCTAACTGAAATTCACAAAACTGAAAGTAGCTGAATGTTTGTTACCATCATTTTTTCTGTAGAACTAATCGGTTCAAACATACAGTACATTTCTGAAATAAGTTGACATGTTTCGCACACAAATGAAATATTTTCAATGCGCGTCTTAGGCAAAGCTTCGGAGCATGCTGCGCATTGCTTAGGCAGAGTGTCAACTTATTTCTAAATGTACTGTATAAAGATTTTACAGAGTGGAGACCAAAATCAGATTTAATTTCTTTATTTTTTAAAAAAATGAATAAAAATATATTTTAAAAACCTAAAAACTAAATAAAATATAAACGAATTTAACAAATTTACATTTTAAATCTCATAATTAAAACCATTAGCACCCAAAATAAAAATAAATCAATTAGACGATTCGCTAGCTTTAGTCCATCCACACAAGAGCCTTTTAAAGCGACTTTTTCTTGGCTTAAACGGCTGAAAATAGGTTATGATTGCTGTATCAAATACTTGTTTTACATTGTAATTCAACAATGCTGAGCATTCAACATAAGCTCTAGCTCCCAATTTGCGGGCTAATTTTTCACCTTCATCTTTTGAAACTGGTTTTTGACGCTTACGATTTAAATCCTTTAGCGACATTATATTATCTCTTAAATCAACTTGAGTACCGACTATTACAAATGGAATATTTTGACTAAACTGTTTAATTTCTGGTATCCATTTTTCTTCTACATTCGAAAAGCTTGACGGTTCCATAACAGAAAAACATACGATAAACACATCGGTTGCTGTGTAAGACATTATCCTAAGCTTATCCCAATCTTCTTGCCCAGCAGTATCAAACAATCCTATAAATGAATTTAAAAAAAAAATTATTAATAAACAAACTTTTTTTAACCAAATTTAAGTTATGATTACCTAAGGTAACAGCTTGTTTTCCAATATGAACTGTTACTGCATAGTTATCAAAAACTGTTGGTTCATAATCCCATGGAAACTTACTAGTCGTATAAGTATGCAACATGCATGTTTTACCGACCGCACCATCACCAACAGCAACACATTTAATGTAATGCTGTGGCATGGGCGATGAAAGTGAAGTCGATAATGCGGCTGTTGTTGTTGCTGTTGTTATTGATGGCGAAGCTGACGACGTAAATGTAGATGATGATGACATTTATTTAATAAAAAATATTGAATTTATTTTAATAAGTTTTATTTTTAGAGTATTTTTCGATTTAATTTTCAAAATCATTTAAATAATAATAACAATATTTCATCTAAAATTTGAGTAAGTATTTAAATTCAACAAACTTAAATTTAAAAAAAATGAGAATTCTTTTATGGTTGCTCTAGAATATTTTAAATTTTTTTGAATTTACAATTAAAACCACAAAAAATAATAATGAAACATTCTAATCTTCAGATTGATTAAATTTTAAATAAACATCCGAATTTGTTCAATTCCAAAAACAAAAACATTAAGTGCTCTACCCTTTTTTTTGATACGAATTTTATTAGATTAACTTATCTCTGTAATTCATTGTAAGCAACATTTTTCTTAAATTGGGTAAAATCACAATTTCTAAATAGAAATAACTCAAAGAACACTAAGTGTAAATTAGCTTTTTTAAATTGAGAATCTTTAGAGTCAAACGTTAAAGTTATACTTTAACCTTTAAACACCGGCTTGTTCATTTTTCAAGATGCAAAAAAATTGATAAAAAATTCGAATTAATTCTACGTGAAAAGTTACGTAAATGTATAAAAATGAAAAAAAAAATCATGACTTTGTGTATTTTCTTTTTGAATCATATATGATACGAGGGCGGGACGAGAGAAGGAAACTAACTCTTTTTTTGAAAGAACTAAAATCAATGTGTAATACGTTAAAACATGTTTTTAGGGTTATCCCTAAACTCCGGAACCGGGACACGGAATCCGGAACAAAAAAAAAACCCGGAACACGGAACCAAAAACTGATTTCTAAAACTCGGAACCGTATTAGTCTGAAACGCGGAACCTAAAACTTTTTAAATAACCTAGAAACGATTTATTTTAAGTTATCAAGAAAAAATAACCATAAGATTAAAGTAAGGTACTTACAGCACATTTCTGAAATAAGTTGACATGTTTCGGAGCATTGCTTCAGCAAGCAAAATAATTATTAGTAATGCGCATTATGTTAGTTAGTTCCGTGTGAGAAAGATTTCAATAAGTATGGGTGATGAAAACTATTAAATAATTTAAAAGTAAAATAAACGCGTTCTTTTATAAACTTTTTTGGTTCCGTGTTTTAGTCTGAAGGTGATTCGGTTCCGATTTTTAGCATGTTCCGGTTCCGTTGATTATGTCCTTATTCCGTTAAAAATTTGTCTCGAGTTTTAGTCTTTGGTTCCGTGTTCCGGGTTTTTTTTGTTCCGGATTCCGTGTCCCGGAGTTTAGGGATAACCTGTTTTTAGTTTTTATTTAAAGATTCAAATTCGTCCTTTTTTATTTTTGTTCTTGACATGTTTTAGTTTGAAATTATAAATGCTTGAGAATTCTGATTTAATATTTTTAACAATTCGGATTTAATACTCAATTCATAAGGAGACGAATATCCAATTTACGATTTCGAAAATATTAATATCATAGCGATATTCTGCACCTAAAATTACCTAAATTTTCCGTAAATTAGCCTTGGCAACCATAAAAATCTAGGAGTAATCTAGACTAATGATCACTGATCATTAGTCTTAATAAAAACAATAATATTCAAAATCAGTGTTTCTTTGCTATATGTAGTTTGACATCTCGTTCATTTTTCATTAATTCACCACAAATATGGCAGGACGTTCCATTTGGATACTTTGTAAGGACACTTTTGACCTCAGTTTTAGTTTCTAGAGATGGTTCAGGTAAAGATAAGGCTACCTCTTGGTACCTAACTGACAAAGATTTAACCGAAGTAATTTGAATGCTACTAAGTTTTTGCACTATTAGACTCAACGGGGTTAGTCCTCTGTGAAGATTCTACAATAAAATCATTTTCATTATCACTCGAATCAAAACATTTATCATTTACAGTGACCGAATTACTGTACATGAAGAAATTTTTTTTGTGATCAGACTTTTTAGTCATGTGATCATTAAATGATCACATACTGTGCTGGACGTTCACGAATTAAATGGAGGAACGTTCCTGAACGTTCATGAATGTTCATGAATGTTCAACAGTTCTTAGACGTCGAACGTTCACGAACGTTCATGAACATTCATGAAAGACTTTTCATAGTTCATTCGCATACTGCGAACGTTCATGAATGTTCATGAACGTTCATGAAAGACTTTTCATAATTCATTCGCATACTGCGAACGTTCATGAATGTTCATGAACGTTCATGAACGTTCGCCGAAAGGCCTAAGAACTGTTGAACATTCATGAACATTCATGAACGTTCAGGAACGTTCCTCCATTTAATTCGTGAACGTCCAGCACAGTATTGTGTGATCATAGATTTTGTGATCACTTGATCACATATTCCGCAAGACCCAATGAATAATTTCCTTTGTTAAATGATACTTTCGAGAATTAAATTAAATCATGCACAAGATCCTGTTGTATCAAATGCGATACATAACTTTAAGGGAATGTATCTCCTAAAAGAACTGTATATTTAAATTTCTGAATACTAAAGCGTTTTTCTCGTCCCAAAATATACCCGAAAAATAGCTCTCTTCATTTTAAGTATATTAATCGAAAGTGAATGAATTTATAATCCAAATCAAATATTTTTTTTTTTAAATTAAAAAAATAATGAAATTAGATGTAATATTTTAACAGGAACCGATACGAAAATTATTGAATTATCTTTTGAAGAGGTTTAATTTAATATATAAATTAATAGCATTTGGTTATTGTAAAACATAGTACTAAGATGTTTAAAAAATGTATCATATATGATCCAACGGGCGGTTAAGGGTTAATTACTACATTATTTTAAAAATTTAAATCATGAAAAAAGCTAAAGGATTTATTTCAAAATTGAGTCCAAGAGAATTAACAAAAAATCAAATGAAAACGAAGATAATATAAATCAAGTGACTCAACAAAAAAGGAGCTTAAAAAATATTTAAGCTTATAGTATTATTTATAAAAATGAAAAGAAAAACTTGAAGCATAATTTTTGTTTCGTGAAATAATAAACCCAAAGCTTAACTAGTGGATCATAATGATAATTAAATAAACAACCTAAATTATATATACACAACACAAACACACATATACTCATAATCATACAAATATTCAAGTTTGTGGAAATGATAGAAAAAAAACAAAAAGTTGTAAAATTTTTGGTGAAAAATGAGAAACAAAAAAATCGGAATATTTTTTCCTATTTTTAGCCAGAAAGATATGCTAAGGCTCCAATTCAATCATTAATAATTTTGTTTTCTCATCAAGAAAATATCGAAATTAATCGAATAACTAACTATTGATTGAATTGAATTGAATCATACATCAAAAGCAATAAATAGGATCCGTTTATTAAGAGAATATATATTCAATCATAAATGGAGGTTAAATATAAAAACGAAAATTCAATTTATGTAATAGAAAAAAAATATTTGTATTTTAGCATCGTTCTTTATTCATTTATTTTCATTTATTCGTTTATATTTATTAAAGTAGCTGAAATATTTATTAATTGTATCATTAAAAATCCATCGTTTCTGAACCATGTTTTTTTTTTTAGTTTTTTTTGGTGGAAGGAAAACTGAAAACTGAAATTAAACAACTTTCTGAATGAAAATAAAATAATTTGTAAAAATATATTTGAAAACAAAAACATATTTTGTTGTGTTGTGTTGTTAATTAATAAATTAGTTGCATTTAATTTTTATTATTTTTTTCAAACATAATTTTATTTTTTAAGTTTTAACTTTAAAAAAAATAATAAAATAAAAGTATTCCCAAAAACTTGAATTAAATTGATAAAACAGAGCTAGATTTTATGATTTACAAATCACGCTTTAAAGTGAGAATTTTAGACATATTACGCTTATAGATTCATTCTTATGTAATTTTAATCGTATTATTCCTTTTAAATATTTTATTCCTATATTTTAGATGTTTAAAAAAAACAAACGTTTATCATGATAATATATTGTATTCATATAATTAGATATAATTACGGAAACGATTATGAATTCTCTGAATTTAACAACTCGATTATCTTCTCTTGAGCTATTCAAATTTTTTGCTTGTATTGTTTTCTTTTAAACGTTTAATAAGAAGGTATTGACTCTAGATGATTTTTAAAAAAGCGCATCCAAAATCTTTGCTTTTATTACAATTGAAATTGTGTCTTCGAAAGTTTTAAAAAATTTAAAGTTATGGTTTCTTAAATTAGTAATGGGTTGGATGATAACGATTAACTTGATCAACGTTCCTGAACCTTCATGATAATTCATGAACAAACATCTCTTTCTAGAGCCTACGGCGAACGTTCCCTAAGCCGAAAATTTTGTGAAAGGTGTATTGTAGTGTAGTAGGTCACGATATAAAAATATTTTTCTAAAATAGCTTGAGCTAAATTCGTTTTATAAGTTGTATAATTGAAAAAGAAAAAAATTAGGCGCTTATAAGGTTCCACTAAGTATAGGTCTAATCTTACATGACTGTTTTTGTTTTAAATTCAATTAATTATTTTTTTATGAAAATAAATTTTTTAGTTTCCGCTACTTTTTTAGAAAATTCATCTTTTAAAATAAAAATTCCAACTTAAACTTATTTTTGAGCGATTTATCTATTAAAAACAATAAATCATAGAATATATACAGGTTTTATACTCAACATTTTTTAAAACAGACATTTCAAATTTTAATTTAAAAAACAAAAAACAAAAGATTTTTCCTAAAAAACAAATGTATTTTATCTAATTTATTTTTGTTCATGATAATTTTTAAATCTTTTCAACAAATTTCTTCTCAGTTACGTTATTGATTTGAATTAATGTTAAAATTCATATGTTATATTCAAGTTATTTGGATTTACCAATACATTTCCAAATCCACAATTAATTTTAATATATTTTATAAAAAAACATTTCTTTAAACAAAATAAGTGATTAATAACTTTATAGAATAATTCTCTCTGATAATTACTCAGCTCAACATTGCAAAAAATCTTGCAAATTTTTACTTTACATAATTAGACCTTTAAATTCCTCTCGCTGAAAAAAAACGCGTAATATTCTGTATGCATTCAAGTGAATTTCTTTAGAAAATTTTTAAAAGATTTTTTGACAAATGTAATTTATTTAGGGCATTATTTATATAAATTAATTTGTCTATATTCATTTTTTTTGTCTAAATTTAAAACAATAGCTAAATTATTAGAGTATGAAATTCGGTCTATACAGAAGCGACAAATTCTAAATTTTTTTTTTTAAAATTATTAATTCAAAAAAACTCAAAATTTGACCACATTTTAATATGGGTTTTATCTTCAAGGAACCAGCTTTTTAAAGTTGATTAATTCCAAAGTATTTTCACTAAAATTTTAATAATTGAATGCATTTAACGTAAAGGCGCGATTTTTGCGACATGTCGTTATAATCGAATTTCGAATTTAACGACATGTCGCTCCAATGTTAAAAGATTGGATTTTTTTTTCAATTCGATTTTAACGACATGTCGTAGAAATCGCGCCTTTACGTTATTATGAAAAAAAAAAGATCAAGATAAAAAATAGTCCACCTTAATATCAGGATATAAAAAGGGTTGATGATGGTTGAAAAAAAATCTAACAATCAAATAATAAAATGTTTTAAAAATGAAATCATACATTGCTTAAAATTTTTACTTTTGAGTTCATTTAATTCAATATAATTTTCAAAAAAAAAAGAGAGATTATAAATGTATTAAAAATGACCATTAACACGGATGAATACAAAAAAATTGTTTCTCTTAATCCTTTCTTTAAATTAATGGGTTTTAAATATCGAAAAAAATTAGGCGAACTTTTTACGCATAGGCTAATCTTTTATTTTCTAAGTTTTGCATAAAAATGCTTTTATTCAAATGAAAGTAATAAGCATTTGATAAAATTGAAAAAAATTTTAAAAAGGCCTTATAAAGATTATTCATTTACATGTATTTAAAGCGTTTGGTAAATTTGAATAAGAAAAAGAAAAAAGGAAGCTTTTTTTTGGGTCATACTAAAATGTTGACCCTCTGAAAAATCGAGGAATAATTCTTTTTCCGAATATTCAAAAATACCAATCGAAGCAGAATTTTACGAGCTCTCTGAAATGATATCAATTTGATTAAAATATGTTTTATTTGGATCTAAATTACAAATTTTCGTTTTTTTGGGATTCTGACCCACTTCTAACCCCCGAATTTTCTGAAAGAAAAAACTATCAGCTATCTAAATATTATATGCTTTTTTAGTTATTGAGATATTTTAAGAAATTGATTGTTTGGGTCTACTCGATTAATTGAACATGTTCACGGATTAGTAGATAATTTTTTATCACCATAAGTGATTATAACCTAAAAATATGTGAACACGAAAACATAAACACTATTTTAAAAATTTTATAAAGTAACAGCCTTCTAATTATCTACCACCTCCGTGTATCATTCGTTGTTTTCCTCTATATATTCGTAATTAGGGTTAACGTCGACCAATCCAAACACTTATAATAGTTCTCTTAAGATCCTTTCCAATCCAATATTCCACTTTTGCAAACATAGACGCCAAGACCAAGAATAATTTTAAATTTTGTAACATCAAATTTTAAAAAGTCAAAAATGTGTATTAATTTAATTATTGTTCTAATTTTTAAAGCAGATTAAGTAAACATGATTAATTAAGCTTGTATTGTGGAGATTAGGTGAACAACCACGTAGCCAATTACAAAAGTAATTAATCATTTTGTTCACCTAGGTGAACAAAATTACAAATTACAAATTATTGAATAGTTGTGACTCATGATAAAGATTATGATAGATAATTTAATTTAATTTTAATAAACGCCTAGCTATATTTTTAAAACAGATTTAAAACAGAAATTTATAAAAGAAAATTTCAATTTTTTTTGAATAAATTATAATTTTTGAATTTTGAATTTTGACTTCGAACGTTCGTTTTACCGCAACAACGGGTTGTTTTTTTAGCACGTTTGAGCAATGAGTGTTTCTCAGACTAGCAACAATAGCTCGCACGCGTTTTTAGCGAACGTCGAACGCTTTTTTTATTCGAATTTCGACTACGACGTTCTAATTGAAACAATTAACGATCTAGTTCGACTTACAAAAGATGACTTTGTTAACCGGGTTGTACGATGTGTTGGTGATGAGACCAAGAATAATAACCGTAAAGAAAAACTGAGTCAATTACGTGTTAAAGTAGCTTTCAAAGCTATCGATAAATTTAGTATTAGTAAAAACATCCAGATTCAGAATCGTAAAGGGAGTACACAGATGGCCTCTGATATTTGGCTATTAATAAACTCGATCGTTGACGGAAGACCCAGTCCTGAATGTATCGATATTTTAAAGAGTCTACCAAAGGGTAAATCACCGGATGACTCTGTCATAATTGAGTCGGCAGGTGTCGAATCTAACAATGAATTAAAAAACCTGCTAGAAAACGTCTTAAAAGAAGTGAGGGTATTAAAAACAAGTAACGACCGAATTGAAAGCAAAGTAGGTCTCTTACAACAAGAGAATGCACAGCTAAAAAAAATGCTAAGCGAACAAATGAGACTTCGTAATTTTAATTTGAACAATGCTGAAAGTATCAGTGACTTTACCGAATCAAATGAGGTACATTTTAGACCTGAATATTTGCAGACAAACAAAGGGAAGCAGAGGGTTACAAACACCACTAACGATCATAGGAACAATAACTCACCTGTTGACGATGTGCAGATTGCTGGTTTTAAAACACCAGCACCACCAGTTAGTAGTAATTCCTCTGGTACCCTTGCTTATTCGGGTACTAGACAGAACCGTTTCAACACAACGAAAAGGAACGTCGTTATTGGCTCTCAAGCTGGTTCGACAATGTCTAGTGCAAAAAATCCACCGAGGATTTTTGAATATTACACTGGTTTTTGGTCAGTCGATTGCTCAAAAGAGAGTGTTAAAGAGTACATTGAGAGTTTTGCGAAAATAGAATATATTAGTGAACTCGTACCCAAACACAATCACTATAAGTCATTCCACTTCAAAGTAACAAGCGATCTTAAAGATAAAATTCTCGATCCGGAGAATTGGCCAACTGGTATTAGAGTGAAAAGATTTTTTGCTGCCCCAGCTACCAACAAAGACAGCAGTAATAGTAAGCGAACAAATGGCTCCTCTTATGGAACTGCCCCTAAAAAGGCGGTTAATAATAGAGGTCAGGGTCGCTACGTGTCAAGAGGCGGAGGTCAGTTTAACTCTATGCGTGGTACTCGTAGGAGTAGAAGTCAAGCCAGCTCTGTTGAAGCCAGCTCTGATGACAGCTTTCAAGAGAAGGCTCCTAAAAAGGTGACCAAAAATCCTGACAGTGCTATTAATAATGGACAATTAACGAATGTAACGAGTCATGGTGAAGTTGAACCTGTAATTACACACAGTGTGAATACAAGTCAAATGGAACAATGATTTTAGCATCTTATAATTGCCAGAACTTTAATACTAATAGTTTAGTAATCGACAATTTGTTAAATTTTTGTGATATTTTATTTTTGTGTGAACACTGGCTTTTTGCTGAGGAGGACTATTTGATAACTTCGAGATACCCAAACTTTAATGTTTATTTTCAAGCCGATATGGAGCTTAGTGCGCCAAAAGCTATGGGAAGACGTTTTGGAGGTAAATGTTGGCTCGTTAGAAAAAATATCGTTGTGCATTCCTTTGACTTTGACAACCCGGCGTTCTCGTGTCTTAAGATAACCGTAATTAATTCTGTTTTAAACGTTATTGGGGCATGGATCCCTTTCGACGATAACAAGAAGGAAACGTTCTTAGATTTCAAATCATCTATATCTTCGATCGAAAGTAAAATTGATCTGTACTCGGACGAGAAATTTGTATTACTTGGGGATTGGAACTGTGACTTAAAAAGAGGTAAGAGATTTGATTTAACTTTTAATAAATTTTTGTTCGATAACGAACTCGTCGCATGCTCCTCAGCATTCAGAACAAGTTCTAAGTACACCTACAAAAAGGGTGATTACAAATCGAACATTGACCATATTTTGGTACGAAAACGTGATATGGTCTTAGTCGAACGTTTTGATATCTACTCGGATGATTGTAATTTCAGTGATCACCAACCGATTTTTTGCACCCTGAATCTAGATAACTCTAATTCAGAAGGATCTGCTGGGTTTAGCGCTAATGATGTTTATAAACACGGAAAGTTTCACTTTTTCAATTGGAAAAATGAACGCTTTATTAGAGAATTCAAGGAATCGCTTTCTGAGAATCTTGAAGTTCTCATAAGTACCATTATGGAGTGTGATATCCATAGTGAAGGTGATGTTTGTCGTACAATTGACACAATTCATAACCAACTACCTCGTGTCTTCTTGAAATCTGCTCGACGTGGTGAGAAATCAAGTGGTGGAGCTAAAAGGAATCATAATGTTCGAATAAGTAATCTCGCTGACAGAAATCCAGAAATTTCTGAAATAATTGAAGAAAACAAAACCCTATACAGGGATCTTGAACGATCCAACGATCGTAATGACATCGTAAGAGATCGCATCAAGCTGAATAAGAAACAGTTAAAGCAACTTATCAGAGATGAATCGTATAAGGCTCAGACACAAAAGAACATAAACTTGGCCAAGCTCAGGAATCTTGACAGAGCAAGTTTTTGGTCAAGAATTGCAAACTTTAGGAAAAGTCGTAAAAACGTTAACACATGTGTTAGCAAACTCAAGAATGATGACTTCATGGCGTTTTACTCGGATTTGTTTTCTCACAACGGCAAATCTAATTCAACCGAACAAGATGACATTAAGAATGAGGTTAAAAATCACTACCAAGATATCAAAGACGTGATTTATGATCCGATCTTCAATGAAGATGATATTCTGAACATAATCAAGTGCCTTAAGAAGAAAAAAGCCACCGGCCTTGATAACATTTGTTCTGAATTCTTCATCTTCGGGTTGTGTCCAAAGTTATTGCACGTTTTAACTTGGTTTTTTAATGCTTGTGTGAGTTATGGTTACCTACCGTCAGATTTCAATGTATCGTTAGTGACACCAATTCCCAAAAAAGGTAAAGCATCTCAAACGAGTGACTTTAGACCTATTTCCGTTTCAACGACGATGGCAACTATCCTTGAAGCGCTTTTGTTAAGCAAGATGAGTTTGCTTAAGCAATTTCACACGAATCAATTTGGTTATAAGAAGAAGATCTCATGTCGTCATGCCTACTTCATTGTGAACGAGGTAATTAACTACTACCGTCAATTTGGGTCAAGAGTTCATCTTATTAGCCTGGATGCGAGTAAAGCTTTTGATAAGCTTTGGCGCGATGGGCTGTTTTACAAATTAAAGGGTAAAGTCCTGGATAGTATCTGGAGGCTTCTGTACATGTACTACCAAATTTCGAAAATAATGGTTAACTATGAAGGCAAGCGCAGCGAGCTAATCGAAACAACCGAAGGTGTGAAGCAGGGCGGGATTCTCTCGCCATACCTTTTTAACTTCTTCGTGAATGACATGATAAGTGAGTGTGTCGATCTCGGGATAGGCGCAACAATCAATGAACACAATCTGTCAATAATTGCTTATTGTGATGATGTAATCATTCTATCACCATCCAGTTTTCACTGTAAAATTCTTTTAGGCATGTGTGCCAGCTATGCACTCAAATGGAAAATGGATTTTAACCCTAATAAATCTGCTTCGTACACAACCTACAAAGGTAATTCGGCTCAGGATACAGAATTTAGTTTGAATGGTGTACAAATTCCAAATGTCAGTAGCTTAGAATATCTCGGTCTTCCTATTGGTGACAAAGATGTATTGAGTGTATACATTGAAAACAAGTGGAAGTGTGTTGAGAAGAGTTTTTACTCCTTGTATGGACTAGGTTGTAAGCCTAGAAGCTCTTGTCCTGAGCTTGTTGCTTTTCTTTACAAACAATTCTGCCAATCGATCATCAGGTATCATTTGGACACCGTACTTATTAGTGACAAGAAACTAAGTGAATTAGAGGTAAGACAAAACTTACTTTTCAAGAAAACCTTTGGTTTGCACAAGTATACTAGGTTTAGACCACTCTTTGAGGCTCTAAAAGTTGAAAGAGTGGAACAAATTTATTATAAACATAAAATATTCTTCCTCAAGCAGTTGTTGAATAGTCCTCTTTGTCGGGATGTTTTTTTTCACTTAAGATTGACTTATGTGAGTTTTGATCCAGCCAATACATCGTTTTGTAAACAGTTAAGCAATGTTGAAAAGAAGATCCACATTGATTGTACGGAGTATAGTTTCAAAACAAGTATCTCAACGATCGACTTCTTATTCAGAGAGAAAAATAGGGGTCTTGTTGACTCAGTCAGGTCTGTTGTCTCTCATCTGAAGCAGGTGTTTACACAAAATTTAGACTTTTTTTACTTTTATAATTTGTTAAAATTGCTTTTAAAGCTAGACTTTAGTCGTGTAACTTAATTTTTGTACATTCTTTTTTATTTTTTTTTGTAAATTATTTTTATACTTTTTTTTAGAATTTTTTTTACTTTGATTTGTCTATGAGGCTTAAACAATAATAAATAACAATAATAACAATAATAACAATATATTACAAGTTGATAATATTTGGTTTAATTTTTTTAATTAAGAAAAATACAAAAAAGCGTCTAATTTTTGTTTGTTTTTCTTAAAAAGCGTTTGTTAAAATTTTTGATTATTCGCAAAAAAACTTGTCCGTTTTTTCGGGTGGGGTTAGCATTTTTTTAAGGCCTTTTCTTTTTTCAAAAAATTTTGTATTTTTAATAACATGCCAATTTACCAAAACGAATAGAAAATTTATTTTACAGTTGTGGTCATTCATGTGTTCCTCTTGTTAACTATCATAAACTAATGATTTCGAAACTCTACCATTGAGGTATCAAATGAAAGCTAAAAAATCTCTTGTTGAAGCTTGTAAAACTAGCTCGAATCCTGGCCGCGTCAAAAAATATTCAATGAAGTCATTTGTGTTGGTTGAGCGCAACACTGCTACCCTAGCTCATGCAAAATTATCGGCTTGTATGTGTCAGCAAGATTATGGTGTGTATGCATCTGGAAAATAGTACTATTGTACAAATCGCAATATTAACTTTACTTATAATTTTGAATTTAATAAAATAAACGGGTTCGATCGGCTCTTATGAGTTTATGACACTAGTCTCTGATCGAACTGGAAACTTTTTTATTAGTTTATGAAAGTTAACAAGAGGAACACACGAATGGCCACAACTGTGTTTTTTTTAAATAAATTAAAAGTTATAAAAAATGTAAGAAAGCCTTGAAGAAGCATCCAAAGGTTACCAAAACTAGTTGGAAACAAAAGATTGAATTTTTTTAAAAACCAAAATAAAATTCCTTGTATTATCTTAATAATTCTAAATATCATAATTTATTTGAAAAAATGAATAATCTAATAAACATTTCTCATTTGTCATACTAAAATTAATTTTTAATTTTTATATTTAAAGGATTTGAATGACAAAAGAAAGTTTTTAATATATATATTATCGTTTTTAGGTTTTTAAATTAATGCGATCTTAAAATTAATACGATTTTAAACTTAAATTAAATAAAAGAAAAAAAAAGAGAAAAAAAATTTGGTTGATTAAGCAAAATTTAGATAATTTAAGTTAAAAGTAACCCTACAAAAACTGGTCATTTACGAATTCCAAAAATAAACATTCATTAACGTTCATGAACATTCATGGACCATATACTTTCATGATCATTCATGAATGTTCATGAAAAAGAAATAGCCTCTAATTAATGTTCAAAGCTTTTCATGAATTTTCATGAATTTTCACTAGAACTATTTTTGCCTAAATTTTCAATAAAAAACAAAGAAAAGTTTAAAAATTATGTCTTGACTTATTTAAACTGATTTTAAAAATTTATGTATTTTGTGGGATATCAAAGCAGCTGTTATCTTTTTTGTGATATTTGAGGGAAAATTAGGTAGCCAGGGATTTCATATAAGTTTTAAAATGATCATTTTGCCTTTTATTAAAGAGAATTATGTTGATGGCGAGTTTTTATGGATAACGACCCTAAATATTAGATCCGCTCAACAAAATTTAAACAAACACTCAAAATTTGATTTTAAATCGTCAGCTCAATCCTTAATGAGTAAAAATGTATTAGGTTTTGAAGGGTCAAGGGTCCATGAAGCTTCATATTTTTTTCATGTATTTTCATTATTTTTCTAAAATTTTTTCAAATTTGAAAATAAAATGAAAATTTGGGAAAAATAATGAAAATAAATGAAAATATTTGAAGACTTTTGAACATTCAGGGTCCCTTGAACGTTAATTTTTGGAAGACGAAATTTTAAGATCGCATTAATTTAAAAACCTAAAAACGATAAAATATATATTAAAAACTTTCTTTTGTCATTCAAATCCTTTAAATATAAAAATTAAAAATTAATTTTAGTATGACAAATGAGAAATGTTTATTAGATTATTCATTTTTTCAAATAAATTATGATATTTAGAATTATTAAGATAATACAAGGAATTTTATTTTGGTTTTTAAAAAAATTCAATCTTTTGTTTCCAACTAGTTTTGGTAACCTTTGGATGCTTCTTCAAGGCTTTCTTACATTTTTTATAACTTTTAATTTATTTTAAAAAAACACAGTTGTGGCCATTCGTGTGTTCCACTTGTTAACTTTAATAAACTAATAAAAAAGTTTCCAGTTCGATCAGAGACTAGTGCACCTAAAACAATAGCTGACTGTTTTCCGTTCAAGGACAACATCAATAGGAACGAAGATAAGTCATTGGTAGTGTACAAGATTAACTGTTAGAACTGTACCGCTAGCTACAAAGGAAAGTGTCAGAGAATACTGAGTATTAGAATTTCTGAACATAAGGAATCTAAAAACTCGGCTTGTTACCAACACTCAGTGAATACGGGTCATGAAATGAATTACAATAATATTGAGGTAATCGACAAAGCTGACTCAGATCAAAAACTCAGAATAAAAGAGCTATTGCATATTCTGAAACGTAAACCGTCCCTAAACAAACAGTTGAACTCTCAGTCCAACTACGAAATCAAAACGATCATAATTCAAGCGTATCCTCAGTTTCAGAACACCGAAAAGAAATAGTGGGGTTGCAATTACATATATAATTGCAACTACCCCACTATTAAGATATGCCTTTTTTAATTTTAATTATATTTCAATATTTTTGAAATTTTGTTTTTGTTTATTTCAATTTTAAAACTTAATCTCTCGTTTTACCTTTAGATTATTAACAGCTTGATAATGGCAACTCCGTTTTACCGAAACGTCGCGAATTGTTAATAAATTTTCATCAAAAAAGAAATTTTTCGTTTTAATCGTCTTAAAACATTTTCATTTTAAATAAAACTTTTCCAATAATTATAAGATAAAAAATAACAGAAATTAAACTGAAAATATAAAATTAATAATAATAATAATAATAATAAATAAAGGCTATAGAAAAGGATGGATTATCATCCTTAACGGAGCGCAAGGATTACCCAACTAAAAGTCTTCTCGATAAAAAAACGATAATTATCGATAAATTTTTAAATTATCGAAATTTTATCGATTATTTATCGAGAGAGTTTTAATAGTTTTAAAAAAACGATAAATGATTCTTGAGAAAAAATCGAAAAATTATCGAAAACTCTGTATGGTCGGTCTTTTAAAAAATTTTCAGCATCATTTCATTGTTTTTTCCTTGCTTAAATAAGTAAATGAATTTTTAAATTACAAAAGACGGAAGTCCAAAAAAACTTAGAGACAGAGGTCTTTTATTCAAATTTGTACTGTAAGAGCTGGTAAGCGTGGTTATATAGTGCAACTATAGTTGCACTATTTGATAGGTAAATGCTACGAAAAAAAGAAGCATATTACCGAATTCCTCAGAATTTTGTACACTTAATCGAACTGTTTAATCACCACTCAAAAATTGACCCCTTATTGAACTATCACTCGTAATTTTGAACTTCTCAATTTGGAACCGGAACTATTAAAGGATCATTTAAATTTTTTTTAGGAGTACGATTCGTTGTACATTATCAGTTTTAATTTGTACACTCTGTACACAAGTAAAATTATTTAAAAATAAAGGCAATTAAAAAAATCGGTGAATAGTAAAATTTTGTACGATTCAATTTTTAATGGAATAATTTTTAATTTTAACAAAAACCAAAATAAAATATTAAAATTTTATTTAGAAATGTAACAAACAAAGGAAAATAGATAGTAATTGAACGGGAAACTGACCCTTGACCTAACGCAAGGCTTCAGAAGGAATCCAATCGAATCATCAATCTTGAATTCTTCTATTTACAAGAACTAAGCAATTTACCTATTAAAAATCTTACTTACTCCATTTTTAAAAAAGTTTTTGAATTTATCGACGCTAATGATTGAAGGAGAGCCAAGTCTACTTCAGTATTGAAAGTTGAATCGACGTCAAATTATGACTGTATTGGTGAAATTTATGACTATTTTGTGAGTATAATGCTAGCTCTTTAATTTTGTCATCAAAATAGAATATTTAAATTGTAAGACTTTAACATTTAAACAGAAGTAGAAGAAGTTTTATGAAGAGGATTCATTTCGAAAATTTAAAAAAGAACAAAGTATGACAATCAGTTTTAATGATGATTTGTCGCCGTAATGGCTAGTCTTTGAGGCATGTAATAGTGAAATTGATATATGTATAATCTCTAAAGAGATGCTAGATCTGGCCAAGAAGAATTCAAACTAAAATATATTTAAATTTTAAAAAAAGAAGAATATTGATCTGTCTGATATTATTTTTTATGCTCAGTGATAAAGGAAAAAAAATTTTATATTGAGAACCTAAGTTGCGCCATTTCCAATCGTTTAATTGAATAAGAATTCAAGAAAAAAATAAAGATATTTTGAAACCACACCAAAATTTATTATTATTTCTTTTTCCTTTAGTACGATAAGTTTTTATAAGTATTTTTTTATTTATAATCACGTTTTAATGTACAACTTGTTTAACCTAAAAGAATTCGAAATATTTTTTTTTGTATACTCTGTACATGAATTTGTACACATCCTGTCAAAATTTCAAATCAAAAAGTTTATCAGAAGTGAATCGTACAATCGTACAAAACTTCAGGTTGCCGGTAAATATGGAACAACAATTTCCCATAAAAAGACTTTTACAGGAGTCTACCTAAATTTGACTAGCCTCACAGCGAGGAAGTACAAGATAGGTCTAATTCACTGCTTATTAAAGAGAATCGAAGCCATTTGTAGTGAACAAAACGACATCGACTCAGAAATAGAAAAATTTAAGACCGTTTTAATCAATGATTACCCCGAGGGCATCGTTTTGAGTGAGATTCAACGCTTTAAAAATATTTAAAGCGAGTAGTAGGGTTGCAATTACTTATGTATTTGCAATATTTTATGATTTTCAAATTTGAAATTTTCTTTCAAAAATTTTCAAACTTTTAAAAAAACTCCTTGTATGGCACTATATCGAATAGTAGAAGACTAAATAGTCGACTTCATCTCATTACATTTTTTTATTCAAACAATTGTTCTTTGATAATTGTGATTAAATAATTTTTTCAAATAATAGAATTTAAACAATAATTTTCTCGACTAATTGTGTTCATTTAATTGTTTATTTATCTTTTTTTTCTGTTATTTCTTTTAGAATGAGTAAACGAAATTATCTAAAACATTTAAAAACAGTAAATGTAAATTCTCCACTAACAACTCGAAGTGGAAAGATTAGACGAATTGCTTCAGACGATTCAAATATTTTCGGTTCAATTGATAGAAATGTTTTAACTCGTTCAGAGCCAATGGATGCAATTTATAATGAAATTGATGAACAAGACAATACACTGATTTTAAGTGAAACACATTTTGATGAAACCTTTGTAGTTGAAGGTGGTGAAGAATTAGAAGAAGTAGTAGACAATGATGAAGATGTTGACGATGATGAATCAGATGACGACTTGGATAACACCATGTATGATCCATCTACTGATTTTAATTTTGTCGATGTTGAGTATGACAGATTAGATCGAACAAAAATGCTTTTGGTCCCAACTGAGCAAAATAAACCAAAACTTTTTGATCACGGTATGTTCTATACAATTGAAAAAAGATGTGGAAAAACGATACATTGGAGATGTGAACGATAAACTTCAAGTCTATAAGAGTTTCCAAAGATTAAAATGTTTACCATTTGTGCCACTAAAAGATGTCTCAAAAGCATTCGAGTTGATTAGCTCTGAAAGTCCAAATTAGTTTAAACCTATGATTGATTACTTTGAGACATATTATGTTGGAAAATTAAAGAATAACTCGAGAAGTATTAGAGAAGTGCCCTTGTTTAAGCATGAATTGTGGAATATTCATGACCGTGTTGCTAAAGATCTCCCACGTACTAATAATAGTTTAGAATCTTGGCATAAAAATTTTGAGGTAAAATGATTAATTTTTTCTCTTCATTCATTGTAATTTTATTTTTCAAAGAGTTCTTGTAAAAAACATCCAACAGTCAATGCATTGATTCATCAATTTAGACTAGAACAAAATTTTCATGATGTGATTATTGATCAATTAGAAGCTGGTGAAAAACGACAGAATAAAATTTTTGTGTGAAAATTATAACTCAAAAAAAATTTTAAAGTTCATTGACAATCTAGTCTCTAATTTGTCTATTTAACATTTTCTATTAATTGATTGACTATTAATTGATTTCGATTATTTAACACTAAAATTTTTTGAGACAATAATTATTTGATTTTTCTATGGAATGAATTAATAAACTATTATTTGAACACAACTAAATGAGAATAATTATTTGAAAAAAACTATTTAATAGTTTCCCCCTTGTATTTATAAATATTCCCTTTAGATCAATTAACAGCTTGATAATGGTAACCTCGTTTTACCGAAACGTAACGAAATGTTAATAAAGTTTTTAACCGTAAAGAAATTTTTCGTTTTATTTGATTCAAAACTATTGTAATCAATTTTGTTTTTAATTCTATTTTCTTCGAAGATTTGAAATCGCTTCATTTAAAAACCCTAATTATTTTAAATAAAAATATCAAACTTTTTAAAAATTTTATTTGAAAAAAAGGGACAAAAATTTCTATAAGCTTAAAAATCATTTAAATCAATAAAAAAAGAAGAAAAAGAATAAAAAACAAACAAAATTTTCTCAGAGGAAACATTTATTAAAACAATTGATAATTGATAAAATTCGTAAATATACACATTTCTAGTCTAATTTGAGTTAAGTTGGCTAATTTTTTTATTTATAAAACAGTAACTTTTTCCTCGTTTGATTCATAGTAATCAGCACCAGTATTAGCAGAATTATGTGAATTAATGCTATTTGAATAGAGATTTTTATAAATATTTTTTTTTTTTAAATGAGGCCAAACTATTTCTTCCAGTTCATCAGAGTTTTTTGGATTTGATATTATATTGGTGTTTAATTTTCTATTATCATTGTTAATCGTAACCTCCATATCGAAGAATTTTTTTTTGGTAGTTTGAGGCTTATCAGGAGTCAATAGAGTCGGCGAGTATGACGGACTTTCGAATTTAACGCTTTTTGGAATTGAATTTCGTGTTGCTGAGGTTGTCATCTTAAAATTTGAAAAAAATAAGATTCTTATTCTATATATAAAGAGTAAATCGATAAGTTGAGATAATTTTACATTAATTATTATACGTGTTATGGATGGATCGTGAGGGTTTTCGTTGAGCGAGGATCCTGATCGACAATCTGCTTTTTAAAAGCGATTGCCTGCCGATCGGATTTTAATTCTTAAAATTACAGTGGTGCTACGATATTTGAATTTTACTAAATTTTACGTAAATTATTGTAAATTTACTATTTTTTCCGTAAAATCAGGTAAATTTACGTAATTTTACCAAAGTAAAAAGTGGTAAATTGACTAATTTTGACGTAAAAAATGATAATTTTCCGTAAATTTACGTAAATTTTGGTAAATATCAAAATGTCCAAAAGAAATTCTGACTAATTTTACAACAATTGTTGATAAAAACTTAATAGTTAGCTCACTTATGAAAAAATCGATATTTACTGATACATCAACCTTTATACTACCAACAAAAAAACTCATTACTACTTCAGTGTTTTTTTTGCGATTTATGTCACTAAAAGACTAATAAAGGGTCGAAAATTTTTTTTGGACATTTTATTATTTACCAAAATTTACGTAAATTTACGTAAAATTATCATTTTTTACGTCAAAATTAGTCAATTTACCACTTTTTACTTTGGTAAAATTACGTAAATTCACCTGATTTTACGCAAAAAATAGTAAATTTACAATAATTTACGTAAAATTTAGTAAAATACAAATATCGTAGCACCACTGTAAAATCCTTAGCTTTAATTCGATTGAAAATAACTCATAATCTATAAATAAACTGGAGAAATTCAACTTAATAATCGATATTTGAGGATTACATTTTAAAAAAATGAATTTTAAAATTTTTGATCCAAAATTCGATGACATCCGAAAAAAAATTATTTCTCAAGTGTCCTATTTATTTGGTTTTCTTGAGACAAATTCATATGATACATTATTCTTATCATAAGTTTCTTTTAAATTATGTCAAAGTATTTAAGTACTTACCGTAAATTTTCGTTCAATTTTACATGTTTATCCAATCAGAAACGCGAGTACAACTCGAGTACAGTCGACTCACTTTAATCCGAACCACGTTAATCCGAATTTTTAAAAATTTCGGTTAAAATTTGTCTCCCATTCAGGCCTCGATGAATGTAAATTAAGGCGTTTAATCCGAATAATTTTATCCGAACTCAATTTTTACAGTCCCAAGAAGTTCGGATTAACGCAACTGCACTGCATTCAGGTTTAGATACATGTAACATTGAACGAGACTTGACGGTAACTTTTTGGCAATAAACCAATAATAAACTTGTAGCCTGGCTAATGCTTCGATTGAAGCCAATAGATTAAACAAAAAAGCTTTAAAAATGAAAATTTTCTCAACTTTTTCGGTTCACCCTAAATATAACTATGAAAAAATATGATCGTTCAAAAGTGAATAATTGTGAATGCTGCTATAATGAAATTCCTTAACCTAATTAATAAGACTAATGGGATCATTCGTGATTAGCTCATTTACATGGCCAACAATGAGTTTAATAGAGCCATTATGATTCCACGGACCTTTAATAAATAAACTTATGGACGATCAAAGTTAAAAAAAATATAAATACCATGTTTAAATTATTACTGGACATACTGCTGACTATAATATCTTTGGAAAATATTGAGTTTTTTTTATCATTGTTTTCCTGTTTAAAATGTTTATTCAAAATATTTCTATTTTCAATTTCTTGATCGTTTTCATTTTCGTTTTCTTCTTCATCCTCATATTCCTCTTCATCATCATCGTCATCGTCGTCATCGTCAAAGTCGTCAAAATCGTTATCATCTCGTTTAGCTTTTGATATGGTTTCTAGTATCAAATCATCTAAACTCTTGCGATTTGTATCTTTGGTTTTTAAGCGTTTAATTTTTTTTTTCTCTTTAAAATATTTTCGAACCTCTTCATTAAGTAAAAAATAAAAAATAAACAAAAAGGAAGCCTTTTAAAAACAAAAAAAAATTAAAAAGTCATTCATTTTGATTAGAAATTGGTTATTAGAAAAAATAAATTACTTGTAAGCTATTGAAAAATGCGAACAAATATTTTAGAGCTGGTTCTATAATTATAAATGACATAAGACCAAAAGACCAACATAAACTCAATAGGACAATTTGGGTCCATACAGCTTTTGTATGATTTGATATTATTTTATTTGCTTTTTCATTTTTGGTATAAGATATTTCTGTGTGCTCTTTAGCAGAAAATATCATTACTAGAAATGTTACTACGAGCATGCTAATAGCAGGACTAATATTTATCCAAATATTATCTAAGTTGAACCAACAAAGTTTTTTATGATAATAGTCATCAGTTTTGGAAAGGAGCATTATAATCACTATAATTGCTGGTATGAGCCATCCAAGAAGGTAAAACTTCCATTGTGAACTAGAATCGTTTAATGGTGAACTTTGATGTGCTGCATATGTAATTGTAATGTACAAATTGAACGCTTCATTCATTAGCCAAGCGAAAACAGCTATAAACATGTAATGATTGAACAAACCTAATGTTTGACAAACTCTTTTATCAAAATTAAAACTAGTCAAACTAACCATTATGAGAATTTGTGACAAACAAATAGATATGCATAGATTTTTGTGAACCGATGTAGTCGCCGATTTTGCTCTTTAACAAAAATTAAAATAAGAATTTTGTTTCTCTCGTAAAATGTTAAATGTCTTGAATTTACTTCAAATACGTAAGACTTGAGTAAGTTGCTATGCTAATGACACAAACAATTATGCATCCTACGTAAGAAATGAACGACAACGGTATGTTCTCAATAATTATTGGCTTCCACTATTTAATAAAATTAAATACAAAAGATTTAAATGTTAAATTTCAAAATTTTTTTATTTTACAGTAGGGTCATATAGATCATTTGTAATCGAGTAAGTACCGAAACTATAACATTCACATATTGCTTTATCAACAAATTTTTCTTTCAAAAAACATTCTTGTCTCGACCATTTATAGCGTTTGGTACTAGATAAAGATCTAAAATTAGTATTCTTTTGAATGTTAGAATCATCGAAAATTTTTTTTTACTTTTCTTTTAATTCCATAAGATAAACACATCGTGTGTCTGATATATTAAAGTTCTTGAAGGCAAGAAAAAATTATAGGTTAGTCCGGCATTTATAGATTTACATTCTTTTTAACTTACATTTAAATAGGTAAAATGTGTTTGGAAAAATTTATCAAATGTAGAGTTAAAATTTGTATTATCGATTTTGACTCTACCATTTACTCCAATTAAATCCGTAGTTAAAATAATTGAATTTACATTGTTGTCTTTAGGCCGACTTAAATAAAATAAATCATTAGCATTTATTTCATGAGAATAGAAATAATTAATGTGAACTAACAATGTACTATTATGATTGGGATGTAGGTTTTCCATTCCAGAATAATATACATTAACTAACGCATATGGCTCTTGTTAAAAAGAAAAAAAAAACAAAAATATTAATTAAATATATAAAATAAAAATTTCAATTTAAAGTACCAATATATTTTAGTCTTTTCCTCGGTTGCTCAAAAGAGGTAGTAGTGAAAATTAACATCGTTGAAACTGAACAAAAACCTAAATATTTGGAAGGCAAAATGATTTTGAATGGGCTTAGTTGAGTTTAATGAGTTTTAGTAAAGGTCGTTGTGTGAAAGTTTATTTCATTATTAAGAAACGGAGTAACTGTTTTTGTAATCATTCGTTGTTTTTGTGGTTGTTCCTATGAAACTTTTGGTTTTTTAATCTTTTTGATTTTTATTTTCATTTTTAAGATTAGTTTTAATTAATTGGTTTGGATTCTTTTTCTAGCTTGATTCTTGTTCTCTGGAAATAGAAAAATTTAAACGGTAATTGACTTTCATGAAACAACAATTGCTGTCGGAAAACTTAAACAACAAAAACAAATATTTGTTTAAATAATTCGAAAAAACAAAAAATATTTGAAATAACATTTAAAAAACCTAAAATTAAATTACCTATATTTTGAAATTTAATTTGAATTTATACAAATAAACGACAATGATTCGTTCTTAAAATTTGTATCTTGATATCGTGCTAGCAAAGGTTCTAACATAACTATCCAAATATTCATCTTCCATCTTCTATTGCAGCAATAAGATTCAATTTTTGAAAATCATAAATGCTACTTTGAATAGTTTATTAACTAATTCCGTGATGGCGAATAGACTCTGAACCGACAGGTAAACTACCTGACCAATATCTGAGAGTCTTTCCGAAAAGGCTTATTAATCGTATCTATGACTCCTAGAACAAACTTTGAACAAATTTAAACTCGTTTAATTTACACTTTTCAAATTGAAATGATTTTTTTATAAGATGTTTTTTATTTACCTCATGAAAAATTTATTGTATCATTGTAATTGGGATACCCCATAAACAAATCCAATGTCCAATTTCTTTTAATTACTTGAATGCTTAAAAATAAGAGTATTTATATCAAGTCGTCTGCGACTTTTTAAAATCTGCTCCAAAATACAATAAAAAAAAAATCAAAAATAAAAATAAATACACATTACTTTGAGGCATCAATTAGATAAAGTAAAGTATCAGATTATTGTACTAATGTCGTATATTGAACCGTTTTATTATTCGAATCAAAATTTCTAATAAGTTGAATTGTCAAATCGTATAATTCCCTCGTAAGTAAATAAAAATTTTGTTTTCATCAAAATTATCGGTTGTATAAAAAAAAACTTTAACTTCATTTCTTAGTTGAAGGTAAATTTATCTTGTATGCATTCATCTATGGTTAGATCTACTCCAAGCTAGCAATAGCCTGCAAGCCATTGTAATCGTTTGTTGAACTCATTAATCAACAAATTCGTTGACAATATTCTTGTACTATATTTTGAATTTTCACTATTTTGGAAGGCCATTTTATTCCGAATAGTTTCATTAGCCTTACTTAAAGGCCAAAGAATATTTTGATCAATATATTTCTCGACATATGGGTCCTATTTCAAATATTACAAAATTTATTGCAACTTGACTGTTGATTAATCTTGTTTAAAACAACTTGAACGTTTCCATAATAAATCGGTTGGCCATTTCATTTTTAACGTCACCTCTTGTTCCTTGAACGAAAATCAGACCATTGAGACGCATTTTCCGCAATACGTTAATTTACAATCGTTATAAATATTTTCAATAAAATCAGCAGTCTTCACGTGATTCCAAATATTAAACCCGAATATACGACCGATAAATGCTAATTTTCTATCAATAGAAATAACTCTGTATCTTCATTTTGTTGAATATTATTTTTCATTCGAATATTGTTCTAGCGTCAAGTCTTTATTTTTTTTATCAGCTCTTGTATTAATCGGAATTATTGTCGATTTGGGGAAAATATCTTTCTTAATTAAGATTAGAAAAGGAAATTTTCATTGTTGAGTTTGTCCAGAGAATAAAAACACCACGGCTGTATGAAATTTCTTTTTTGGTTGCAATGTTAAACGGATGTAGATTTTAAGTTTCCATTTAGATAAATGTCTATTTGACCATTTAAAGAATTTCCAAGTTAGAGATAAACTGAAACCAATAAGAAATTTCTTGAAGGTTAAGAATGGTTGATATTCTTGAATTACATTCAGGAATTGTAAATGTTAACTTTTAAATTATATAGTTAGTAACAATTTTTTTTTGAGCTTTCTGTTTTATTCATTTTTTGTCGAAGCTATTGAGGCATATTTGACAACGTAATAAATTTACTGAATTTTCTGTGTTAAACCATACAATTAAAAAAGTTAAAAAGCATGTTAACTATTTATATTATAAAATTTAAAATAATCATTACCTAAGTGGAATATGTAAATATTGTGCGTGTATCGTTTTGAATTAAATTCTGGCCAAAATTTAGACGAGTAGATTGTAGATTTGTAACCATGTAGACAGAGTAAAATGATTTCAATTTTGGAAATGTTTTCTCATAAAAAACATAGCCACTTTGTCGATTTTTTCTTCAAATTCAAAATAAACTATGTAAAGCTGTAAGCTATTTTAAAAAAAAATTAATTAAAAAAAACTGATAATGCAAAAAGCAGTATTTATGATTATATGAGTGAAAAGAAATAGGATTACAGACACACATTTGACCCATTCCAAATGAAACCTGGATTACATTTTAAACACATGGTATGTGTTAATTAAATCGATGCAAGTCGGTTTAACATAAAGATTACGATTACACGTGTCTTGATGCTTAATAAAAATTTTAATATAAAAATCATAATAAAATGTGAAAATATTTTCAAGATAATGAGTTTAAAAGCAAAATTGTAATTAGCAAACTAAACTAACAACGCAAATGCTTTCATTTTAACATAACATCGATTAAAGAGTGGCAAAAAATTGTGTTATCATGTTTAAACATTACGAATATTCAAGATTGCATGCACCAGGCGGAACGGAATATAGCCTCAACTTAACTACTCACGTAAACTACTAGGAATTTTTGGATAAATACAAAATGCAAATCCATTTTGTAATGCTAAATAGCAGTGTTTTTTTCTCAAGTCAACAAGTAAAAGTCTTTGTATAATGTTTAGGGTTGTTTAAATGGAGTGAATTCGGGTAGTTTGAAATTTCCAAGTCAAAATTCGAGGAGTTTTGAAGTTAAGCCCAGTCTATTCCTTGACCAAAAATAAGTCTTTTAGAAACATAACTTCAAACTTTCGAATTTTGACTTGGAAATTTCAAACTACTCGAATTCCCACTACTTCATTTAACCAACTCCTATATAATTGTATTTAAATATATTAAAATTCGTTATATCAAAGTTCAATTTAGTAAAAAATAATCTTGGTCATGTCCAAAAACTTCCAAAAATGAACCTTCCTGAAAGCGTTCAAGGTTTTGAAGATTCAAGAGTCCATGAAGCTCCATATTTCTTCATGTATTTGTCATTAATTTTCAAATTTGAAAATATGAAAATTTTAGAAGAATAATGAAAATATTTGAAAATTTTTGATGAGATTTTGGAGCCTTCAGAACCCCCTTGAAGCTTCATGAAGCTTCATTTTTGGATCAGTTTTCGCATTGAACACGGAATACCCCAAGCAATCGTATTTTCTCTTGTACGCCTCAATTCCTCCTTGGAAAAAAGTCCTTGATTTTAATTTGGAAAAAAACAAAATCAGGGTATTTGCCGTGGAAATACATTAGAACTTAGTTTTTTTTGGAATTCTTTAATGATTTGATAAAATGCCTTAATCGTTTTGGATGTTATTTTTTTAAAAAACTTTGATTTTAGTTTCCGCTTCTCTAAAATAATTCTGTTCGCAATCTTTATGAAAACTCTAAGCCCCCTAGATTTTACATTTTTTTTCCAATTAAAATAGAAATAAAGTTCGTCCGGAATTTTTTTGACACATGAATGTGAATAAAATTCATGCGAATTCAAAGAAACCAAAATCTCTAAGATAAGCAAATTAACACTCTATATTTTGATTTAAATTTTTTAAAGAAAAAAAAAATTTAAAGACTAAAAAAATACCTATTTCTTCAGGTATAAACAAATTTAAAAATTACTAAAATGATATCATATTTGTGATTGTTAATAATAAAAAATATATATATCATATTAATAAATTGATAAATTATTAAATAAAATTAACTGGATCATTATAAAAAATAATGATGATAATTGTCGAATCGATTGATTACAATTGATAAGTTTATATAGAACGATTTCGTATTGATTTCGTTGTTCCGAATTAAGATCATATAGTCTTCCACAGATATTTTTGTCGTTAACTTTCATTTTGACTTTGTCGCAATCATTCGTAATTGACATGCAGGACTTGTCATCATGTGGTTATATTGGGCATGTGAAAAATAAATCGATGAAAAATCAAAACGAAAACATTCGATTCTTCAGAAATCTAAAATTTAAAATTTTTTTTTTATTTTTTTTTTATTTTGTCTCGAAACCGATTTTAATTGTTTTTTAAATTTTTTTTATCCTTATTAACGAATTAATAATCATACAAACACCGGATTGTTTTTTTCAGAGGACGCTAAAATATAACAAAAGAAAAAATATAAAAAAAAAAAATCTTTAAGAATGTGGTACTATCTAAAATGACAAAATAATGTCAATCAAATTTTAAATTGCATAGAATACTTTTTGAAAAACTTTTTTGCCATGGATCATTACACAAACTAAGGAATAAGTCTTGTTAAAGAGTTACCTTACTCAATGAAAAGCATATAATTATAACTTTAAATTTTAATTTTTATTCCAACAAAAAACTTTATTTTAGCAAATAACCCACAAAGATCAAAACGATTTATGCTGATAAGGTATTTACAATAATTTTGATCAATTAATTACTGTTCCTTAGTAATTCCCACTTTAAAAAATAAATGTAAACAAAATTATTTTTATTTTATATTAAAAATCAATAAATTTTAAAAAAAATTAATAATAAAAATATAAAAAGTTTATTTTGTTATTTCTTAAAAAAAAAACTTAATGATGCATTTTTTCCAAGAAAATCTTCATGTATTTAGAACGATTTTTAAATTAAAAAAGTTCATTTATCTTAAATTTTGAATAAACTTCATCGATTAAATTTATGGCCAAAAAAATCTTTTTGTTTTTAATTTGTAAAAACTTAAATTGATATTTTGTCAGAGGTAGTTTTTTGAAAAAAATGTGTACATCTTAAAGATCCTTATTATTAATTAATCTTTGATTCTCAAGAGCCTTTAGTTGAACCCAAAAAGAATTTCTTTTAATTTTGTCTTTGTGACAACAAAAAGGAAAAACGAGTAAAATATTTTTTAAGTGCTCTAAAAATATAAAATTAAGTTAGTGTAAACAGGAATTTGTGTTTTAATTTAATTTTCGATATTGGTGATAAGAGTTTTAAAATATACTATCCAACTAACAACGTAAGTGTATCTCTTTTTTAATCTTTAGAGTCTTTTTTATTTAACTAAACTAAAAATCGATTAATAGAAACAAATGATGGATCGAAACATTGTTGACACGAATTAGCATAATTTTTCTAATTCTATGTTTCGTTTCATTTTTTTTTACTTTTGCAAAATTACTTGACAAGCATATTTTTTAAAGATATTAAATAATTTACTTCAAGTCAAAAATACCATGATAAAAAAAAAACTGAAAAAATTTAGTTGCCATGCTAAAAAATGATACTGCTTTTTTCAAAACAAATCATTCGGTCTTGTTACCAGTTCTTTTGAATTCTCGCTCAGAACAAAATTAAAATGATATCTGAATCTTATTTCGCATAAAAAAAGAAAAAGGAACAAAAACTGCCAAAAATTTTCGTATGCTTATGTTTTTGTTTAATTTATCAAATAAATTCAAAGTTCTTTATGATTAATTTTTCTTGACAAAAAAAAATGAAAAATAAGAATAGCAAGTTGCATAATTTTATATTATTTTGACAATACTTAAAAGATACAAGACATAAAGTATTTTTCGTTATTATTTCATAAAAATTTACAATTAATTGCAAATAAAATGATTATGAGAAAAATCAATAAATATTAATTTAGAAAAAAAAATATAAATATTACTATTTGCAACCAAAAATAATAAAATATAACAAAATTCGTAAAGAATTATTTAAATCAAGTGTACTTTTTTTTAACTTGATGCTCGTTGTTTCTTTCAAGCATTTTTTTTTTCATGTGTTAAAGCTCTATACTTATGCAAAAGTTCTATAGGGATATGAATAAAAATAATTGTTAACTCAAATTTTTGCTCAATTTAATGAAGATTCTTTTAATAATAAAATTTTGACGATAGAGAAATATATTATTTAAAACTAAAGGCAAGGCATTCAAGACGATCTGTCTGTGTTATTTTCTGTTGAAATTTAATAAAATTTCTTAAATCTAAACTAAATAACAAGCAACTTAATCGAATATTTAAGATTAAGAGCCCTCAAAATATAAAAGAAAAAAAGATGCCTAAATTTATTCTAAAAATTGATTTTTTTCTTAAAAATAAAAATCGATACAAATGAAAATATTTCATGAAAACAGAATATTTGAGTTATTAAGAGTATATTTGAAATTCATTTAAGTGAAGAATTCAAAATTTCCTTCGTCTCAATTATCTCTTATTTATCTAAATTGTTTACAAAAACTTGATTGATTATCTCTATTTTGTTTTATTTAAATTACAAATTTTGCATGTGGTTGAATGAACTTGTGTCTCTCCGAAAATACAAAATTAAACGCGTTACTTATGGTTTGATTCTTTCTTTACTACTATTGAAATCTAATATTAAACGAACTAGAATGGCTTTTTTTGAAAAAAACTAAAATTTTTCCCAATTTTTTGGTTGCCATCATTTGAAACTATTATTATTGACTTTTTTTAATATTGATTAAAATTTAATCCGAAATCAAACTCCTGAATTTACCCAAAAAAATCTAATGATCAAGTAATCATATTTGTTTTTTAAAATTGTAAATTTAACAATAAATTGTATTTATATTTGCGATAGATCGTTAACTCTGTTAGGTTTTTTTTATTTTCTATTGGTCTACTTAAAATTGGAGCAGAATCTAAAGAAAAAAAGAAAAAGTCTAGCGAAATATATCTTGAATATTTGCATTGTAAACCAAATGAAACTAAAAAAAAAAGATTTAATTAGTTGATTAATTAAGGAATTCTTATATATGCAAAAGGAAACAATATTAAAAAAATATATTCAGAGAAAAATCAATACCATAAAGAATGAACAACAAGAAAGTAAAGAATAAATCGTGCAAAATAAATATTCTTGAATTGAGATCATTAATGATTATATATGATTATATTTAATCAGATAAAATTAATTATAAACTGATACTCTTAATAATAATAAAATTTATATAAAATTTAATTATCCTATTTTATTTCTTGTAAATGCATGTTTTTCTCATCACAGGTTTTGTATTTGATAATTTAAAAAGATAAACTTCAGATAATCGAATATGAACAGAACAAAATTCTAGTGTTTTGCCAAAAAATTAATAAATATATTATCGATTAAGAATTAAATTATGTATTTTGGCTTTTAAAAATTAAAAAGATATTATGAATTAGGTTCATTTTTGCGCAGATTTGAGTTTTAATAAAGAAAACTTCTCGATAGATTTTGAAAAAAAAACCGAAAAACAGGTAAAATATAAATTTTGCATCCCAGTTAAGACCTCTCATAATTGAATTCACAAGCGTCGAATTTCACATATATTTTTTTATTTTCAAATTAAATGGATTAATTTTATTCAGATAGCTATAGAAGTAGTTGGCGACCCGGTTGCTACGTACACTACCTTTATGATCATTTAGTTAGCTTAACATGGTTAATATTCCAAAATCTTTTCAAGATAACCTATAAAGATGGGACAGTCTAGTAGACAAACATTCGTCATCAGTAACAAATAAAAGCGATGTAAATATTTTCAATTCTGGTGTACAATAAAAGAATGACAGAACGATTTTGTTAGTTAGATATTATTTTTGACTTTAGCTTAAATGGTATATAAGAGGTCCTATTGTGTCAAAAGGGGCAAACTTTCGCTAAAACAAAAGTTTTAGAGAAAGTTTCCTATTTGATCTTAGATGTTATATTTACAAGTATTATATCGTTATGCTTCTATTACAAAACGACTTTACAGTGATTCAAATATTAAATTATTTTTAATATATACAATTAAATGAATCATAATAAGATATTAAAAAATAGGTAAAAAAAACAGTTAAATATTTATTTAAGTAAAAATTTCAAATAGATATCTAATAATAAATAAAACAATCGTTTCCTGAAATCCTTGAAAGGGTTGTTTTTTTGGAGGCCATCTAATCTATTAGTTATACCCAAAAGTTCTCCGTCAGGTTGTAGCTTAAAAATGCTGCTATTAAAATCTCTTAGAATGAATAATCCATTCCATGATTTTAATATTGACAAAGCAACGCAAATATAAAATGAAAGCTCTTTCCTTATACTTTATAACAAGTCGAGGCAAATATAAGGATTAAAGGAAATTGCTTTCTTTTAATATTAAAATACTGATTGAGAATTTTAATTTAAAACATTTTGTTGGTATTAATAAAGGAAAAACTGAACTGTCTACAATTCTTTAAATTTTTCTTTTGTTGTTTTGGGATGTTCATACTATTTTGGATATTTTTAAACCTATTGTAATTAAAATATTTTCCTCCAATTTTGAGGATTGTTGCTCGGATTGTTTTGTTTGTACAGATATTATATGTTGTTATTGTTTATAGATTAAATCAAATTAAATAATGGAAGTTTGGGGTTTTTCAATTCGTATTAAATTAGAGTCTGCCAAATTGGTTAAATAAATACCAATCGAAATTTGAAATTTTCGGATTTTTATAATAAGATGTCAGAGAATTATTTTGTTGTTCTGTTAATAGTGATATGATTTTCTATCTATTTTGCTGTTAGATATAAGTTTTCAGATTTTTTTGTTGCTTTATTTCAGCTTTGTACTGTGTAGGGTGTTGAATTTTGCTTAAGAGCAGCGTTTGTGCTTGATTCAGGTTTTTGAAAAAGATCTAAAATAAAAATATAATCATCAATAAACTTAAATCCTAAATTTTGAATTTCGTGTAAATTAATGATAGCTTTTGCCAATCATTAATTGAATCTAATGATTAGTTGATTTAAGTTTCGTTCAAAAGGTTCACAAATTTCAGTACATAATTAAAAATTGAAAAATATTTTGATAAGAAAATGGTATAATAAGGGGTAAGGGATGTTACAAAATTATCAATAAAAAAGGATTAAAAAAAAAAATTTTTTGTAGGCTGAATTGCCTTCTGGAATTTGTTTGAATTAATATATGAAGTGTGTTGGTTCGTAATCTTTTATTTTAACTTAGTCTCAAAGTACAATATTTTTCTCATATTAGAAAAACTAAACTTTTTACACAAAATATAACTAGAGTCATTTGAGGTATATTCGGTAATCGTTATTTTTAAATCGAATAGCGAGCTAAGTATCTGCGTTTTAGGGATGGATCGTATACAATTTTGTAAAGAAGGTGATTAGCATTTAACTGCAAAAACTATTTTTTGTCTAAGTCTTCAGTAAAAAAAATAGAGTGAATCAATAGAAGAAAGGCAGATGTAATGTCTTACATTAGTACCTTTGGGCCCGTCTATCCGATCCTCTCGTTAGACGTTTTAGAGCATGCTTTTATGCTCAAACTAACTCAACTTTCTAAAGTTAAGTTAATTAACTAAACCAGTGATATCAGTGAGATGTCGCTATATCACATCTTCCCCCTTGTTTTTAAGCAAAAACTAGGTCAGGAAACCTAGACGACGAAGAGGAGAAAAAACTGAACGAACCAAAATCTGATGAACACAAACCCACAAGAGCAACCAGATAATACAGGACAACCGGACGACGTACAAACCCAAATCGAGAGGGATCAAGCAAACAACGATCAAGCAAAAAACGATCAAGACGAACAAGGAATGAGCGAACAAGTAACATATGGCATGTTCCAATATTCGACTGGCGAAGCGCTCACAACCGTAGAATCAAGATGGGAAATATGGCTCGAACGATTCAAGCTATGCGTCCACGCAAAAAACTTGCCGAATGACTGCGTAAAATCAATGTTCTTGCTTATGATAGGCCCGGAAGTATACGAGATATTCAAGGGCCTAAGAAGCAAAGAAGAAAACGAGACACCAGAGCAAGCCTACAAAATCCTTACGGACCATTTCACTGCTCAGCGCTCAGAATTCGCAGAGGAGCAAAAGTTCCGGCATATGAAGCGACGAGATGCCGATCCGATCCATGACTAATGCGGCTACGACAACAGGCGGCGCACTTTAAGTTCGGTGAAGCGCTCGAACAAAAAATTCTATCACAATTCGTAGCTGGATCTAAGATGCCTGCATTTCAAGAGAAATGCTGTAGAACCAACAACCTCACCTTGGCCAATGCGATTGAAATAGCCCAAAGGTACGAGAGCAGTGTCCAAAACATGAACCTACTGACCAACCCAACCTCCGACGCGTCCATCATGTACACCGAGAGAAAATTCGGTACAAAATACACGCAATCAAAAGCTGAGATGCTACAGCACCTTCAAACGAAAAAGAGCTGAGGTCACTTCTTGGTCTAGTAAAAGCCAATAGTCGATTCATACGAGGCACATGCTCAATCATTGAACCATTGTGGCGTTTGACAAAGAAAACAATAAAATGGGAATGAAAAAGTGAACACGATGCCGCACTCAACATGTTAAAACAAACCATATCTGAAAAATAAATGGCGTTTTTCAACAAGGAGTAGAACACTGAACTAGTGGTCGATGCTAGTCCCGTTGGACTAGGCGTAGTCCTTCAGCAAAGAAATCCAAAAGACAAGAACGATGTCAAAATCATTTGCTTTGCATCAAGACTGCTAAGCGACACTGAGAGACGATACAGTCAGTGCGAGAAAGAAGCACTTGCAGCCGTGTGGGGTTGCAAAGTTCTGGCTGTATCTAATCGGCTCGGAGTTTATAGAGAAACACCTCATTCTACAACCAAAGTGAACCTCAAATTCAAGTCGGGGTGAGAGTCCTAATCAAAGTAGAACAAAAAGAAAAGTCGAATCCAAAATGGGATCCAGAGCCATTTACGGTGACAACAGTTAAAGGTACAATGATAACAGTCAAACGAGGTAACTATGGAATAACAAGAAATGTTAGTTTCTTTAAACCGTTCTACTCGAACGATTCAAACGATGAGATGATGAGATCTACAAGTAATGAGACAACATCATAATTGAACCATACTCCAGTAGATCACCATCCCAGCACATCAACACCAGTTCCACCATCAGCACCACCACCACAAGCCAACACCAAAAAGAAGGTGGGTAGACCAACAAAAATCGAGGCTAAGAAGATAGCTGATCAAGCCAAGCCAAATGAGGACTTTCAGCCAAAAAGGTCCGAAAGAATAAAGGCTAAAGCTTCAGTCTAAAAACTGGGGGGAAGATGTGGTTTTGTGATCACAAGTGCAAACTTTAATTTGCACTCACAAATAAAACTCCATTTTATTATTTACATATTTACACTGGTTTCTAAAACTAAGACTCTTTATTCAAATAAAAATACTTATCTATTATATATTTACACATCTAAGAAAGTCTCACTGACGCTTGGAGCTAGGCCCAGCACCAAAGACTATAAAACATAAAACACTATATACAACAATAAAACACTATTTAGAAACTTATTTACAACATTGTTAAAACACTTTAGAAGTATCTTTCTCTCTCGCTGTCTTGTCTCTTTAGTTTTGTTAAACTTTCTATATCGGCTATAGAACAGCAGTTTTCGTTATTACACTTTTAGATAAATAAAAATATCAAAAGAACCCAAAACTCTTTTATTCAAACCCAACCGAATCACTATAAAACAGTTTGTTACTGGTTCAACCCATTACTTCGAGGTTGAGTCGATAATTAAACTACAAAAAGACGACTTTGACTTCATTTGATTACATAATTCCAGGATAGCCTTAGATGTGCTTTATTCAACGATCCTAGAGGAGGTTCTCTCTATCGAGTATATTCGGTTTGGTGATAAAAACAATTCCAGTAATGTCTACACCAAAATTATGGGTGTAGGCGTAAGGTGTAGGTGTAGCCTATACCTACACCATACACCTACACCAATTTCTTGAAAAAAGGACAAAAAAGGTGTAGTTGGTGTAAGTGTAAGGTGTCGATTACCAATACACCTTTTTTTTACACCCAAAAATTAGGTGTATACACCTTAAATTTTTCCTTTATAATATCCAGATATCATCAAGTACATAAAATTTGAATTAATATTCACCATTTACGTTCATCTTTTTTGTTTACATCGTTATTTTAGAATCCTTTTTTAAGACAATAAAAACCTGTTTTTTAATAACTTTATAAGGAACTTTTTTGTGACTTAGAAAACTAACTGTGAAATTATCAGACACTTGTCTTATTTAATTTTTGTTCGCTTAAATAAATATATAGATAACGCTCAAAATTACACTAAAAATTATTTACCAATATCTTTTTTATCCAAAAAACCGTTTTTTACAATACGAATAGGTCTTACAACACTGACTAAACAACTTTGACTAAATATAATCTAAAAAAAATTAAGAGAGCTGTCTTCAGCCAGGCTTTGATTTTGTTAACCCCGTAAATAATGGACGAACTTTCAATAGTTTTTGTAAATGGAGAACAATCGAGTTCTTTCTGCAGTTAGTTTTTTTCCAAGTATCATTACTAACGGAATAATTGGTTTATTATATTTGAGGAAATGCTGACATATTACATTTGAGAGCAGATATTTATCGGAGCAAATAAATGTCACTTTTTAAACTAAACCATTGTCGGTATTAATGGATTCTATGGTTAAGTTACATGTAAATATAAAGAGTAATTAAATTAGAATTTTTTGACTAATTGTTATTTATACAGTCCCGGAAATTAACTTGTCACATGATATCATATGACATCAGCTGATATCAATTCGTATCAGAATTTTTGACCAATAATATCATCTCCTATCAGCTCGGATTAATGACCAAATGATATCATAACCAATTGGAATCACATGAAATCAGACGATATCATTAAGAGAATTACAAACATTATGATTTCAGCGAATTCTGATAGAAACTGATATCAGATGATACCAGATGACATCAGATGAGGTCATCATGTGACGATATCATACGGTAATGATATCATGTGACAAGCTAATATCCGGGACTATATCTATTCATTTTATTGAAAAATTTGAAAAAAATTTAAAAACTCTTAATATACGTAATGGAAAAAAATGTAGTATATGAAATATTAACATATACAGTATACCTATTGAGTTTATAAACAAATTCGAATTCAAATTTGATGAACTTGATGATATCTGGATATTATAAAGGAAAAATTTAAGGTGTATACACCTAATTTTTGGGTGTAAAAAAAAGGTGTATTGGTAATCTACACCTAACACCTACACCAACTACACCTTTTTTGTCCTTTTTTCAAGAAATTGGTGTAGGTGTATGGTGTAGGTATAGGCTACACCTACACCTTACGCCTACACCCATAATTTTGGTGTAGACATTACTGAACAATTCTCAATCGTGTCCAGTAACTTTCTTTCCAAGTACTCATCATTAAAATCAAATTGAAAGTCGCTCCAATTACTGCCAGGCAATTAATCTCCAGCAACCATTAAGCCATTTCACATCCGATTGCTTAACAGCTGTTGATTACATTATTTACATTATTATTCAATAAATTTTCGTATATCGAATAATTTCCATCATATGGTTGACAACGACCTCGATCAACACTATGACTGTAACATTTGTGTTTTTAGTAACGGTGGGGGCCTCGGCCCTGGGATAAACCTCCTCGAGACTCGGATCGATGGTCTGATTTTGATCCGTTACTGTACCCACCGCTGTATCCATCTTTCTCATTCGTAGCCTTAAAACATCTAAGATTGAGGCCTCTGAAATCCCATCGAAAAAGGCAAAATTTGATCGGCCTCTTCTTCATTTTTAGACTTTCTATGTAGCCTTTGCTCTTTGTCAACCATTCGCTGTGTTTTGTTAAGTCAGGGTTTATGTACACCCTTTTGTAGCCGGATACCATTCGTAGACATGTTGCAGCCTGGATGTCATGTTAAGACTATTTTGAGATCATGAGATAAAAATTTCAAAAAATCGATTATTCGTGAAGAATTGTTCGAAATATTGAAGTCAGTGTATAAAAAAAGCCACTCCATACTTAAATTAGAATTAAGTTATTTTTTAAGCGCCGAAATCATGAAGCCTAAAAATGCTTAGATATTCCCAGCCAAAGAACGAACTTTTGAAATAAATAAAAACAAATAGCTTGCTCAACTTGCTTTAATGAGATAAATTGCTTGCTATTCATATTGCTCCGTTTTTATATAAAGTAATAAAATTTTGAAGTCACACTTTTTTACCCAAAATCACAAATTTACACTTTATCCCGGAAAGTAAAGTTTAGGAAATGGTACACTACATATTTATTTGTCCCTTACAAAAATATGGGTGAAATAGGCTCATAGTAAAATGACAACATTATAACACCTTTGCAGGGGGTATCAGTAAGAAAAATTTTCAACACAAGGTCCATTTAAAAAAAAAACAAGGTTATAACAAGGTTAAAACAAGGTCGCTTTTATTTTTTTTCAAAAAAAAAATTTCTCATGAGGTCTTGAGGGGTATGTCTTTGATTTATCAAAGTTGAAAAAAAAATTTGATTTATCAAAGTTGATTCCAATTTTTTTCTCGTCATATACCCCCCCCCCTAAATTTCTGACCATTTCATGTAATTTTTTTTATGTTAATTAGTAAAAAAAAATGTAATTTTTTTTCAATTTACCATGAAAAAACCCCCTCCCCCCCTACCTTGTGTGTAAGATTTTTTTTTTCGTACCCCTGACCTTTGTATGAAATTTGTGTAAAATGGCAATATTGTTTATTTAAAAAAATATGAGGAGTCCAAAAAAAAATTATAACACAATTCAGTTAAAAAAGTGTCTTTTTCCACCTGATTTTAATAATTAAACATAAATTATTAAAATCCATAACATAAATAATGGCTTTTGGATTAAGCAGAAAGACTAGGATCAAGCATAAGTTAAAGGGTCTTTTTTTATGGATGAAACACCACTGCCCTTAGGGTAAAATTATATAAATTGTTAAAACAATTTTGTCATTTTCCCGAATGGTCAAAACATATACAAATTTTTTCGAAGCTTTAAATTGTTATCAAAGTCATCAATATACTCGTCGTTTAGCTAAACAGAATATCTCAGTAAATTTAGGATCTAGCACAATGTCATCATTACCCTATACTTTAACTAAAACATCAATGAAGCTTTATTTCTATTTATTTCTATTTCTTATTTTTAGATTGACAAATATGGCATCTTATCGTCAAAATTTCTTAAAAAATATGCTATGGTTCAACCAAAAAGCAAAGAAATCTGCTTCAGCAACGAAAAGTTCATGCCATTAATGAATATTTAGGTCTTATATTTTTTGATCTTTTCAGAATCTTACTAAAGACCTGTTTTCTTTATTAAAGTACCAGTGCTTAACGCATAAACCGTTAATAATTTCCTTTTGCCAAATAGAGATTATTAGAATTTTGTCACTTCTATTTTCATTGTTCAACACTTTGTGAAATCGAATTACTTGTAATAAATTAGACATTTTAATTAACTTCCGTGTGATTCACACTTTTACTTTTATTCATCGTTGTAATTACAACAAGAACCCTTTTTCCAGTGGTTTCCCAAAGAAAATGCCCTGATGCACCATTCTCTCCAAATTAATTATGACACTCGTTTGCATCGTAATTTAAGGTCGTCTGCTTATGATAAATTGAAAATTTATTCCAAAAGACACAAGCAATTCGATTTAGTAGACTTTGCACGATTTTCGAAACAAATAGCCATGCAATTTATTTTTAAAAAAACTAATTCGATTTCAAATAAAATATTAAATAGCTTAAATTGATTTTAAATGTTTTGTGGTTTTTATATTTTCTTTCGAGTCCAAAACAACGCGAAAACATAAGATATGCTTGATAATTTATCCATTTATTAGTTGCTATGGTTTTCGCATTTTATTCAAATTATTAATAATTAAATCAATATTAGGTCAACTACTATTGATTTATATCGATTGAGTTGATGATATGCTTAAAAATTCAAAAATCTTTTTTCGCAAAGCTACTAAGAGAGAATCGTATTTTACTTTTTTTATCAATAAAAAAATTCTGAGTAAAAAACACTTATAAAAAATCTCACTACATATTTTTTGATAAATAAATCGAGCATTTAGCATCCATTATTAGAAGCTTTTTGGCTTTGAGTCAAAAATAATTTTGAAGAAAAAAATATTTTCAAACAAACAGATACCAATTAAAAAGTCAAAAATCAAAAAAGTATAAAATTGTCATTTTTTTTGCTAATCATGTTGCTACAACAATTAAATGCACATTGTATTGTATTTGGTTTTAATAAATTTTTTAAACAAAAACTTTTTAAAACGAAACATTGATATAACTAGCCAACATGAAATTTCAATTTTTATTGATTTTAAAGCAATATAAAGCAAATTAAAATTTTGATGTTGATGCATTTAAATGATATTTAAGTCATGATATTTGTTTTTTTTCGAACTTAAAACCATAACTAAAGCTTTTACTTTTGTATTCTTTTGTTAAAAAAAACTAAATCAATAAACACTTGAAAATAAAAAATAGATAAATAATATATATATTTATTTTATATCTCGAAAAATTTAAAATTTTTTTCAAAAATTAAAGATTTGTAAGGTTTCTTTTTTTTTTTAAATTATTGAAATTTGTATCTTTATTGAGATATTGTCAGTCAAGCGTCCTTTTTTCAGTTGGAAAACCAAAAAGATTCTGTTCTGACGAAGCTTAAAGAAATTTTAAAAAGATGGCCTCTGTTCCTTCTCATTTTTTTCTTTTTGATCTTTTTGCTTTTCAAAACTATCCATTTTGATCCTAACCCTTAACTGTCCGTTGGATCATATGTGATACATTTTTTAAGCATCTTAGTAATATGTTTTACAATAACCAAAAGCTAATGATTTATACCTCTTCAAAAGACCAATCTACCTCAGGTAAACATTAAATAATTTTCATTTTAAAATTATTTTCATTTTAAGTTTATGATGTAACCTTTCATTACAGGGTTCGATATTTGTCTTTTTTACTGCACTTTCCAGTAAAAAAGGGCTGAACTTTTAAACAGTCACAACTCTTGTTAGACGGTAAACTTAACGGTTGATTTACTCCAAGATTTTGACGACTAATTTACGGCAAACTTGCGTAATTTTATGTGAAGAATATCGCTATGATATTAATATTTTGGAATTAGTAAATTAGATATTCGATATTAGGCACCAAAGTCTCCTTTTAAATTAAGTATTGAATCCGAATTGTTAAAAATATTAAATCAGAATTCTCAAGCTTGTATTCATCTCAAACTAAAACATGTCAAGAACAAAAATAAAAAAGGACGAATTTGAATCTTTAAATTAAAAACAAAAACATGTTTAAACGTGTTACACATTGATTTTAGTTCTCTAACAGTCTCAAACAAAAAAAATAGTTAGTTTCCTTCTTTTGTCCTGTTGTATCATGAATTTTTTTTTCACGCAGAATTCGAATTTTTTATCGATTTTTTTGTTTCTTGAACAAGCGAGCGTTTGAGGGCTAAATTGAAATTCAGTTAACAACTATTTGGCTTTCAAGCTTTTAATGACAATTTAATTAAAGTCCGCGATAACACTTTCTAAATTTTTGATAAATTTACACAGTAGAAAACAGTTGAATTAATGAAAATGAAACCTTACTTGGTTTATCAAATCGATCTGCGGCTAATCGCTAAGCTTACTTAACGAGTGTAGATACAATCAATTTGAAAAGTCGGATCGTCTCTGAGCCCCACAAGTATTAATTTTGGTAAATTTTCAGCCAAAAATTCTCAAAAAATAGAATTTAAAGGGAATTTAAAGCTAGTTACATTTAAAATTTGGGAAGCCTTAAATTTTTTTTTCTTTGACTCGACCAGTATTTGAACTAGCGCCAGTAGCTACCAAAAGCTGTTATTTTACCAGGTTGGCTACGAACTCTCTAGAGCATTTATATTACATCTCTAGTTACAAATTGTAAGCCAAAATTTTGCAATTAAGAGCAAAATTCGTTACGATCTTCTTAAGAAATATTAGATTTCTAAAAAAACAATTTTTATTGTATTGCAAAGGCCGTTGTTTGATCTGACCCTATTTTTGAAACATTAATTAATCTTGACAACTAATCATAAATATAATATTGATTTCAAATCCAATACGATCAATCAAGCGTTCTTTTTTTCTTGGATGTAGCAAATCTTTTAGTAAAAATGCCTAAATCAATAATTCAAAGAGTTAATGCCTTTGTTTAAACTTTTCTAAAATAAAAATAATAATTAATTGTCTTTCTCGCTGTTTTTTTTTTGTTTCTTTTTTTTGGTTCAAGAGTATAAATTTTAAAAATTATTTAATATATATCTATCCTACTTGGTAAAATGCACTTATAAACACCTATAAAGAGATACCAAAATAAGAGTCCAGCTTAAATTTTATTTATTATACCCTAAGAAATTTAAAAGACATTTTTTTTGTTAGACCTGGTTATTCATCATTAAATGTTTAGCTGGTCATATTCATTTTAAACTAGCATTTGGCAACTTTTTTTTTCTATTTTACATTTTTGAGTTTGAATTGCGTAATTTAATTTTACAATTTAACACTACAGTGACTTGTATGAAAATGAAATTACGCAATTAAAAAAATTTAAAAAAATAAAATAGAAAAAAAAAGTTGCCATTTGTAAAAGTATTTAAATTTTTAGATAAATGGATTATCATAATTATAATGGCTGTCAAAGGCCGTCAACACATAAATATCATAATCAGACTAATACGAAAAACTTCCCTTGGAATGGGAGCTATGAATATTTAAATCACATGCCTGTAAAAAACGGCTTTTACAACAACTTTAATAATTATTCACAACAAAATAATGGTTCGAATAATAAAAATTTTAAAAGTTTTCAAGTAAAACTAGAAGAACCGAATCCAATTTTTTTACAACCGAAAGCTTCCTTGCAAAATTCAAAAGCAGGATACTATCAATCACGCAAAGCATATTTGTTTGAACATTCGTCAAATGAGATTAAAAAGTCGAATCAAGTTAAATATCCCGAGTCAATTTATTATAATCCATATTCGAGTAAGTCTCGATTTTTATTAAGTTTAGTCAGTTCTGATATTATCGATAATTCTTTTTCTTAAACGATGAATAAATAATTTTGATCTGATTTTTATGTACGCCATGAAAAAAAATCATAACATGGGACAATTATTTTATGTGTAAATCTGAAAAAAATAATATATTTTGTGAATTTATAAAATTTCATCTTTCGGCTTAAAATGATGTTTTTCGGAAAATATTTGAAAATAGGCAAAATTATCTAGTTGATGAAGGATCAGTAAACAAAAAGTTATTTTAAAATATTTTTTTATATTTTATATTTAAATAAACATGTTCTTAAAAGCGCTTACTGGCACCAACCAAGACATGTATTGGAATTTTTTAATAAAGTTTTTAATAAGAACTTTAAAATTGACTATAAGATTTAACACTTGACTTGATATGCTTGGTAAAATTTTAATCTTAAAGTGACTGGTCGTGCGGATTGACAGATCCGAACTGTCGCTATAAGACTGAAGCCTTAAATTAACCATTGGAATAATGCAGTAAGCAGAGATCAATATTTTAAAATATTATTCCCACAAAGAGTTATATACAGACATATGTAACGATTAATTTTAAGGTATTGGGTCGATATGGGTTATCGGAAAAATACAGGTTTTGGGTTAGGTTTTGGATTTAATGCCTTAGAATGGGTCTTATGCATTAGGTGACCAAAAGAAAATTATATGAATAGGTTACCAACGCTGGTCACATAAAATTTAACCTAAAAATAGGTGACCTGAATGAATTTAAAATTGGTCACATATCAGTTTACCTCAGTTCTAAAGAGATAAAAAAGATTAAATTTTTTACTAATGATTGTTTTTTTAATTAGTATTATGGTCCTTCTTGGTCATTTTTACTAGGATTTAAAAAAATAAAACACTCTTTGACTGATCCACCTTTTCTGAATAACACAACGATCGAGTGCAAATTAAGCCTAAAAATAACTAAGGGTATAACAGAATAGTAGTAGTGGTAGTAATTTCTATTCGATTTAGCACCACTAGTATTGTGGTGCTAAATCGAATAATATATTGATTTCAATCTTTGATCAAATGTTTCAAGATTTTACCATATTAAGGCAAAGTCGATTAGTTTTCTTTTCGATTTTGATCACACATTTTTGAGAATGGTCACGTATCTTTTCCCTTGGTCACCTAACACAATTGTTGGTCACGTAATTTTTGAAAATTAAATAGTTTATTTATCTTGGCCACCTAATTTTTTGTCACACTTTATGTGACCAACGTTGGTCACCTATCATTAAGATTTATAAAATTTATTTAAAAATAATGAAAATATACACTCATTTTAGCCCGAATTCGCTATGGAACCCACGAAGAACTAAGCTTTGGAAGTTCATTTCAAGATTTAACTCAAATCTATGATCGACATGCGCAAAATTGTAAATATAGACAAAACGAGCCGATTTATTCTAATATTTTAAAATTTAATTCGAACAATTCTAAAATTTTTAATAATTCGTCACATGTTATTCCAAATAAATTTAGCTTTGATAAACTAAATGATGGACAAAAATTTATATTCCCAAAATATGAATTGAGTAAACCAATTAAGCCTGTTTGTAACCCGACCCATCGTCAATTAAATGAAAATACACCTGGTGTCAAAGAATTACATGTTGGTGCTAAACAAATTTCAAGTAAAAAGTTTATTCAATCATCGAAAGAAATACCTATTCAAAAGAAAATATATAAAATTCGTTCATCATCGATTAATTCGCTTAATTCGTCGTCATCATCATCTGAAAGCTTTGTAAAGAAAAACAACTTTGTTAAACAAACTACTGAAGCGAATATGTTATCTTCTCAATTAAAGCATACCTCGATTTATAGCCGTCACTATTCTAGAAAAATAACACATGATTCTAAACATCCTATTTTGAGGCAACAAGAGAATTTCTATAAAACAAAGTCTGAAAAAAAACAAGATTTAATAAAAGAACCAATTAATATTAATAACAATAATAATAACAATAATGATTCCAGAAAAAAAAATGAAAATCCAAAGTCTAATGAAAAGAAAAATGTGTTGGGTCCTGTATTTCGGCCACCAAATCCAGAAGATTTAATGAAGCCTACTATTAGAGGAGCACCAGAGGGTTTCATTCAAATATTCAATAATTTATCACATGAGTGTTCAACTCAAAATTTTGAGTTAAAGAAAACTAATAGCGACTTGATTTTGAAAGAAAAGATTTCTTCAAAACCAAATAACAATGCAATTGAGAAGAAAATTATTCGACCCGAATTTTGCAAAAAAAAGGTGTTTTCAAGTGAACAAAATTTTCCAAGTGAAAGGATTAAGGATAATGGTGACAATCGCGGCAAAAGTTTAGAATCGATTGAATCAAAAAATGAAAAAATCATCGATAGAGTTATAATTAGAGAAAAAAAAAAGTTCGACCCTGAAACCGAAAAGAGAATAATAATTTTAGATAAAATTAAACCGATACACGAAAAAGAAAGCAAAAAACTTGAAATTGATGACTCAGCAATGGAAGCGAAACAACAAATTAAAGAAGTCAAACAAAAAAAAAAGTAATTGAGACGAGATACATTTACAGACCACCAGTACCTGCAATCAGAAAAATTAACGAAAACCGTGAATCAAATAGTCAAAATACAACTCAAAATATAACTAACAAAATAAGTGTTATCGAAAAAGCCTTAACGACATCTAAAAATCGAGAAATTAATGATATCAAACAACAAAATGAAAGAAATTGCGAGGTAATATCTGGATTTTTTTTATTAATGTTTAAAAATTTACTTTTGGAAAATTTTTTATTAAAAAAAATTAAAATAATTATTTTCTTAAGTCGACAAAAATCGGTTTTTCAAAATTAAATAATCGGCGACACGATTGCATTTTTTTTTCTTAATAATAATCTTTTCCAAATAAACAGCTCACACGATTCATTTTGTGAACGAATAATCGCTTTGATTATCTTTATATTAAACATTTCTAAACTTGCTGCGAAGCAAAAACATGAATTTTTCGAATGTGAATGTTCTGCTTCGGTTTGGGTACCCTTTTTAAGGAAACTTATTTTTTGTTAACTTGTCGTATAAATTATCTAAGTTTTTAATTTCTTTGTTAAAAATAGACGCAATTTAATTTTTTTTTTGAAAAAACAAAGAAACATAATGAATTTCAGCAAAAATCAAAATCATTATTTTTCAGAAAATATGGAATTTATCAACATTTAAAAATCTAAAAAAAATAAGCAAATTAAAATACGGACACGGACAAAAAAATACTTTTAATACATATTTAAACAAAAATTAATTTTTAATTTTTAATTCTCTATCTCTTTATGGCCTGGAAAGCTTCCTTTTAGCATCTAAAATACACAGCTAACTTTAATAGCCTTTTTCTGTAATAAACTGTGGCGATACAACGAAAAATTAACATTTAATACCCCTTGAGGTACGGATTCTGGTGTAGGTCAGTCTCGTCAATCAAATTTTTAAAATAAAAATCTATCGATTCTATATCTAATAACAAAATATTCTTTGTTTTTTTAAAAAAAATTTTTGGGTAAAATTTATTTCTGGAGTACTCGATTCTTGACTAGGACTCGGTCCCTCATTTCCAATTATTCCACCCATTATTGCAATAAGCAAAATTGCATGTTGTATTTATTGTTGCATCTGAAGATAATTGGATGTTCATTTTTTTAAACTAAAGTTTTTGAATTTTTTTTCACTTAAGGAATCCTCAGTCTGTATTTTAGACGTAGCTATTCCACGTCCGGATTTTGGTAATTTAAAAAAATTCAGTCCGTGTCCGGATTTTAGTGTCAGCCCAAAAAACTACCCCACTCAAAAACATATAATCTGATCAGAACCTGATATCGTTTTTGGGCATTTATTTCAAGTCAATTAAAATCAAAGAAGATTTTACAGTTTGTAAATATTTAATAAATTTTATATTTAAAGTTCATCAAGATTAAAGAGATAAGCAAAGTTAATCAGCAAGAGCAAGAGAAGAAAA